>JAPXFQ010001240.1:0-576308 GCA_028564705.1 Apricaphanius iberus
ATAATATATTGGTTTGGATTGGTTAAAGCCTCTCATCTATCGTTGACGTCCCTCAGTATGTCCCTGAAATTAAACTAACCCCCTTAGCAGTCTTTCACTACGGTTTCATATTTCAGCTGATTACCTTCAGAAACCTTGTGCTGTACAAGGAAGAAGTTCATCCCATGAACATTGGCTTGCAGGTTCAAACCCTCCCTCCCTCTGTCTTAAGCCTAGTTTTTCAGTCTTTTATCCGTCTTTGCATTATCCATCGAAACAAGGACTGTCCGTCACCTACGCAAGCACGGATAGAGTAGAGCCCAATTAACTTACTCTGTCTCTGACAGTGGAGAGTGAAAGCCTGTGATTGGTCATCCCAACAATAGCCAGAGTTCATTTCCCCTATATAGTGATGTAATGTAATTTAATTACTAATCAATGCAGCATCTGGACACTGCATACTTAATATTGAAGGACAGTTTGTCTAATAGAGTTTTTGGCAATTTTAAGCACAAGGCGGAGTAGATAACAAAAAGACAACAAAGCAAGTTTTAGAATATTCCATGAGCTGCACTTCTAGTAAAAAGCTTTCCGGCTCAGTCAAAACTTACTTTCTGTCGGTCATTTCACCTTGAGGAGGAATGGGTTCACAAGCTGAAGAACATAAACTCTAGTTGACATGGCAATGACATGGCAGATCCGCCAGAAAAAGTTAGCACCCCCTGCTGTCCTAGTGGGGAATTACACACCTGCTGTGCTTATGTTCACTCTCTCTCCTGTAATTCTGTGAGGCTGTCTGTCAAAGCGCTGCAGACACATTAAAATTAACTGACACTTTTGTCATTAAGAGAACAGGTGAGTCATTTAACAGTATCGGTGACAGCAGATCCACACACCATGACCACTAGCTTAATGAGGAGGTTTTGCTGATGGACTGAGGGTAATTAACGTATTAAAACAATAGCTGTAAGTTGTATTGGAGACTAGGGCTGCTGGTTCTCTCACTTTATGCTCTGCTGTCAATACCTCATCCTCCAAAGATACATTTGTACATTAAATGAAAAGTCCAGGATCTTCGCTTGAACTTAACACACACTTTTCTTTTTTTCGCCTCCTTTTTCTTACAATTTCTTGTGATAAATGTTTATTCAATTGTCAAAGAAACTGACCCACTGTGACAACCTGACTCTTGTTGGGGTTTGTTTTCTAAATTAATTTCAATTATGTTTTGTTTGAAATTTAAGATTTTATTAAATTGTGTAAGTTATTATCAAAACTATAAAATTAGATTTGGTTAAGGAATAAATAATAATCTTCCTTGTGCCTGTGAATATTCTCATTCATCCAGGTCATGGTTATCTCAAGGAAATTTCAATCAAACGCAACTGGACTTGGTAATTTGTCTTGGAAGACGTTTCACCTCTTATCCAAGAGGCTTCATCAGTTCATGCTCGCCGCTGACCAGGCTGGGACTGGTCCAACTCTGATTTGTTACTGTGCTGTGTCAACAGCGCGGCACCGTCAAAAGTTCAACTAGTTGAACTTCTGCGTTGCTAGCGTTATGAGCTTTAAAGCTTGAAAAGTTGAGGGAGCCAACATGGTCTGTTAAGACATCTGCTTATAGTGCTTGAAGTGGAAGGCTGGGGAGTTGGAGACTTAGGAAAAATATGGTGGAAGTTATCAGATTAGGTAAGGTAAGCCAGGTAAGCAGTTAAATATGTTATTTTAACTTTCTTGTTATGTTAGCTAACACTAGAACAAACCCGGTTAGGCCTGTGAATATTCTCATTCATCCAGGTCATGGTTATCTTTAGGAAATTTCAATCAAACGCAACTGGACTTGGTCATTTGTCTTGGAAGACGTTTCACCTCTTATCCAAGAGGCTTCATCAGTTCATGCTCGCCGCTGACCAGGCTGGGACTGGTCCAACTAACTGGACCAGTCCCAGCCATGTTGGCTCCCTCAACTTTTCAAGCTTTAAAGCTCATAACGCTAGCAACGCAGAAGTTCAACTAGTTGAACTTTTGACGGTGCCGCGCTGTTGACACAGCACAGTAACAAATCAGAGTTGGACCAGTCCCAGCCTGGTCAGCGGCGAGCATGAACTGATGAAGCCTCTTGGATAAGAGGTGAAACGTCTTCCAAGACAAATTACCAAGTCCAGTTGCGTTTGATTGAAATTTCCTTGAGATAATCTTCCTTGTGTTAAGCTCATTAGTTTAACAAACTAATGTATTAAATATGTATCATATTAAATATATACTGCCAAAAGTAACGCTTTGGAGTAAGAAAATATGTTTTTTTATTATAAACACAGAAAAAAGTCACCCAACTTTGTTCCTAATGTTCAAAATGCATGTGAATGTATTTATTGTGTCTTTGAAATATTTCCCCAGTCCATTTTCTGAACTATCATTTACAACTATTAGACTTATCTCAAAGCACAAAAAGCAGGTTCATATGTGACATATGTGACTCTTTGACGAAAAAGTTAGTTGGCTAACGCATGGTTTTAGCTATGTTAACTCAAATAATGGGTCTCATTTTTGTTTTTTATTAATTTGTTTTTAAAGATGACTAACAAATATTTACTACCAAAATAACACCAACATGAAAAATTATTCAGAACCCCAAAAAACACTAAATGTATCCTTAATGCTATGTTGCATGTTCATAGATAAATGATGTCAAATGAATAATAAGCAACATGTTTAATATCAAAATGAAACCCCAGTGCCAGTGACTGTAATAAATGTGACGACCAACCAATGATGGGACTACCAGCCCTGGTCTCCTAACAGAATACTACAAATTTTAGAATATGGTCAACTAGATGGACACAAGAAAATACATAAAACAAATATTGAAATCATTGTATAATATAATTTTATTTAACCTGAATTTAACCAGGCAAAATATCATTAAGATTAAGAATATCTGTTGTTATATGAACATACCTAATGCATTAAAAAAATGCCTACTGGGAGCCTAAGTCTCCTCCCCTTCCAGTCGGCCAGTGGGTCCCCAAACCGAAAAAATATTGAATGGAAGTCAATGGAGCGATAAGTTATTTTCTGGCCCGCTTTGTCTTACATCCTGAATCACACATATGTTGCAATTAGATTTAAATGATAACTAATAATGTACATTTTGATTGTGTTTTTCCAGTGATTTGGGATTTATTTGATTGTAAAAATTCGCATTTAAAATGCCTACAAATCAGAAGTCAGAAGTCGCATATATGATGTAATTTTGCTAACCGGAGCTAGCACTAGCTATAGCACGTAAAACACTCACCTAGAGCTTGTAGAGCTTCTCCTCCATGCTGGCTCTCACTCCACCGACTGCTTTATCCCCGACATGGCTGCTACTTTCCACATGGTCAGATTTATAGAGGTTTTCTCCGTGTTTAATACTCATTTCTTCAGGCTGAAGGCTATGACCCTCGCTCTCCTTCTTCTGCAGTTGTAGTTCGCTAAGTGTTTTTACACAAAACCTAAAGTAGCTTTTGCCCCCGGTCGAAAATCAGCGTTTTCTCTGCATCAAAATTAGTTTTTAAAATTCACAGACATCATATGTTCGATCCACGCCGCATTTCAAACTGGATCAGAAAATAACTTTTATCGCTCCCTTGACTCTCATTCTTTTTTTTGGGCAGTCAGGGACCCATGGACCAGAAGTCTAAGGGCGTGACTTAGCCTCCCCATTACTGATTCTGAAAAGCTGGGGTCATATGAGTGGGTTATGGATTTGTTTTTACAAAGATGGAGAAAGGAGCAGCGTGAGCACTGGCAGCAGCACAAGTGCAGCAAGAGTTCCTGTGGTCACAGCAGTGGTGGAGAGCAGCAGTAGTGAAGAATCAGAACAGAATCTTTCAGGTACAACTGAAGTACTAACCAAACAGGAAGGATGGTGAATGTGAAGGCTCCACAGTAAACACAGTGTAGTAGTAGATGAAGTAATATTTTAGCTTATGCAAGCTCAATACACGTCAGTGATGTGCGAGTCATATACGAATCGTTCAAAACTTGAAAATCACTTTACTGACTCGTGAATCATGATTCACTACCAAAAGTGACTCATTTACTAACTCATTCCAGTTAATATTTCATTAGTAGTTTTTAAATAAATTCTCGGGAGAAAAAAAGGCAATTTAGAAAAACAAACAACATTTCTGCTCTGGGCTGGGAGAAAAAACCCTGAGTAAAAAGCTCACATCACGAGAATAGCTCATTAGTTCACAGTAGTATAGCTCTGTTTACATGCTACAGCCCACTGAGCTACTCAACCCTTCCTTTCCAAGAGCTAAACAACGGAGATAGCTTGCAATGTCCGGTGCTCAGTCGTAACGTGACCGAATCGCTCCATCCCACCCAGCTCACAGCTAACGAGCTGAACAAAATAAAACAACTCACCCCCTCCGGCTCACAGTTTTTTTCTTCTTCTCCTTCTTCTTTTTGGTTGGCAACTAACTGTATTTTTAATTAATATTTTGAATTTTTATTTTGTTGATTCACTTTACATTTTCTGTTTGTCAGAAATCTTATAAATATTCTATTGAAAGGAAAATAAATGTTCACTTTAGAAAGTCATTTTATTTCTCTATAAGATATATATATATATATATATATATATTTAATTCACTCATCTTAGCAGCAGGATTTACATAAAACGAGAAACAATTAAGTGTGAGAGAAAATGTGCATTGTTTGCGCTCTCTGGGCAACTGACTCAGTGACTCAAAAAAGCAGATTAATTTTAGTGAGTGACCCATTCAGACTCGATTCAGTAAAAAGAATAACATTTACCATCACTAATACAGCTTATTGCTGAACAAAAATGTATATTGTGCAGAGTAGATAAACAGAACAAGCTGTAAGTGGGCGCAGGTGTAGCTTTTGTTTTATTTTGTTACACTTCACCAGCACCTACCTAACACAGTTTGCAATTTAGTTTACCACCATCAGCATTTGAATGACCGAATGTAGTGGCGTCCTTTGGACTTGATAAAGTGCTATTGAAGTACAGCCAATTTACCATTTATCACTTCCTGGTTGCCCATATGAAATGATGGGGCTATAAGATACTTTAAAATTACGGGCAACTTTACTTAAAGCCACAGTCCAGAGTATTTCAAGGAGATAGATTTTTTTGAAACCAATGTACCAAGGCCCTTTCCAAAACGTCCCGCGAGCTTCCCGCTCCCTCTTTCCCCTTCTACATCACCTGTGACTTCATAGCATGTCATTATGTACTTCATCAATAAAATGTTATATTGATTTGCTTTGAATATATGACTGTCTTACCTGTTCAACAGAAACATGGCCAAAGTTGCGTTGGTTTGAAGCCTTTTTAGATTAGAAAGCATCTCCTTTGTTGAAACACATCTCTGATGTAAATCGTACTCCGCTCTCTAAGATGTTTTTTAACAAATTAGTCACAGTACTTTCCTTTGTTTTTCTTCTGAAGACGAAGTAGCCCTGGGTAGCCGGGGAATGGATAACTATTTAGCAGACATTTGTCGCAACTTCTCCATGATTGCTCTCTGCCATTATGGTGACTGTAAAAAGGAAGTCACGGAGTGACGTGTGTGCACGGCCTCATCTCCACAGATTTGTGGATGTGCATGCACATTGAATGATAGCGGACACAGCAAAAACTCATATTCTATTGGATTAAAAAGAATTGCAGGTCAGTGTGAATTGCATAAGAGTCTGTGGGAGGAAGGAGGGACTTAAGAATTTTTTTTTTTATGGAGCACTAGCCTTATCATGGTACTGAACTCCACAATCATTTCATATTTATCAAACTTTGATGCATGAATAAATCCTTCGGCCTGCAGCTTTAACGTCTAATCTCATGTAAATAAGAAACAGAGTTACATCAAAAAGGGTAGACTTCTGATTACTTTTTTTGTAAAACTTTGACCTGTAAACACATATTTTGGCTGACAGAGTAACTAAACCCAAAAACATTTTTTTTTTTTGCTTAAAAACAGTATGTTTACCCATACAATATTTCAATTTCAGGACATTTTTGTGTAAACTTGTTAAATTCTACATTTTTTGGTCTAAAAACATCTTAGTGCTGCCACCCATGGTCATTGTGTGGTACTGCATTTTAATTTGGTGATTGGCTTAGAGCGGTACATCTTTTCCATTGTCTACGTCACAGAGATGGTCTCACAGAGACGCCCTCCCTCTCTCAGACACACTCACCCCACCCTGTGGCGAGCTGGAGTGTGTATCTTGTGTGCAACGAACACAACGGTAAGAGCAACAGAGAAAATGAAATCCATATATATTGCACTATGGAGGACCACAACGGCGAGGTGTATTAAACCGAAAAACGTGGAAGTAGTTAAAGCAAACAGACTGGTTTTACAGCAGCCTACGGCTGGAGAGCTATGGGGGGTGTTTTAAACGATAGCCTCTGTTAGCGTTACCACTCAGAGGCTGGACCGATCCTGTCTCCTTCTGCAGCAGCTTCAGCCTCAGGCAGTGAGCCAACAGCTCAAACTGATACGGCGTTTAGTGGCTGAGCTCCATAAAGCCTCTCTTTACCTCTGGTGGACGGCAGAGAAGAGACATCATGATCCCTTTACTGGAGGTAAGGAGTGCCTTTATGGAGCTCCGTGGCCCCATGCCATATCAGTTCTAGTTGGCTCAGCCATGAATGCGACATCCCCCAGCACCCCAACTCTTCCCGTGCTTCCTGTTCCTGTCCACTTAGAATTTTTCAAATGTTGCCTGGGGGTGGGATAATGCTTTTTCATGGTGTTCAGTTACACTTTAATGTTTTCATCAAATACAATTACAAGGATTTAAAGCAATTTTATCTGCACAAAGGTACAGAGGTGGCCTGTAGGGAATAGGCCAGTTGGTTTTAGACAAGTTGAATTGATGCCTAGAACTTCAGATAAGTTAATATTGGGTCTGAATGTCTGAATAAAGAAAACAATATTATCAACCTATTAAAGACAAAACTATTTTGATACAAATTATTAAAAGTTTGAGCGAGTAGTTCTGATCAGTTCTTTCTATGCAAGGCCTTTGCATTTATCAAACAGCTTATATTTTTATAAAATGTAGAAAAGAGCAGGTATCAAAGTGTTCACACTTGACTGAAGAAAGGAAAATAAGCTTTCTGAACAAAAAGCACTCCAAGCAGGGCAAAAGAGTGATGTATGAATGAGCAAATGTGCTGTCTGCAATTTTGGACTCATTGTGGGGTTCAATTTAGAGAACAACTGGTGAAGAACAAAATTTCAAAGTTACGTTTGGTCAAGAAAGAAAAAAAGCAATATATCTTTTTTTTAACTACAGATGAAGAATTGATAACTTTCATAGTCAAAAAAATGTTAGTCCTAATTGTTATACGCTAACAAAATGGGCCGGTTCGGGGGGGTCAGGTAATACGGGTCTGGGTGCTATACTACAACCCTTGCTTTGCACTGAAAAGGTTAGTCTCACTGTAACATGAAAATAGGCAGAGTACCTTCTGTTAGAAAGAAAATGAAGATTACAGAAATAAAGATGCAGTGGAAATGCAGTGGAAAGGATTTGTGTTAGTCTCATCAACAGTTTGCACAGGAGACTCATAAATAGTAAAAAAGTTTCAATTTCTCATAATGTACTTCAAGTTGAAATGAGGTATTTAGACTAACAACTTCAAGTGACCCCTGAGCATAGAGGTCCCTCTACCTATATGCAGCATTATATCTTAATGGGTTGAATACAGCCACAATTATGACAAGATAATGTATAAAAGATATATATCTTCACATTTCTGGAGACCTAACTTTTGCAGAAGTTGTCCAATATCATTCATCTGCAGTACATAAAGATAAGTGCCTGTCAGATTTTATTTTTTTAAGTGCAATAAAAGACAAGACCACTTTCCCAAATATAACAGTCTGAGGTGGGTCAGAGAGGCTTAATCCCAAGGGATACAGGCAGCATCAATCATTTTTAGTGCTGAAGATCAAGAAGCAGGCTGAGCTCAGGACATCCTGCCAACATTAAATGGAGCCAAGAGAATACTGAGTTCAGAAATGTAGCTGGTGTTGCTGCTGCCTGTGAGTACCATGAAGTTTCAGACGAGGGAAAGAGGTGCTGAAAGAACCTCCATCCATTAGAAATTTTTCAAAAGCTGCTCTGTAAGGTCGCAGGGGCATCATCCTCTGCAGTCTTCGAAGCTGACAAATCTATTCTTTTCATGGTTTCTCATGCCGTTTTTCTAATTCCACAACATAATTATATTGGTTTTCATTTAAGCTTCAGTAAATGTACCATTATAGGAGAATATCAAACTCTCTGGGGAAATTAAGGCATTTGCAGCCATTTTGAGGCTCAGTGTCAGCCTGAACTTAGTCAGAGGTTTTAGGAACACTGTGTGCCACTGATGCAAGAGTTTCAAATTTAAATAACTAATTTATAAAGTGCTTCAGTGTCCAAAGCATTAAAGTGCACACAAACATTGGATGTCAGACCATATACTTGGGAACTTTAAACATATCATGACTCATCCTCTCATATCATCCAAAGCCTATATACATGACAACAACCTAAAATTTATCTTAATATATAAAGCAGATAAATATTAGCAAAGCAACACATTTGTCCAGAAATACTATACGTACTGTATATGGAAAATCATTTCCATCAAATCACTGCAGAAAATATTACATTTGAACATCCTTTTTTGAAAGTTTAAAGGCAAAAAATAAAAAAGATGAGAAATAAAAAAATCTGCAGAACAAAACATCTTGCTAGATACACACACCCCACAAACACAGATTCAAATGGCAGCTGTGAGGATGGTTTATCGATTTGTGATCAAACTTGCAGAGGCAATTCAATCCTTTTTAACCAAGAGAAGATATTCCACTGGGCAATCTTTTACAAATGATGTGACGGCTGGATGTGTGTGTAGGTCTGAAGAAACGCGTGCTCACTCTGAAATTGTGTTGACGGGAGTGTAACCTTGTTCAATTATCATTTAAGCTAAAGAAAATGTTAGGTAAAGTTAAAAGTATTAATTGTAACTTTTTATCTTCTACTCTTTTGCTAATTTTTATCCCTTTTCACTGTTTGCTCTTGCTGTTTTCCCCTGTGGCTCATGCTCCCTGACCAGATACAGATGGCATAATTAACATCCATCTTCAATAAGACATGCAGAGAAAGCTGATGGCCACCAATTGTAGACAGAAATTTAACAGAGCCATCCAAAGAATTTCCAAGCTTGTCATACTTTCGATGTCAAAGAGATAAGAAAAAAGGATGATCAGGGTGAAAGGACATTACATTTATAAACCAAGAACTGGAATGTGGAAAACCCTTTACATCAGGCAGCATAAAGAAGCCATCTTAGAAAAATCTCTGTGTATAGTATGTTGCAAAAAACAGCGAAACTGGACATGAACAGAAAGGCACAGAGACAGCTGGCAGAGCAACGGAGGAGCGGTTTGCTAAATCAACCATTTGTGTAATTAGAATGTGAGTAAACTAAGCCTTGATTAAATGAATCATTAAGCTCTTTCTGAGTTCCCATTTCTTTGCCAACAACCATAAAGGAAGGATGCAGTTTCATGTGATCATGTGACATATAAATTCAACACAAATGTGACAAATGAATTTATAATAAATGTGATTTTCCTTAATAATTTTAGCAGCTCATCAGATAAGTTTACATTCTTCTATCTCTGTGTCATTGCTAATTCAGTAATATAGACACACTTTAAATCCTTTGTCTAAAGGTTTTGAGTGAACACTAAAAGTTTAAACAGTCCAGAACTCTAGCACTGCATTATATTACCTGCAGTATCTAAGGAGGGGCATACATATCATTGGTGAGTTCTTTAAGAACCTGAATCTAAGTAAATCAAAAGGCTCGGATGAAGAGGAGTAAGACATTTTCGCCTTTTAAGATCTATTTATTTTTCCAACAGACTCACGGTGACATGACATCTTTCTACTACAGGTAAGCAGAGGTGGGTAGAGTACCCAAAAGTTGTATTCAAATAAGTGTAGCACTACTTTAACATATTTTAGTCTATTAAAAGTGAAAAGTAGTTATATACAAAATTACTCAAATAAGAATAATATAGTATTTGATTAAAAGGCTACCTAAGCACTGAGTAACTATTAAATGACGTTTGATTTAATGTTTAAAAATCATGTCATCAGACTGACAAAAATGTTATGTGAAAATTCTGGTTTTCTAAAGAATAAATTAATTTTAAAACTAATGTATTTACAAAATACATTGGATCATGAAAAACATGCCATTTAACTTTTTTTTCAATAAAAACTTTATTAAACCAATACAGTAGATAATGGATATTTACCTCATACATTCAGGTTGCTGTAAGGCACAACTTCATTTCCAGTGTTGTGCCTAATAGCAACCTAAATGTATTAGTCTGACCCAACATGTTTAAATTTAGTTCACTCAACAAAATTCATTATTGCTAAATCAACCCAATTCAGTTGTGTGGAAATGTTTTTTCTTTTTTTTTGAGTGACTGTGGGCTCCCAGAGAGAATCTGCTGAGATAAAAAGGGACAATGCCTTTATAAAGTTTCTCTTCTTCTCCTGCGGGGATAGAATGCGGATTAGACCAAATGGCTGTGTGTGGTACAACATCTGTGTAATCTCAGGCCCCGTCCACACTACTACGTTTTCGTTTAAAAATGGAGACCTTTTGCTACGTTTGCACCTCCCATCCACACTAAAACGGCGAAAACAGAGACCCAAAACGGAGAAGTTAAGAAACGCTGCCGACCCCGTTTTTCGTTTTGAAACTCCGGAGGGCGTTTTGGTGTGGACGTCTCGAAACGGAGGACTTTAGAAATGATGATGCAGCAGATCACACTCGGCTTTATGATTGGGTGTCATAGGTCATGGCGTATCCTTCCCAGATTCGTCAGCCACCCATCACATGACCCGTCCCCGGAAGATAACATACAAAAACAGCCTGGAGTACATCACGTTAGAAACTGCAACATGGATAATGAATTACAAGCGTTACTGGCTTTGATGTCTTTGCTAGCAGCTGAGGAATGGTCAATCTGTTTCCTGTTTATACCGGCGCGTGCATGCCCAGTGTTGGAAAATGTTCACCTGATCCGCGTTTTCAGTCGTTTTAATGTGGATGGAGATCAATTCTAATACGCAGGGAAAACGCGAGTGTGGACGGAGATATTTTTCTATTTAACTCTCCGTTTCTAAACAAAAACGCAGTAGTGTGGACGGGGCCTCAGTATACAGTAAAAACAGCTATCCTGTCAAGGTCTCAGAGGCTAAGAGAACAACAATGAACACCAATGAAATACCAACTTTCTCAATGTGTCAATGTAAAACTTGCTTTCCATCAGAAGTGTGTAAAATCTGCAAGGTGTAATATGCAGCTTATGGCTGGTGTTATAGTCTAAGAGTCCATTTCCATCAGGCACAAATTAGACATTGCCCAGAAAAGTTGTGTAGCAGCCCTATCCTACATTTTTGGGGTCGGTCTAATTTTTATGTGCTACTGCTTCCTGAGCATGTCGAGCTCAGCAGTGTCGATTGGGCCAGACAGGAAAACAAACTCAGGAGCAAATTTCAAACTAAAAGACACTTTGCAGATTTCCAAATGCTTACAGATGAAATAATAAAAATAAAACGTAACCACTGGTAACACCCAGTTGAAGTCAGTCAGTCTGTGAGTCTAATTTGTTGGTTTACATCATGGAAGCAAATCCCTGAAGTGAATAACCCAGTTCATATGATACCAGTGAAAGGAGAAAGCTTGGACAGAGATATCTGCAGCTTGGGGGTGCATTGTGAGTTAGTAATACCTAATAACATAGAATTACAGTTTTTTTTCTCTGCATACTTTCCATTCAGTTATGCAATTGGATTTCTCTTGTGATTTCATGATTTGCTGGCACCACTTGTGTGTAATATATTTGCAGACAGTGCACATCTTAAAAGCCCCCGTTATGAAGGGACACACAACTGACCTAGCTGGGAAAAGGAGTCTATTACTTTAAACGCCACTTACTTGTCTGGTGGAAAGCAGGGGTAACAAGGGTTCAGAGTTATCTGATGAGTTTGTACGCTTGTGTTATTGAAGAAATCAGAAAGTATTAATAAGTAAGTTATTAGTATTAATTTAGTATTCGATAATTTAAATATAGCGCTGGTTTTCTGTAAATATTTTAGATTTTTGCAATGATGCCACATGGGAGGTTTCATTTGATGTTTGTGCTATAAACCACGTGAAATGGTAAAGAAAAGAAAACTAATTTGTAGATAAAAATATATATAACTCCACATGAACCTGATCATGCCATGGCTTCCATGAAAAACTAGATTTGTATCATCATGCTGTGGAGATGCCTTTCTTCAGCGGAGACAAGGTAGCTGGTCACAGTTGATTGAAGATGGAAGGAGTTAAATACAGGGCAACCCTGAAAGAAAACCCGTTGGAGTTTGGAAAAGACTTCAGAGTGAAACAGAGGTTCAAATTCCAGCAGTACAATGGCACCACATACATGACCAGAGTCATGTGTTAGAATAGCTCCGCTAGAGTCCTGAGCTAAATAAAATTGAGAATTTGTGGCAAGACTTAAAGTTAATCTTAAAAGATGCTCTCCATGTTTGAGAAATTTTGCAAAGAAGAATTTATAAAGCATTTTTTATTCTCAAAATTAGAAACTTTAAAATACTTACTTGGGGTTTGCGTAGCAGAGGTAACAATTGACAAAATGTTTAAAATTTAAGGTCAGCATAGAGAAAAAGGGCTAGATCTATATCTAGGGAATTGTGATCACTTTTATTCTATTATATCCAGTTTCTACCTTTTTAAAATTGCATTTGTTTAATAAAAACACAATCTAAAGGTTATGAATGTTTGACTTTCTTTCATAATACTGAAGTCTACAATTTTCTGTTCTCCCCCTCTATACTTCTGTTTACTGCCTTAGTGGAGCTGGTTTTATCGGAAAGAATCAGCTGTATTATTACCATCAGCAGCACAGACTAATGTCCCTCAACACAAGCATTGTAATGCAAAAATCAATTCTAGGCTTTAATTATTAAATGAGTATTGGTGTGCAGTTTGTATTATTGCTTGAGACTCATAAAAGATTAAAATCATTTAGTGTGACTCACATTTTTTTCCTGTGTGTGAGAGAAAGATTAATAGACCAATACATAGCTGCTTTCTCAACAAGCAGAAAGCTTTTCAGACCTCATGAAAGACTTATAAAAAGTAAACCAATTGTGGTCATACCAGTTAGATGAATGTTCCATCAGAAGATCTTTTTATACTGATAATGAAAGCGGCAAGGCCATAATATCACCTCCTCATAATATAAACACACACTGACGTAAATATTTGCACTAAAAGAGAAAAAAGATTAAATCCCATTCTTGAATATAATAGAGAGCTGGACAAAAACACAGGCATGAACTTGAGAAGATCATGTTGAAGATTTTAATCAAGGGGATATAGAACAACTTGCCAGGTTTGTATGTGGAGAACAGAACTTGAACTTGGAACTGGCCAAGTAAACGGAGGAACCTGTAATGAATGAGACAACCAAAGATCTTATGTGCAGAGGAGAGGGTGGAGGATGACATTAGATTCAGGTAAACTAATCAGGGGGATTTTGAGCAGCTGTGGAAGAGATCAAAGCTGGAAAAACGATATGTAACACAAGAAGAACTTAAATAAATATGAAATAGACACTTGGAAAATACAAAGCAAGGGGGAAATGTACTGTTATATCTCAAAAAACTAAAACATCATTAAAATATCAAACAGGTAATTTCTATGTACTCAATGCTGCGTGGCATGCATCAGAGTCGTTAATAGTCTCTTTGGCAAGAACTCCTAAATCCCATGGAGAGTTTACCATCCTGCAACTTTTAGATGCATGCCTTCTCCAGCACACCTGAAACATGCATGTTATTAGCGGTTTGCTGACAATCGATGACCGCTGGTGAGGGTGTGTTAGAGCAGGGATGTATCTAATATTAATGGCCTATTCTGCCATCAAACACAGGGACATTTTAAAGCTGAGAAATGAAACAAAGCTTTACATCTGAGAAAACAAAGGCATTCTTTATGCTTTCTTTCATTCCCCAATAACACATGCTTGTGTGTTTGAGAAAGTAACGTAAATAAAAAAAATTGTTGAGTCCGGCAGGAGAATCCAAACACCATAAGGAAGCAGGTGTCTGCAATAGATTACTAATCAAATGGTAGCAGAGCTCCGCTAAGAGGGGCCTGAATTAAATCTAAAATATTAAATAAAAAAGCCCAAAACAATTCTAAGGTCTGAAACAAATTAACTCTCCTCTGTTATTTTCTATTTGAGCAGTACAACAAATTTTTCGCAAAGCCAAAGAAAGAGAGGGAATGTAAATCCTGGCAGTGTCTTTGATTCTGGTTACTAATTACATAAAGCAGTAGTTTTCCTTTTCATGTCACAAATAGCTGATTCAGAGAGAAAATTACTTAATGTACGTTACTGCATTGAATGGTACAATATTTATACATATGGATATATATAAATGTGTTTGTAAAAACCTTATTAAAAGAAATGACATCAAATGATTCCAGATTCCGTACTGGCAGGAAAAAAAGTAAACAAGCTACAGTAGCTATCTGGCTATTCAACAGTTTTCCAACTTCACATAACTGGTTGACTCGTGTTGTGCCCCAGGGTGCACAAACCACAGAGATCAAGTTAAAGATAAAGCCTTTAATCGGATTCCTAAAGATCCAGCTTGAAGGGAAAGATGGATTTCTGCTTGAAGTGCGATGAAGAAAACAAAGAGTTGGAACCCATCCCTCAATGGATTTTGCTTGTGTATTGACCATTTCCTTTCAGGTAACTTCAACCGAACACATAATTTAAAGTTAACCTTTACATTAGTATTTCTAAAGATTGTAATCAAAATGTTTCCACAGTTTTAATTATAATAGCTGATGAACGCTAAAATGTTGTCCATGGCAATGTAGCAGAAAAGGCGTTACAGTAGACTAAATTGATATTATGATTTTAATAAGATTCCTAGCTTTGTTTTATGCTTTTATTAAGATTCTAAGTGGACTTCCTACAGTTATTTTGACATGGATTTTTCTATCTTGTTGCTCACATAACAACAAGTAAACATCATGTAAAACTTTGCAGAATTATAATAATGTTTGTGATGTCTGCATGTAGCTGTTTTCATGTCTTTTGATCACAGTGAGGAACAAGACTAAGGTGTAGTTTATTATCTTTTGAATAATGGTTAGATATTGACACACATAAAAAGCACACAAACATGACCTAGCTGCTTGTTGCTCCTTTTACCCTCCTTTCCTTGGTAGGAAGATTTTCAGATCTGTATATGTATATACCTCCAGGCTTTTATATGTTTTAAGCGATGCTCCAGACTAGGACAAGGGAAAATTGATCAGGAAATTATACTTCAGGGTATCTCAGATCTGGTAAAAGGTCCCCTCCTACAGATTCTGAAAGTTTATATGTACAATTGCTCTATCATTAGAAAATAAAGAACAGTTGTGATGTAGCGTTAAAAGCCCAAAAACCTAAAACTACATTGAGGGCAATGATGACTGTAACCATTAACCATTACATTTCTTTTATAGTTAACAGTGTGTGTATGCTTAGCCTTCTTTCAGTGCACAAAATGACACATTTCCTTGTCAGAATGTGCTTGTGTATGTGTTTAATTGCTTTTGTGTGAAATATTTTTTGTAACACTGTGAGTCCTGTCACTCCATGTCCAGTGTCTTTTAAAAAAAATCAAGCTGAAAAGGTTTCACAGTGTGGGATGTAGAGGTATAAAGCTTTGTAGTTTAAGGTCTTTGATATTTGGACGCTCTGTCCGAGTATTGGGAAAGGAATAAAAAATAAAAACTGATGATCTGTAATTATAAATTCCATGCTAATTTTGCTAGGTACTTTATAGATTTTTTTATAGCAATGTTAAAAAAGCTTGCCTAAAACCAAAAGCGTTCCTTTAATTGAATAACTGGATTCTCAAAACCCATAATTTCCAGTGTTTTCAATTTTAAGCCTCTCAGTTGTGTTTTCCTGTACAGAGACAAAGGTTATATTTATTTACAGAATAGGCTGATGGTCCCATCTGTGTTTTCACCCACTCTGTTATCGTTGCCGGATCACCTCAAAGCACAGCTGCCTAAGTGGCCTGTGCTCCTTTTTTTCTATTTATTTTAGATGATGACCATCAAATGATAACCTGCTTTCTAGAAACAATTTTTTTTCTGAGATGTTGCTGTATCATCTGCTTTTGTATAATTTTTGTGTATACAGTATGTGGCAACAAGCTTTGTAGAACTGTTACATTACAATAAATGGCCAGCATCCAGGCAGCCCTCTGTAGCTCATGCTACATCGACCCTCTTCAAACATTCCTAGAAAGGAATACAAGGTTGTTCAATTAAAATGTCATAGTTGTGTCGATGATTCAGTAAAGAGTAGTAAATATTATAGAAATTTTGAATCATAAATAATTATTATTGAACATTATTCAAAATGCCCATGAATCTAAAAGCACCTTAGATCTATCTCTTCACATAAATGTAAATGCTCTCAAAGAGCCATTTAAAATGCTATTGAAGGATGCTTTAGCCAAAATAATGAATTATCCTTTGCAAGTTACATCCCAAAATTTGGACTTACTTAGTGCTGGGCTTAAGGGTCACAGTAGGTATTAAATATGTACGTCAAGGCATCACATATGTAAATAATTTCATTTAGGTAATTTTTAGGTAAATATTTAAAGTGACAGTGTGTAGTTTTTGCAGTACATCTTTGAAAATAGCCATTAAAATATTATGTAATAATAATTGGAGCTTTTCAGGTTCCTAGGATCCACCATCACACGGGACCTGAAGTGGCCCTCCCACATTGACTGTATAAGGAAGAAGGCCCAGCAGAGGCTGTAGTTTATGTGTCAGCTCAGAAAGCTCAACCTGCCTCAGGAGCTGCTGACCATCTTCTACACAGCATTAGTCCAGTCTGTCCTGAATCTCATCAATCTCTATCTGGTTCGGATCCGCCACCAGGCAAGACAAGACAGACAGACTGCAGAGAAC
Organism: Apricaphanius iberus; assembly: GCA_028564705.1. Classification (NCBI taxonomy): domain Eukaryota; kingdom Metazoa; phylum Chordata; class Actinopteri; order Cyprinodontiformes; family Aphaniidae; genus Apricaphanius; species Apricaphanius iberus. The sequence continues at coordinate 17,105 of JAPXFQ010001240.1, forward strand.
AGTCAGGTTTGCAGAGAGGATCATAGGTAATGATCTTCCCTCCATTCAGGACCTGTACCAGTCCAGGGTCAGGAAGGGAAGGGCCAGGAAAATCACCAAAGACCGCTCTCACCCTGGCCACAACCGGTTTAGGCTCCTCCCCTCAGGCCGCCGTTACGGAGCACTGTACGCCAAAACCACCCGACACAAGAACAGTTTTTTCCCCCAGGCTGTCGCTCTCATGAACTCTCTGTAGTCACAGAGTGTGAGTCCATTCACATGAACAATAAACTACAATAACCCCAGTTAGGTGTATATATTATCCTTTATTATTATTTATTTATTGTATCTATTTTTATTCCACTTATTTAAGTCTGTACTAGTGAGAAAAGCTGCCAGAGTCAAATTCCTTGTATGTGTCATACTTGGCCATTAAAGCTGATTCTGATTATGTAAAGCACATTCATTGCAAAAATATTGGCGATATAGTAAAATATGACTGTAAAAATCAGTTTTAAAATACATAGGCGCGGGTCCTCTTTTCGGGGAAAGCCATATTAGATAACGTGTTTACTTCTACAAGAGCCCAGACGGACAAAGCGCTCGGAACACGCCCGCTATTAAAACATTGATTTCCCCTCAAAATGCAAAAAGGTTTTGCCATAAATACATTTTTACCTCTTCGCTAGTTCCAAGCGATGAAAGAGAGACTGATGTGCTTGTCATGTTGCTGCAAATGGATAATTCTCAGGGAATTGAGCATTTGAAAACAGCACTAGTTGGACCTCTGTTGTTTAGTTTCTTACTCGAAGACACAGATACCGCATGCTTGTGATAATTTAGGTATGCACTTTCCCCTACTGGTCGAAAATTACACAGTGTGCCTTTAACACAAGCTTATCTTTTCATACCATAGAATGGTTGCATTTTGACACACTGAAAGTAAAAACAACCCAAGTCAATCTTACCAGTTTTCCAAAGACTGCTTCAGATTGGTTGATCAGGCTCTTGCAATGATTCCTACCCTGGAAACTGCTGACTAATGTAGTGGAGTTTTGAGTCAAATGGAGAGAAACATTCAGAAAGCTGGTTTCCTTCTCAACCGACAAGAATCTAATACACTTGTCAGTTTTGATTTTGATTAAGACATTAAGGAGTAGATATTTGGATGATTCATAATAAAATAAATTCTTGAATAACTAATCATTATAGTGTTCTAGGTAGTTTGTTTTTAACTCCTCAATTGAAGCATAATTCTTGTAGCAGAGCTGAATTTTTTTTTGCCAAAGAATTATATAAAATCAATGTGCTTCTCTCAATCTGTGATTATGATTATTTGATGGAAACGTATAAAATGAATAGTTAAAGTGACAGTGTGTAATTTTTGCAGTACATGTTTGATAATAGCCATTACAATATTATTCATTAATAATTACGTAATGCACATTAATTGTAAAATTTTGTAAAATATTACTTTAAAAATCAATTTTAAAATACATAGGCGCAGGTCCTCTTTTCAGGGGGGAGCCAAATTAGACGCCATCTTTACTACTACAAGAATCCGGATGGAAAAAGCGCACGGAACAAGCGGCTTGTTTTCTTTTGTTTTTTTAACACAACTTTGGTGACATCTATGTTTTGAGTCACGCTCTCCACGCCTGATACAGGAAGTTTGAATCAGTAGCTCACCTGGGCTCACACACCGGGCGCTAGTTACCTAATCACACAGAGTGAAATGGCTGACGACACGTATACTTACCCTTACCCTTGGGCTTCCGTTGTTGAGTTTCTTACTTAAAGACACAGATACCACATGCTTGTGATAATTTAGGTATGCACTGCCTCCTACTGGCCGATAATTACACAATGTGCCTTTAAGACTGAATTTTGATTATACAAATTAAAGACGTTATTATTTATGAGTTATGTGTATTGATATTTCTTAACAATAATTATTATACATTTTTCAGCATTTATTACGACCAAAAGCCCTTTGGATGACTGTCCTCCTCATATTAAAACCAATTAGAAACACTTCTTGTCACAATTTACATTTTCCATGGAACGGTGTCTGTTTGGATGGTTAGGTGCTGTGGTGCCAATCCAGCTGTGAAAAGAGCCCACTGGATGTTATTAGGCAATTTATTTATCCATTTGTGGCTTTAAGGCTGCTGAGATGCTCTCAGGAAATGAATTAGTAAACACTTTGTTTGTGGGTAGGGATTATGAGATTCAGGTCTCAGAAATAGCTGGGCTTCACAGTGGAGTACAGACTCTAAATCATCGCAAATGCTCTCTTCCATTGTTACCCGTGTTATTACTGTCCATTTTTCCCTTCGGACTTGAAAGCCTTACAACTTCTTTCATTTTCATTATGCTTCATTTATAATTCTCTTTATTCTCAGGAAATTCCCCTTCTCAAGAAAGGAGATGAGTTTTTCTCATAAACCTTTGTATATGTATATTATATATTACAGTGGACTGCTACACAAACAATTCAGTTTATTTCCATACTTTTAGCTGAATGCCTGCAAATGTGTGCTGATTTCAACCTAAACTGAATGTAGAAAAATCTATATGATTTGTTATCCATAACCAGTTCAAAGTAAAACTGCTATTAAGAGTTTCTTTATTCAGCCAAGATAAACTTATTTTAAAGTTTCTTTTGTGACATTTGATTAAAATCTCTGACCCTTATTATTGTAGGGAATTTAATCTGTAGTGGGACAGAAACAGTGGTAAAATCTGGTATGACATTTGACTCATGCCATACTATATGGTGCAAATGTTATACATGTTTGCATACTTTGCTAGCCTGTCTACACCCTATCGCACTTTTGCTTCACTGCCTTGTCATTCTGTGCAGATGTGCAACCTTAAGTAGCAATGCAGCATCACCTCCCTACTTATCTGACATTGTAGCATATATGGTCTCCAGCAAAGCAAGCCTACTATGAATTTTTATAGCCATGTGAAAAAAAATGTGTGACATGAATGTTGCAAAATAGAGACATTATATATACACCAACCATATACAGATACATATATGAGATGCTGCAAAAATATCACAGGTAGTGATCTAATGTTAATGTTATGTATTCACTTTGCTGATGTTCTTCCTACAATGATGAGAGGTCCCTCACCTCAGCATGCCAAAAGCTCCAAGTGTTATGTTTAACTAAATTACTTGACTATTCAGAGACACTAAAAATATAGATCTCTTGACACTTTTGATATCATTACAGATGTACTGGAGGAAATGGGAACACATCTTAAGTGGCACATTCCTATGGCTTTTGTTAAATGTCTAGGCCCAGTCAAAATACGTTTTAGATATATGGCAAGATATATATGGCAAAAAATGTAAACACTTAATACTATTTTCCACACCCCTGTTCGTTGGACCATCAGGGGTCGGAGCCCGGATAGAACTGGTCGGGGTCCTGGGCTGGTGGGCTGCTCTTGCCGATGTGGGGGCCTTGGCGGTCTGCTTGTCCCCGTCCTGGTGGGCAAAGGGGTCTGTCTCCTGGGTGCAGGGGCAGGGTTGTCTATTGGGGCGTCTGTCCCTGGGCCTGGGAGTATGGAGTATAGTGTACGTATGGGGGGTATGAATGAGTGTATAGCGTCCTTTTTTCGTATGTCCTGTATTTGCAAGAATGTGTACGCATGAGAGGGAGGGTACGTATGAGTGTCTCTGTCTGTCTATGTCTACCTGTCAGGTTGGGTGCTTGGCTGCTCTCTGGCCTGATGCATCTTCTTCCCTCCCCGTCACTCCCCGTCGGTGATGGTTGCTCCTGCCCGCTGGTTGATGATGGCTCTCGATGCCTGGGGCCGGGGGTCCCGGTTGCGGCCCGGCTCGGTCCTGGTGCATGTCGGGCGGGTCCTGGGTGGTCCGGTGTGTCGGGCGGCCGCTGTTTCGGGCCGACGTCCTCCTTGGATTGACTGGGGCACCTCTTATGGGGGTGCCGGGGTTGTAGAACAGGTTGGTGCCGTCCGGTGGATCGGTGGGGACCGTGCCTGGCGCCCAGGCCTCCTGCCGGTTCCAGGACTTCTGCTGGCTGGTCTGTTCACCTGGTGGGGCTGTCCGGCATTGGCTGGGCCCCTGATCTTGGCGCCCTACGTGGGGCGGGATCTGGACCCGGGAGCTGGAAGATCTGGATGTCCAGGTGCCGGCTGGGCGCGGCCTGGGGAGGGCGTACATCCGCTGTGGCTCTTGCTGTGGCTCCCTGGCGTGTGGGTGTGTGGGGGCGGGCCGGGTTGTTGGCGGTGGGTATTGGTCCGGGGTGGCGGCAGCGTGTGTTGTCCGTCGGTTGGCTGCGGATCCCCCTTGTCTGCGGCGGCGGCGGGGGGCCCTTGTCGGCTGGTCCCTGGTTGGGGCCCCGCTGGGGGGCGGGGTGCCCCTGGTCCCCGTGGCCTCCGGTTCCTGATCTGGGCTCGCCCTGGCGTAGCCGGTTACCGGCGGAGCCCGTGGGCTCGTCACTGCGATCTCTCGGGCCCCAGCATTGCGGCTGGTGGGTGGTCCCCTGGGGCTTCCATCTGTTCCTCTCTTGGCGGGTGATCGACCCTGCGCTGATCCGCCTGTGGACTTTGTACTCTGTGGGACCCTGGATGCATACATCTCTTGCCTCCTCCATGTCTGTGTCGATTCCTGTAGGACGGATTGACGGTTCCTTACACCAGCTATCAATCACTTGCATGGGTAATCACTAATAAAGATTTTTCATACATATACATCAAGTGGCGTACTACAGCGAAGCTGTAATACTCTGCTTGGGAAAGTAAAACTGTTGGGCTTGTACTTGGTACTCAGACACCAATTCTGAGTAGCATACTGCTAGACAGGACACGTAAAAAATAAATAAATAAAAAAATACTATTTTTGAGAGCTACATTCATAAATGGCTTTGTCTGACTAACCTTAAGGACCAAGAAAAAAAGTGTTAAAATTTCAGTACACTTTTTCAAAGATTGTTGACTTTTCCTCAATAGATTTAGTCTAAGAAAGCATTTAAGGACAAAGCTAGTAATTTATCAGACAAACATCATCAAGAGTCAAACTCATTCTCTTACCATGGAGAAGTCTCTCTGTTTTTTCCTTGTACTCTCTCAGTTGCAGTCCCTGGTGGCTGCCTCCAAATGCACAGTTTTGTCTTGGCATTAAGTGTCTTTGGAGGTAGAAACTATTTGATATTCTAAAACAAGAACAAAAAGTTTTTGTACTTTCAATTAGACTGTGCAGAGAAATAAAAAGTAACAAAAGCAAATACAAAAGAAGACATACCTGTAGTGAAGTCATTCCCTCTACTCTAACCCCCCAACCACTCTGCCAATCTAACAAAATAGTGCCAAACAGTTGAGCCTGATTTGAGCTGCTTGTCTGAGGTTTTCAGTGTTTTTCATTTTCCAAGCATGTACCTGTTTACCAAAATTTCTCACATATTTGGATTTACTTTAAACCTCAAATGACCAAAACGATTGAATCCAAAAGAGTTCTAGTTTTAATGTATTTGGTGTATTAATCCCAGTATGCTTAAGGTTTTCTTCAACTGAATTAAATTGATTTATTTTTCATTCATAATGTAGATTGATAATACATCCATCTTATTTTGTTATGCACAGATATTTCAGAGTATATTTACTATTTTTGACAGTATTTAAGAACAGTAAAAAACAATCACAAACATTGTGTGGAAAACCATTACAGTAACAAAAAGTAGATTTTAAGATATTTGGATAACCTTTATGTTGTACAGTGCCGTTAAGTATTTTATAAGAAATGTTTGTTTTCCAGGACCTGATAAAAATATCTGTTTTCTTTCATGGCAATGATTTTGAGAAGAGGATTTTAAGCCTTTGGAGAACAGTTCCTCCTGGTTAAACATTCAAAATTAGGAGTCAGTATGGGAACAAACCTTATCATTTGTGTCTGTATTACTTGTAAATATTCCCACTTCGAACTGTTGACGTTTGTTTAAATTCACAATGGTAAATTTTGTTTGAACCTCTCTGCTGTTTCTTCATATTGTAATACTGGTTGTCATTCGGTTACCTCTAAATGTGGAATCCATATACAATTTCATGCCAAGATACAATACGAGTTTAGAAAGAGAATTGCTGGACTATTTTATGCTGATTTCATCCTGCATGAAATGTTTCAATCTACATAATGTCCTTATCACACGGTGCAACAGGGCCAGCTTCTCAATATATGTTATCTCCAGTTTACTTTCTTTCTCTCATCTCATTCGTCCTGGCTTCTTGTTGGGTTTTGCAAAGTCTGTGTTTCTTTTTAATCCTCAGATTTTTTTTTACTGCTTTCTTGTATCTGACTATGTATATAGAAAGAGACAAGAAAGTAGGACCCTCTGCTCTTTATATCAAAAAAACACACAAACACATAGCTTCATTCTTCTTCTTTATAGTTGCCTCAGGATTTAATTGAGTTCCTGTCAGAAATAGCAGTTGTTCAATTTCTCATCTGTTGAAGGCTTGCATGAGGAAAGTGAGAGGTGGGATTTTTTTCTCCTATTATATGAACTGTCATTCAAACCTCTGGAATAGAAAAGATTGGAAACAAATAGAGAGCAGAAAAAATATCAGACGCTGTATCGCATAAGAGCTTATATATTTTTTCTTTTCTTTTCTTGTTATAATGAATCATTTAAAATATTTATTAGATGCTGTTTTACTGAATATTATAAATAAAAAAATTATAATGCCCTCTGTACTGTATTATATGTTATATGTACTGTATAATGTATATGTATGTCTATTTGGACGTTTGAGTCTGCAATAAAGTTCAATATGACATTGTTGATTTTTGAACCATCAGCTTTGGATGTTATGAAACAAAAATTTACAGCAGGATTAGCTTTCAGCTTCCACTGTATGTTGATAATTCTTACGAGCTCAGTCCTCTGGTTCTGTGAAGTAGATTTTTTAGTGAATTACACAGGATAAAAAATATTTTAATATGTATTACTTACATCATTTTCATACAGTACAGAATATTATTAATAATGTAAAGCTGGTGACTAAATCGGCATCTGTCTGCTGAAATCATACAAAATGCTTAGAATTCTTTCTGCATGTGTTTGATGCCGTGTAAATGTAAAATGTGGGTCCATCTAGAGTAGACTTCAGCTAAACTACTCTTGTTTCGATTCTTCTGCGGTCACTCCTCACCTAAGACAGATAACATTATCTCCGGGGCTCTGAAGCAACTGCTTGACTTGCAGACTCCCGAGGTGTGCCGGCCATATAGTTGGAACATAGAGACTGTATCTGTCTTTAATTAAGAGAAACTGTGAGTTAGTATCATTATATAAAAACATTATTAGACTGGCAGTGTGATTGTGCTTTCAGTTTATCATCGGAAATAAGTCTTTAAACTGCTAAAAGTCAAAGTTATGCCCTTTACCTTAAGGCAGCAGTTCCAAAAGTCGGGGACCTGTTTGTGACCCCATTTGGGGTCAAACACTGGATAGTTTGGGAAACACTGCCTTAAGAGATACTTTGCCTTTAAGAGGCCAGAAGAGCAAGGGAGTAGGTTCGATTTTGAGATTGGTGGGGACACAAAAGTGCTCAAAGGCAGCACTCGTGAAAGTTGAAGTGTCTAATGAAAGACGAGAAGGCATATTTGAAAGGTTCTAATCTTTACTCTTTAGTGCAGGGCTGTAGTGCAAATGTAATGTCAGCGGGGACGGCCAGTCACATGTAAATTAGCAAGAACCTGGAAGCCAATCAGGAAGCGATATTTAGGTTAGATTTCTAGCAGAGACCGACATTTAACCTTTTGTGTGCCATGATCATTGACTAAACACTACTGACTGCGGTTGTATTGATACAGACGACAAAGTAGTGGCTGAATATTGGTAGGGATGTGTCCCTACCATCCCTACCCAATTCTTCGCCCTAGCAGAAGAGAGAGGAGGAAGTTTGCAAGAACAATGCAAGCAAACTTGGAACAGACAGACATAACAAGAGTGAGACAGTTTGCGAAAACAAGTTTTCATCCACAAATATAATGAAATGTTTTTCAACATAATGAGAAAGAAACAATAAAAAAATTTGATGCCGCTTTTAACTTGAAGGCAAGTCGATCTGGCTTGTAAAGAAAGAAGTAGACCACCAGCTGCTTCACATACCCTTGACAACAATGATGGCAAGACGTCAGCGACGCCAGCGTGAAAAACACTCTCAATGCATTAAGATGAAAAAAAGCTTTCAGAGGTAATAAAAGCAAATGGCCCCACTTGAAGTCTTTCTTGAAGATTGGCTGAACACACAGAGAGAGGACGGCCAAGGTGTTTCCACTGTATTGGAATGTTGATAAAATCGAAGCCTCCCCAAACAACTATCACTTTCCCAACAATCCCCTCCGCACGAACCCTTACATATGGTAATTAAACGTTAAAACAGCTGCAGCTTTTAATTGGGTGCAGCTTGTTTATGTACACATTTGTGTTTTTTTCCCTAAAATAGGCTGTTGCATCTTATCATCAGGTATACTTTATAGTCCGGAAAATAGGGTAGTCTACTTAAAAGTTTTCTTTGATACCGAAAAGAAAAGAACAAAACAGCTGCCAAAGTAACTGTTTCCACTGCCTTTGAATACAACTATTTTATTTTTACATAACTTTAGTTTAAGGTTTTAGGAGCCATCTAAATGAGTATAAGAGCCTTATAAAGTTTTGGTACCAGATTGAAGACCCCATCTTATAATATAAAAAATAATTTATGAATAAATTGTTTCACCTAATTATCAGAAAATACTAACTAAAATAGTATTAACAGAAATTAAAATTAGATGTATGGTTTATTTTAGGCCACGGACAGCACGTGATTTGTAGAAGTTGGAATCCAAACTAGCAACATTATCTCTTATTCTCCTCTTTTAGGGCTGCACCAGCTGCGTCATTTGGCTAACTAAAACACAGTTAAAGCAATTTCTGAGTAATCTGCATCTAATTGTGACTAACACCAAAAACTGTGATTATTTCCAAATAATATGTAATTGCTTCAATTTGTCACACTGGATTATGGATTAATATTTTGAACAATGCAAAGAGACAGTTTTAACTTTTTTTTAGCATAAACAAAAACGTAAATGATCTTGAAAGACAAAGAGTTTAACATCTGGCTTTGAGAGTTGGTTTAAACCATACCTTCCAAAGTCTTTCTGACTTTGAGAATAACATCTTAGAAAATTTAAGTATGACAATAAGACGGAATCAAGTGCATGTCAAAACATTTCTACTTCTAAACAAAACTGTGTAGATTAGGATAAAACGTTTTTGTGTGCTAAAGTTGGGGGATACTGCTCTGCTTTTAAACCTCTTTTCTAATAGTCAGTGGGTTACCAAGCTTTTTCAGACCTAAAGGAACATTTTTGTTGTATAATTTATTCTTTTGAATGAAGTGGGTTGGAGCAAGGAAACATGTCATAAGTGACCCAAACATTAAGGTTTTGAAAACACTGATTTTAATCAAAGGGTTTAATCAGAAGGCTCATGAATCACTTCAGGTTTTGAAAGGATAGTGTGTGATAGTAAAGATGGCCTCAAAAGTTATAGTCATGCTTTATTTTACTATTACAAAATGGCATTTTTCTATAGTATAGCAGTCCAAAATGAGCTTGATATAGTTAAAAAGGGGAGCTTTACTGGATTAATGCCTGAATTAAAGCAAACAAAGCCCTTATCCATCCTCTCCCGTCCCATCATCACTTGTGATCAAGACACCAAGATGCAAGCAGCTATGCTTGAGGCAGAGACTGGTCTCTATCCCAGGAAGGGGTAGGAGGAGAAGTCTACTTTATATTGTTGAGAACCATGGCCTTAGACTCAGAGGAGCTAGCCCCTCTAGTGCTTACTGGAGAAGCAACATAACTAAATAATTTGCTACAAGCAAAGATGAGATCTACAGATTCCCAGATACCCTCTGCTCCATGACTACACCTCGAGATCCTATCCATGAACACCACAAACAGGATCAGTGACAAGGGGCAGCATTGGTGGAGTTCAGCACACACTGGAAACAGGCCAGACCTTATCGTTAAAGTGCGGACACAGCTCTGCCTTAGGAAATACCACTTTTTTGGAGAGGCCATTTTGCATCAGAAGTGCAACTTTTCTCATTTAATGGCCATATTTCAATTTTTACTTTCGCTTGCTGCATTAATATAAAATGTTTGCCTGCAATTAGTTACTTGTGTTAATTCTACAATTAAAGATGTTGAACTTGATCTCATATGTAGCAATAAGTTTGTTAAATTATATTTTCTTAAAGGGGGCATATTATATAAATTTAACTTTTGTCAACCTATTGTTATGCCATTTTGGTGCACATGAAATAAATCATGCATAATAGCTATCCATTTTTTATTCACAAATCCTTGCTGTCAGAAATCTTGTGCTTCTACAAATCAAATAAAATTTTATTTGTAAAGCAGGTTTCATGATAATGTCAGCACAAAGTACTTTACGTGATAAAAACCAAAACATGAAGAGATTAAAAAATACACAAACACTACACATTTAAAGCAAAATCAATCAAACACAAGCAGTTAAACTTTCAGCATTTACAACACAAACAAGTCATTTAAAAAAGTGCTTTATTGTGACGTTACAATAAGTAAAACTTGCATATAACTTGTAACCGCTAATTTGCAAAAAGGTGACAGAGTCCTTAAACACCTTATTTTAAAAGGGTCAGTTACTGTCAAAACTTTAGCAGGTGAGATCGTTTTATGTGACACTGATTTTATGGAAATAACTTTATTGACAAGTTTTGTAAACACCAAAGACCTATCATAACTTGTTTAAAAAGAGGCATATGTTCCCCTTAAAGTTTGGACATAGAACATGAGCATGATAGTGACATCTAGTTTATCCAGGTTGTAGTTACAACAATAAATTTGGTGCCAGCTGTTGGGTAACCTGGTTTGCTGTCAAGACCCCGGTGACCAGCCTAAACTGTGTGCAGTGAGAAATGTATTTTAGAGGAAGCTTAACTGACCGCTAAAATTAGCAAAGTTAGCAAGTAAGTTAGCTTACCAATCCAGTCGGCGAAAGTCGCGGTTTCTGTGTGTGTTTGATGCTGTGTAAATGTTTTTGTGGGTCCATCTAGTGTAGGCCTAAAACTATTCTAGTTTCTATTCTGCTGTGATCACTCAGAGATAACTTTATCTCCTGGGCTCTGAAGCAGCTGCTTGACTTGCAGACTCCACCATTTTTCCCAGTGCAAGCCGAGCTGTGCTGACCATATAGTTTAATCATAGAGACTGCATCTTGCTACTCGCAAATTTGCGGCTGCTACTGGCTGGTGGATGTAAACATATCCTTATTGTTTTCCCTGTTTTAAATGTATATTTTACTATATTTTAATTAGAAAATATATATTTTTTAAATTAAATGTACCCTTCTGAAAGCCCTATGGAGGGGTTATTTTTTTTAAATGCAGCTTTTCATTAAAAAGTTCCATATTCAACCTTTAGTTAAGAGAAACAGTGATTTAGTATCATTATAAAAACATTTTTTGAGTGGCTTTGAGGTTGTGCGTTCAGTTTACAATTGGATGCCATTTCAGATTTGATCAGACATGAGCACAATGAAATTGTGGGAAAGAGTGGTGGAAGCTAGGCTTTGGGCATGAGTGAGCATTTGTGAGCAGCGGTATGGTTTCATGCCAATAAAGAGTACTACAGATGCCATTTTTGATTTAAGGATGCTGATGGAGGAGTACAGAGAGGGTCAGAGAGTACTGCATTGTGTCTTTGTAGATTTAGAGAAAGGGTATGACAGGGTGCCAAGAGAAAAGCTGTGGTTTTGCATGAGGCAGTCTGGAGTGAAAGAATGGTGCAGGACATGTATGAGCTGTGAGACAGCAGTGAGGTGTGCAGAAGGAGTGATGGAGGATTTCAAGGTGGTGGTGAGACTCCATCAAGGATAGACTCTGAGCCCCTTCTTTTTTGCTTTGGTGATGGACAGGCTTACAGATGAGGTTAAATAGGAGTCTCCATGGACTTGCAGATGACATTGTGATCTGCAGTGAGAACAGGGTGGAGGTGTAGGAAAAGCTAGAGGGATGGAGGTATGCACTGGAAAAGAGAGGAATTAAGATTAGTCACAGCAAGACAAAATACATATGTGTAAATGAGGAAGACACAAGTGGAACAGTGACGTTAAGGGAATGGAAGTGAAGAAAGTAGAGGACTTTAAGGACTTAGGGTCAGTGGTACAAAGCAATGAAGAGTATGAAAATAGGTGAAAAAACGTGTGCAAGCTGGTTGGAATGGGTGGAGAAAAATGCTAGATGTGATGTGTGATAAAAGGGTTTCAGCAATAATGAAGGGAAAGGTGTACAAGACAGGATGCTGGTAGAAGGATGCTGAAGGTGGAGCCAACAGGCAGGAGGAAGAGAGGAAGACCAAAAATGAGATTTAGTATGGATGTGGTGAAGGTGGACATGAAGTTGGTTGGTGTGAGGGCAGAGTATGCAGAGGATAGGACTAACTGGAGAAAGACTGATTCACCTGAAGGTAAAAGCTGAAAGAGAAAGAAGAAGCACCATGAAATTGCATTCTAGAATCATTTGTGAACGTTAATCTAAAGTCTAAGCAGCTATAATTCAACATTATAATTTTTGGCTTTGTCTATATTTCTCCGTTACTTAAGGACTTTGTTCCACAGGTGGAAAATAACAGACTACATTAGCTTGTGTTACTGTAATTGAGCACGTTTTTTGTGTAATTGTAAATTTTTAAAACGTTTTTAAAGTCTGTAATTTTACTGTTACTTAATTATTTTTTAATATGTTTAAGTATTGTATATTTGTAAAAATATGATTTTAAAAATTGTACCTGGAAACACTGAAATGCATGATATTAGAACTAATGTCACAACTGAACACATACCAATAAATCATCCATGTGTTTGTTGTTAGTCAGATTGATTACTGCAATAGTGTCCTAACATGTCTGCCTAAAAACTCAGCAGCAGCTGATCCAGAATCCTGCTCCTTGCATCCCTGCTAGAAACAGGAAAGTAGATCATCTCACCCTAGATCTAAAGTCCTTACACTGGCTCCGTGTAGCTCAGAGAATATATTTCAAAAATACTTTTACTAGTCTATAAATCATTGAATGGCTTAAAACCAAAGTATGTTGAAGATCTGTTGTCAATATGCCAACCCCCCCAGACAACTCATGTCTCCCAACTCCAGTCTACTAATCAACCCTAGAATTAGAACCAGACAGGTGAAGCAGCCTTCGGTTTCTATGCTTCTCTTATCTGGAGCAAACATTCAGATCACTGGAAAACTGCTGAAATACAGAGTTCCTTCAAAAAAGGCTAAAAACCCATCTGTTTACACCTGCCTTTAAGTAAGTTATTAATAGTGCAATGTCAAATGTTTTAATGTGTCATCCTGTATGTTCTGTGCCTCTAGTGTTATGTTATGCTTTTACTGTTGATTAATTTCTGCTTTTATTTTATCCCCATAATCACCCAAACTACCTTGATTTGCATTATGTTGAAAATATGCTGTTAAAATAAAATTGCCTCATCTTACATCACAGCAGATGCAGCGCTGATCCGCCTATTAATCTCTCACTCCATTTTTCCTTAATTCCTGAACAAGAACCCGACCCAGAAAAAGGCACTCTACCATTCCCAGCTCAAGACCATGGTGTCAGATTTGGAGGTGCTGATTCTTATCTTATATCTCTTTATACAATTCCTAAAACATTTTTTTCTTCAATAAAATTACCTTGGGAAAAATGTTGCTGTTTTTCAGTGAAATCTGTACGCCACAGCAAGATGATAGAAGGGCAGTCTTTGGCTATTACAAAATGATTACTGTATGAGAGCACTCCTATTACAGGTGCCGATTTTACTATGTAGACATTGCAACTCACTACACTACAGAGTCTACAGAGTGAATGCGGCAGCCTGACAGTTGAGAAGAATGTGAATCTTTGTGAAAAAATAATTACATTGACAGCTGGGATAAGCTCCAGTCCTCACAACCTTGAAAATGAAGAATGAAGTAAAAAGTAATGTCAAATGCTTACCAGCCTGGATTACCTTGCTCAGCTGTTCTTGAGTAAGCTTGAAACAAGTTCTTACAGCTACAAAGAGGAAAAAAATCTCAAGGACACGTTTTTTTGCTGTTTTTACAGAGTTTTACTACTGTATTTTCCTGCTTTCAAATTCTAAAACAAAAGGTCAAATAGTCTAAACTAAATGTAAACAATCTACCTATGCAAATACTATTATTCATTACAGAACAATACTGTTTGATCAGAAACATTTCAAACTGGAGACATTTCACATTTCTGACCAAAGATAATCAGAGAAAACGAAAGTAACATAATAATTTTCAGAGGACAGTTTTATTCATTAAGCTTAAGATGCTTTCCAAATTAAATTTATCCTTTGTGAAAAAGTAATACCTTCTTTGTTAATGTTCTTTGATAATGACTTAAAGCTGCTGTACTGAATTTCCAAAACAAGCTAGCTCAAAGCATTTTTTAAATGAACCTTAACAACATTATAACACAGCAAAGGTATACATATTTGTGGATTTTACAAAGAAAAATGAATAAAAAATATTAAAGTGGTTCTGCTGCATTTTTCTAAAAACCTCTAACAATTGGACCATCTGGTTATTTGACTCAATGGACAAGCGCACTCCTGCATTTATGTGGCTCCTCCACTCATTACATGCTGCCGCATTCTGCAACAGAGCACAACTGGTGAGAGAGGTTCTCTGCTCAATAATGTTAGAGAAGGAGAAACAGCCAGCTGCTGCCACTGCAAATTGACAAACTGCCAGAGTCCAAAAAAAAACACAAAAAAAACCCATCTGAATTCATCGAAAACAAAAGACGGTTGAGCAACCTCCGGCTGGTGTTTTGTAATCTCTCATTTTTTGTGGCAATGCATGCTCCTAAATCAGCGGGGGGTGGCCTATATGATAGCTGACGGGAGGGGTGACAGTTCTGGCACAGTGTTCACGTTTTAAGATAGCTTCTTTAACAAATTCGGTATAGCAGATTGACTAAAGATGATTGACTACATGTTTTTTGTTCAATTTCAGCAGCTACATCAAAGCCATTACTATCAGACCTGTAGAATCAATAAATGGCCATGAAGTGCACCTAATGATCCCAAAAAGCAACAGAAAAATGTCTCGATCTTGAGAACAAAAAAAACAGTGACAAAGAAAAGGACTCATAGAACAGTCTGAAAATGGTTTTATTGCATTTATGAGATATTGCAACTTCAGTATTTATCCCAAATGCAGAAACTTGAAACAGTTATGAACCTTCCCTGGTGTTTACTCCAACAGCACCTGGGATACTTAGAAAAAAACTAGAATATCTAGAGTAGTGGTTCCCATCCTAAAGTCCCTAGAGAATGCAGGTGGTTCACAGAATTTTGTGTGCGCTTATGTTATGAGGTGCCAAAATAATATTTGTAAATATTTATAAAATCCAAAAGACAGAAAGAAAATTATCAATGCAGCCTTCAGTATAAGAACAAAAACTTAGAATTGCTATTTAATCTTTGAGAATAAATGTTTGTAATTAATCACTTTTAAGGCATGTATATGAGCTGGGGTTGGTGGTGTTTGTGTGTGGGGGGGGGGTGTCCTGTCTTCTCTTTGAGATAATGTGGTGTATTACTAGTGACTGGTTCAAGATATTGATACGATGGTTCATTTTAGAAATTCAAGACGGGACTTCAGTTGAACAGAGAAGGACTTTATTCAAACAGCCCACACCAGTCATAGAAATCCCAGAGTTAATTAGACACAGCTTCTTTTATATAGCTCCAAATAAAAGTTCCATATTTTGTATTCAATTTCTCAATTGTCTCAAATGTAACTTATGCACGCAGTGGACACCATACACACCTCCATATAAGGTAGGCTACAGGTTTCACTGCATGATCACATTTAGCCTTGTACCTTTCCTTCTGAGTGAATCCAGGCAGAAAGGCTCTGAACTGTCTGGAAGGTAGTTACAAGGCATTACATCTGGTTCAGCATTAAAAAAAATCGAACCGTACCAACAGCAGGAAAATTATCCAAAGCATACCAAAAAGTCCGAATGGGTATGTAAAAACAGAGCGAAAGTTTTGGTGTAGTCAAAGTCTGGACTTAAAAATTTATGTCATAGTGTGGCACAACCTTACAGGCTGTGCAAGCTAAAAACCCCACAAGAGTGCCTTAAATTAAAAGAACTAGGTATAAAAAGAGTATGCCATAATTAATCTTTGAAGTAAAAAAGTAAAAAATACCAAAGACTGAAAAGATACATTGCCAGTTATTGCAAACACTTCATGGTAGTTGATACTACCAAGGGTTGCACAACAAGATTCTATTTTAAAGAGGCAATTAGCTTTTTCACATTGTGCTAAATTGGATTAGATACTTGGTTTCTTAGTAAATTAGATCCCTTACTGAGAACTATCTTTTTTTAATCCATTTTGATAATCTTCCACTTTTAAAATTGGTTTGATATGAAACCTTTAACTTGTATAAAAATGAACAGGAAACATTTGTTAGGGGGAAAATAGTTTTTCCAGAACACAATAGTTACAGTAACAGGGTAGGTTTAACGCAGACCCGGCGTCATGGGCGGGCCTGGGCGGGCCCGGCCCGCCCATCTGGAGGACGGGCCCGCCCAGGAAAGATTACACTTCATGTGAATATATTGGCTCAAAACGAACAATAGATGGCGCTCTAGATTACTAATTAGGAGTTTTAGTTTCGGTAAAAGAAGATCCTTTGGCAGTTTGGCACAGCAGCTTGCTAAAATGGACATTAGAGCTTGGTTTAGCAAACAGAAAAGCAATCCCAGCACAAGTAGGGATAATACATCAAGAGGGCAAGTGCAGCCAGAAATTGCTTCAACAAGCACTTCTGCTACGAGCGCTTCTGCACCTGAAGCAACAGTAATTCCGCCACCGGGTGGCAGCAGCACCAGCATAAATTACTGTTCAGACGACCTCGAAGTATATTTACTCAAAACTCAAAAAAAGATAATGCAAATGAATGCATGCAATGCATTTTCACCACAGAGAAGCTGAAAATCCCATATTTGAGTTCCATTATGTTTTATAAAGAGTTTTCCACAGAGCTTGTTTTCATTTATCTTTAAGGTTTGAGCAAAAAAGGTGTTGATGTGCTAAAATATTTAGTATTCTTTCCAAAACATTGTTTTTTCAGTAGACATTTGTGTAAAGCTGCTCTCGAGTTTCTAGAGTAAATTTGTTTTAAACACAATATTATATATTACATATAGTCCTACTATAGTTTAACACTGTTGATTTGCTTCTAAGATTTTTGTCGTTATTACTATTTTGTTAAACAACCAGGATATTTCATTTCAAAGGCCATATAAACAGTTATTTATTTGCTCGGATTTTAAAAAGTCCTACAATTTTTGATTAAAATGGTTTTAAAAAGCCTATTAAAATTAAAAATGTTTTTGAACCATTTTGAATACAGGTGTGGCTGCTGTGTTTTTGATTAAAATGTTTTAAAAAGCATATCAAGGTTGAAACTGTTTTTCAATAATCTTTTTGAAAAGAAAACGCTAGATTTTTCCCCCAATCTTCCGTTTAGAAAAAACGGTGGTGCATACTTCTTTCCAGCAGGTGGCGAGAATACATGAAGTCATTTTTTACCCGCAGTGATAAAGAAAAAGAAGCACACAGCTAATGCAGCAGCATGCTAACTAGTATTTTTGATGTAAAAATTAGGAGAAATGCGGCAAAAAGAAGAATTTACTAAAGTTTTAAGCGGCAGGGCAGGATACAGAGGAAGACTTATGGACTAAGTACTTTATTAAAGACCATTAACTGGACATAAGGATTGTTTTTGTTTGAGATGACTCGGTGATGTGCAGGTGCAGCTGATAACGGTGAGTTGGACATAATTTTCTTAGAGACTCAGTAAAAATGGTTAGCCTACTGTGTCTTAATTTTTGTTTGCATCTTTAATTGGTATACATAATTTGAATCAAACAATGAATACTCTTAGCTTTCCAGTAAGGTATGTAGAACAAGTTAGTGACACAAAACGGTAGATTTGACGCGGAAGTATGTGTATGTAACGTCCACCAGATATATTTATAAACATGCAAAAGGGTTAATTAAAAGACAGTTTACTGAGCCCCCCCAGAAAAACCCACTGCCCCCCCAGGTAATGCCCTCTGGCGCCGGGTCTGGTTTAACGTGTTATTTATAATTATTGAAGTAAAAAAGAACTGTAGATATGAAACTAAGTTTTTATATGAATTCCTCACTTCAAAAGATGAATTAAAAAAAGAAAAGGTTGTGAGATTGAAGCACACTTCTGTAAGACAGTGTAGTTCTTACTCACCATGCAGTAGAACTGTATTGTTCTAAATGTTTTTCTTTAAGGAGCAACTGTTACAGCATGGGGAAGCATTTGAACACACATTAGAAGGAAGTCTTGTAAACGGTGTGGTGAGATGAATGAGCTCCAGTTTGTTACGGAGGATGGTTTCTTGCCCAAGGCTCCTTGCAGGTTTCAAGAGATTGACAAGGAATGAGTTTGTATTATAGGGTTCATGCAACAGGCAGTGCTGGAGTCATCCTGCTATAGTGTGAGTACCCACTATTGCATCTCTCATGCAGCGGGCGGTGATAATAAACAACTTGGCAGCTGTCTGCTTGTGATATCATGTTTAATGGCCCTTGCAGTTTCCTGGCAGGGATACTGAAGATGCTGTTGGGACATTTCTGATCTGGTCTTCTTTGCCTAACCTGTCCTAAGGAGTCAGGTGGCAGCTTTCCAGATTTGACTTCACCTGACCAGAGGACCAAATAGCTGCATCAACAGTAAAGGATACTACAGAGGCCAGTCTACCATCAAATTTTCAGATTTTCCTAATGAACCAGCGTGAGCTCAACACCATAAATCTCTTGAATACATCAGTCCTGTCATGCGGCTGGATTGAAGGAAATTAGATTCTGCCTCAATAACCCTGATTTTCCTGTTCCGTCCATTGAGAGTGCTAAAAACGTTCACCCAGGAGGCTCTGTGGGCGGCAGATGATGCAGTGAAATGCAGTAAACAGAAACAGTGTCCATGTATCTGGATGCAGGAGTAGGAGTTTAGCCTGAGTTCCTTTATGAGTAAGGTATTAATAGAACCTGTAAGTAGAAAATGTGAATGAGGTGGCTGTCGTTAATTCAGCTTGGAGCTGGAGGCAGTCAGTTTCATGTGAAAAACTTTTTTCAAACAGTTTATTTTTTGCTTGTGTAAAACTTTCAGTGTGGTTTATGGATAATAATGTTACCCAGCTGGACTATGCAAGCCATCCTGAGTCAACAGTTTCTAACAACTGTCTGCCTAATTTAATGCAGAAGATCAAAAAAGTTGTAAAGGGCTTGAGTTTGAATTTAGGCATTAAGCAATCTTGGAGCAATAATTTAAATGTAAACAAAGTCAAATTAAAAAAAATTAACTTGTCTTTCCAGCTATTCATAAAGTTTGTTTTTAGGAACCAAATTTAAGATTTTATGGCACAGCTAGAGATGGTGCATGAATAAAAGGTCTAAATGTGATAGAAAGATCCAGTGGATTAAACTGGCCATGATAAATTTCACTTAAATTGGAGTGGATGAAAGTGGATGTACATCTGAATGTGTTTTTAGAAGGAAAACAAAATACAATAAAGCAAACTAAATTCTTTGTTTGCAGGTGATTTTTTTCCTTAAAAAAATCTCTTAAATATGACAAAATGAAAAAAAAAGATGCTCTAAAGAATTAGTGTTACGTAAAATGTAATACTTCTAACAAAGCTGGAGAAATCTAGTAACATAGAACGATCCATACAATACTTTCTTGGCTACCACCTTGCTAGTATCAGGTTGGGAACCTTTTTACCATTAAAACTGCCCAAGTTCGTTGTCACATAGTGTCATGTTGCTAACATTCATCTAAGATTTTACTTGATCTTGAAATTATTTTCAGTTGCTAGATATTTGTCAGCTCAACATCTCTGATATGGGTCTCCCTTTTCCATCCCTATTAGATTGAGATCTGGTGACCGTGGAGGCAATTTAGCAACAGTGAGCAGAAAAGCAAACTCTGTGTATAAAATGGGATGGACATCAGGAACACTCAGTGAGGATGCAGTGTTTGAGTGATGCTCAGTTGGTACTAAGAAGCCTAGAATGTGCAAATGAACTATCTCAACACTATTACACCACCAGTATCCTGAACTATTGATTCAGGGCAGGATGATTCCATGATTTAATATTATTTATGCACAGTTGTGGTCCTAATATCTGAAAGATAAATGCTGAGTTTTTCTTAAGTGTTTCTTTGAACCTTTGGTGCGTTTTGACTCATGTTGTTGTCTGTCGTTGCAAAATGATAGTGAAAAAGGGAGTGACACAAGTCGTTTTCATAATACTGCTTTTTAAATACAGTATGTATTTGCCAAAGAGCAGCTTACAATAAGTATTCTAATACTTAAAATAAAGCATGCACTTCAAAGCCATCTGTTAATATTGTTAATTCAAAAGGTTTTAATCAGATTTTTGTTTCTCTTTAGTAAAGTATTCAGATCTATGCTATAGGACAGGAATCCATAATGTGAAAGAAAAGTTTTCTTCAGTCTTGTTTATTAGTTATGAGATGTCAACCATAGTCCCTGTGGATACTCTCTGGATCAAGAGAATGTGGTCATGTCTGGCTTCAAAGAGATTCAATTTTTCATTTTCTGAAAACAGTGTGTCATCATCATAACATCATGAGTTTTGAAAACGTCCGGGCATCACTAAGTTGAGGACAAAATCTCAAAACTTTCATTTCCATTCCATGTGCACACATGTGCAGAGCAGTAAAAAAAATCTCTTCTACACACACATACAAAGACACAAAACAGGCAGTAAAAATGCAGGCAATGATGCAATCTTAGTGTAATGTTCTGAGATGAAAAATTCTCATTGAATGACAAACTTCAGTTACGCCATCATCAAAAATGATCACCCTTTTCTCTTACCAAATTTTAGACTCTGGATGTGTGTTAACAAAACCTGGTAACCCCATAATACCTTGTAGAAACTAATGCAATCTCTTTCTTCAACATGAATCAAGCTGACGTGGGTCAGCCACAAAAGAAGTAAATTATTTTTTCAGTAAATGTGTCCAGAAAGTTGCACACACTCACACACAAGGGCAGGCGATAGATAATAGATGGATTTCCAGGTGGATTGACAGTAGTTAAAGTAGCAAATATTAACGCTAACTGATGAGAAAAGGTGACTAAAAGGCAGACGCTTTTGGGATCTTGCAGGTGCCCTGCTATTCTGGCATGTTTCGGTACATATAGAATGTATTCTCCATGTGTCTACGCGCTTCTCCCATGGTGTTGTTTGCTGGTTTGTCCTCCATGTCCTCTGCAGTTTATGTGCCCTACTATATGCTCAATGTCAGTTCATCACTTCATTCTAGCAATACCCTGAAAAAAAAAGTTAGGCTTCTTGTTCCGGAAACTCTAAGTAACTTACTCACAACTAACAGTCAATTCTTCCCGAGGACTAAGTTACAGGCAAAGTAACACAGATAATGAACTAACATGCTTCACTGTAACTCTCTGCTCCTCTTTCTTTCAGGGACCCATCTTGCTATTAAGAAACTTACCATAACGTCTCAATTCATCTTGTTAGAATTAATAAGCCTTCATAAACTTAGGATTTTTCCCTCTGTCACTGCTTAATGATACAATTTTGAATGAATTTTAATTAATTGGCAATGATCATCAGATAGTAGGTTCTGGTGCATACATTTGAATATCATTGAAACAAAAATACATTGTATGGATTCATTACTCAGAATGTGTTATGATGCTTGGATTTTTTGTTAAGGTTTTAGTTAGTTGTTTTCCTTTTTTATTTTTTATTATATTTTAGTTTATTTATTGGCATTCTGTTAATTCTGGCACTTGGTGGTTTCCATATTTTCACCTTCATGACCTTAAACATTTTAAATTTTTATGTTATTATATTTGTATTTCACATTTTATTTGTGCCTCCTTAGTTTATCAGCCTTTGTTAGATATATTCACTTTCTGATTTCTTGTTTCAAATGGCTTTGTTTCTTCTGTTGATTACTTCCTGTATGCCGTCTGCTTTCAAAAATGTGAAAAACAAAATTATTGTTGACATAAAAATATATTAAGATGATTCAAATTAAAGATAAGAATTCACTTGACTTATCCAGTCATAGGAGATGAGATTATTTTCCCCCCGCAGCAGCATCAGCAGCACCTTGTCTGCCCTCTTACACCCACAACTCTGCATATTTTTCTGTGGGGAAAAAAGTCCATCTCTGGACCAGAGGAATCCAGCTGGGGTCAGTAATTATTTTTAGGGTTAAAAATCCCTACCCTTGACTTATTAAACCGTGCGCATGGTTTTGGGTCCTGCAGCAAAGTATAGGCTAGACATATGAGTCATTCCCACATTGGCAGTTGGCATGGGGCCAACATGGAACCCGCGGACAATACCACTTGCAACCCATATTTCAGTCCATATCGTCCCCATGTATACCCACTTAGGATTTAAAACTGGGACCAAGATGGGTCTTGTGTATTTTGCCCATATGGGGCCCACTTAAAACCTAATGTAATCCTGTATGACACTCACATTTGCAGTTGGCATGGGACCAACATGGAACCCACAGACCTTACTGCCCTACTTAGCTGTTCATGTTTTTGACCACTGTCCCAAGCAAAACCACAAATGACAACTTAGGACAGTTTAGTCAAATTTAGCCACTAGCAAATTACAATGCTCACACTTCAAGCATAGATACACAGATCAATAGGCAAGTTGGGGTTGAGAGCCTTGTCCATTGCTTGAATAATATGGAATTCTCCTGTGGAGACAGTCTGACATTTAGTGGGGAGGTAGGAATGAAACTCATAACAGCCAGAGTTGCAGGTGACTAAATTTTCTTGTAAACTGCAGCTATTGAATCCAGAGACTTTGATTTTCTTTGATTTTGTTCTTTTCTTCCAGCAAACTAGTCTTAATGTGGGCCACAGTATGGGGTCCTCACCAAATTTGATTTAAATTTATATTAAATGTGGTTTCCATTGTCTTGTTAAAAATAGACTCTACTAATCTACTTTCAGTATTAATAGTACCATCACAGAAGTGCAAGTTACCTTTGGCAAGGGCACTGACACAACTGCATACCATGACAGACCCTAGCTTTTTAACTTGTTGCTGGTAACAGTCTGGATGATCCTTTTCTCAACAAAAAAATAAATAAATAAACTTCAATACAGATTCTTCTGTCCACATCACTTTTTCCACTGTGTGATAGTCCGTCCCAGAGGCCCCCAAGCCCGGAGACATTGAGGGCACTTCTGGACCTTAGCTTTTGTTGATGTCACCACGTGTCATGGTCCTTGACAAAGGTTTACCAAAGTAGTCCAGAGCCCATGTGGTGAAATCTCTTCTAGATGAATGACGATTATTGATGCAGTGCCATCTGAGGGATCATAGATTGTGGTTTCCTTGTCCTTTTAGTTACGATATGTGAATGTAAAATATCACAACATTGATCATTGTTTCTAAAAATGTTTTTTTCAAATTCACATATTTGTTTGCAAACTGGTGATGCTTGGCCAATCTTTGCTCCTAAAGGATAGGACTTTCTTGAATGCAAAATCATAATTACAATCACCTGTCGATATCACCTGTTTCAAATCACATAATTATCTAACAAATTTACCTGAATACTAGTCATATATTGTTCATGTCCCAACCTTATTTGGAACATGTTGCATGTGTGTGATAAGAAAAGATGGATATTTATTTACACATGAAAGTTGACCAGACAGAATATGAAATATTTTGTGTTCGCATTGTCTGCAATTGAATACAACTCGAAGTAAATTTAGAAATAGAGGTATGCAAATTTTAGAAGAGTTGAAGCTGTTGTAGCAACTTGAATTACCTTGTTGATGAAAGTGTACTATAAAAATAAAATTGACTTACCTTGTCTTATTATGGCAGAAGCTGAGGCACCATTATAACAAACCCCTTTAGATTAAGATTGGGATGTCATTCATATATGGGGAAAGTCAGTCAAGTCGATGCTTTTGGCAATATAGTACCGGCATTTAAAGCAGTCTGTATTCTAAATTACAGACAGGTGGAAAGCTGAGCTCAAGAAGCAAAACTTCTTATTCACCTGAAGAAACTCCATTTCCCTTGTTTGCGAATATATTACCAGCTTTACTGTTTTTGACACTTCATCCCAAAATATCTCAAGAAGGAGGTTTTCTTCAGAACAATTGCAGGACAAAAATATTCAACTGACACAGGAGGGACAGTTCTACGTTTCTTGTTTGTGACCACAGAGTCCACCAAGGGTTTGAGATATTCTTCCCCCTACTGTTCTTATCTCCTCTTCACTAATTTATGGATGTAGTTGTATCCGTCAGGTTGCCTGCTCTGTTCAAGATTTTTTCTCTGCAAACTGTCTACTACCAACTGTCCTTCTTGCATGTTTATTATTTGTTTTGATTCTATAGGGTCTCTTAATACTCAGCACAGTTGTGAATTAGGCATGGCCTACAATCCAGTGAAATGTCAGATACCTTTGGGAAGGCGAGATTAGAGTGCTAAGAATTATCCTTCTGTATTTGTCCCTGTGCTTGTTTCTCGTCTTTCTCCTTTCCCTCTTGGCCTCTCTTTTTATGTGACCCTGTGCCTGACTCGTCCTTCCTTCCCTGTTTCTTACACTCAAGTCTTATTACTTTGTCTCTCATCTGTCTTCCTAATCCCCTCAAGTGCTGGTTTTACCTAAACCGTATTAGCTCAGGGATCATCTTTGACTTGTTGAATTAAAAAAGAGCGGGGATCTAAGTAGCTGCTGTCAAGCTGAAACCTTGAATCTGTGAAGGCATTGGACTTTCATTGTAATCTACTGACACAATGTGGGCCCACCTACTCATAATTATGTTATAGTTTATTGCTGACCTAATTTTTAAAAACACACAAATGAATGAGTTATGTTTCACACTTTTTGCAAAAATTCAGATTTTTAACTAGAAAAACACACAGAGCGCAGACCTCCACCAAGACAGCTCCCTTGCAGAACCTGACTCAGTACAGAATTACAAAGTAAAATAGCCTCAGTTAGGAGAAAGAGACAAAAATATTACTGAATGCGCAACCTAACAGCTAGTATGAATCACAATTTGATATCAAAGCTGGTTTCTACTATTAATCTATAGACATGCTGAATGTTCATTGGGGTAACTGAAAAAAAATAAACCACTCTTCTCTGAGTTTTCATGCTGGTAAACCTGACCTAATAAACCTAAAATGGCTTTTTGAACCATGTTATATCCAAGTTTACTTCTGCTGTGAAGTTGACCTTTTTAACATGGGAGTCAATGGGAAGTGTCCCTTTTCTGAAGCTAGCCCCCAGCGGATGAGGGGTAGGGTTGCCAACCGTCCCTTAAAATACGTAATCGTCCCATATTTGACATTTAAATGTGCCGTCCCGTTTTGAACTAAAAAGGGATGCTATTTGTCCCGTATTTTCATAAATGTCTATTATGTGTGTCGTCATAGGCTTCAAACTGCTTTATTCTAACTACATAGCCTATATAAAAATAAAATAAAAAATCACCCAACTACAGTTAACAAAACTGTTCTGATGGCGGGATCAAAAGGGACAGCAAATTGTTTGCGTTTGCGGCTCGCGAGTGATGCACGTTCAGGATTGATCAGGCAGACACACACAACACACTGGCGCTTCCATGCAGCCCCTTTAAAAATTTCCCAAAAATCCATACAGAGATACAGGCTAGAGTGGGAAGAGGCCAATCCTTGGCTGGACAGGGTCAGTAAAGATGAACTCAAGGCAAATTGTAAAAAAAGTAGAACAGCACGACAGGCACACAAGAATGCAGAAAACACACATCTGTAAGGCTTATGCAGCAAGTATGCAAAAATATTCAGAATAGATTACATTTATTGTACATGTCTCATCCATGTGCAATTTTATTCTTGTTGGATTAAATGTGGAGGATTTTGTAGTTGTTTTTTAAAAGCCAGTAGGCTTAGACATAGTCTATTAGTCAATCAATATAAACGACAACTTAAAGAACAAATCATGGTAACTGATTAATTGTTATGCTGCTATGTGGATGCATTACATCGCAGCTTTTTGTAGCCTAACTTACAGAAATGATGCATTAATACTGATCCATAAGGTGAAACTGATAGCTTACACCCTGCAGTCTGCGTTAACACTTTGCGCATAGAACAGCTAGAAAGAGCAGAGCAGGAGCAGACCGAGTCATGATACTGGCTCCCAGGATCTAGATACATCATCTACTCTCACTCAGCATGTCTATTAACCATAAATGTTGACGTATTTTGTTTGCTGGAACCCTATGAAATAATAGAATTGTCATTTTTTCTTTGTTTTGTTCAGACTACAGCGCTGCATGTGTTAACAATGCTCATGCATTTTTGCTTCATGTAGTTCAATCTTTTGACAACTGTCAGCTAATAACAACAGTATTGGACAGGAGCTTAGGTGCGTGAAGTCACATTTCAACGTGTTCATATGTACTACTTCAGTCTGAACAATTTAATACCTTTTATATTTAGTTTTATAAACATTGTTTTACTATAATAAGTAGGTTTTGATTATGAATATTTCAGTGATTCTCTATCTAACCATCTATTCAAGTTAATGCAGTCATAAAGATGTCTAAAGTTACTGGTTGCATGAACCAGATACATTTTTGAGACAGCGACCTTTTGAAGACAAAAATTTGCTTTACAACTAGCTACACTCTTCCTAGCCACTAGGTCAGCTCTCCAGTATGAACTTCTTTTTGTTTCTATAAAAGGTGATAATCAATGACTTTCTAATGCAGATACTATACTGATTGCTGATAACTCCAAAACAGCCGCAATTCAGAAAAGTCTCGTAATATACAGAGGATTCAAAACGTGTAGCTGCTTTGCCTTCTGAGAGGCAACTTAGTACTAATTGAGAGTTCAATGACGTAAACATAAGCAGATGGTTTATTGTTTTGTTTACATTATTAGAATCCTATAATAGAAAACATTTCAATCCATGTAATCCAATAATGAAGTTGCTCTCTGTGCTTGTAATTAACCAATAACAGAATGATTATAAATAAACACTGATTAGCGGCTTATGATTAACATATGTTGTCATGCCATTGCATTTTCTTTGAACATTTAAGTAATATATAATTTATGTATGGGACTGACAGACTATTTTGGTGAAAATTGAGAGCTACTAATTGTATTCATAGACTATCTTTGAAAAACAAAAACTGAACACAACAGTTCATACCTAACTAGTTAGATTACAAACATGTGTACACAAATAAAATACCAAAACTGATGTAAATGAATGTACCCACTGATCTCTACTCTCTTTCTCTGCCCATGTAATTGACATGCCATATCTATAATAAAAGACTTGCCTTGAATGCAGCATTGCTTTCCAGTTTAAAATTTGCCTATGATTTATGTTGCTACACTGTAGGATTGCTATTTTCATTGTGGATACATGTGGGATTTAAATACATATACAGAACAGGCCAAAAGTTTGGACACACCTTCTCATTCAATGTGTTGTCTTTATTTTCATGACTACATTGTAGATTCTCAATTAAGGGCGTCAAAACTATGAATGAACACATAATGTATGGAATTACTGTATGTACTTAAACAAAAAGGGTGAAATAACTGAGTACATGTGTAATATTTTAGATTCCTCAAAGTAGCCACCCTTTGCTCTGATTACTGCTTTGCATTCTCTTAAGTTTCAAGAGGTAGTCACCCAAAATGGTTTTCAATCAGTCTTGAAGCAGTTCCCAGAGATGCTTAGTACTTGTTGGCCCTTTTTCCTTCACTCTGCGGTTCAGCTCACCCCAAATCATCTCGATTGGGTTCAGGTCCTGTGACTTTGGAGGCCCGGTTATTTCACTTTTTTGTAAAAGTACTGCATAATTCTGTATGTGTTAATTCAAAGTTTTGATGCCTTCAGTGAGAATCTACAATGTAAAAAGTCATGAAAATAAAGAAAACGCACTGAATGAGAAGGAGTGTCCAAACTTTTGGTCTGTACTGTATTTATTACCTCCACCAAAAAAGGCATGTTTTCACAGGGTTTGTTTGTTTGTCTCTGTTATTTAGCAACATATCTCAAAAGGTTATTGGTGGATTTTGATGACATTTTCAGGAAATATCAGGAATTGGACCAGGAACAAGTGATTGGAATTTAGGGGTGATCAGAAAACTGCCATTACCGAAAAAGTCATTTTTTGACTAACAACTGAGTAACATATGGACTGATGAAGATATCATTGTGAAAACAGCTGCTAAAGGTATGCTGTCATGGTCAAGGAATCTAAAAAAGTTACAATTAGATAAAAACATGTGGAGGGGGGATAGGGGGACTGAGTTGCCTTGGCAGATATTTGCCTTCTCCCAATGTTTTTCTTATGGTATTTGTGATATAAAAATGAGCAGTTGGGTATGTAGGTGCAGTTTGATGAACACAGACACTGTTGATTGTAATATACTATTGCAATGACTGGAGAGCTGGATCTGACTCTCCAGTACAGTACTTGGCTGGTTGAAGTCTTACCATAAGAACGGGTGGATGTGACTCCTGCTAAAGAGAAACAGAACTTACATAGTAATCTTTGGCCTTAAAAACAAATGTTGGGTCAGCCAGGTAATATTAAATAGAAAATGGACTCTGCCTAAATGAACTCAGTCTCCCAGCACCCCTTGCACCGGGCTAGTCGCCATCTTCCAAGCTCCTCAAAGCTCAATGGCCAGCAGCTTCTACCTGATCACCCCACAACAGCCTCCGTTTGACTAGTATCAGTGGCCATCTTGGATGACTCCATCAGAACTTATAAAGCTAACTAGATCAGCTGGTTCGCTCCCTTTTGTCCGCAAAGCCTCGTGCTTGTTGGAGGGAAATTCAAAATTCTCCAGCTGAAAAGATTTTAACTGCTAGCAACCATCTCCGTTTCCAACGCCATTCGTGGTTACGGGAGGACTTATTCTTGTCAGCTGAGAATGTGCTCACGAGCTCCCTCTCTTTTACCTTGGAATCTTAGCAGGTGGACCGTTGGATCTCATCCAAACTGCCCGGGCTAAAACCCTCTTTCCCCAGCGTGCACCGCGGATCACAGCTGTCTACAGCAGCCATCAGCATCCTGTTCACTCCTCCTGCACAACTTAGGTGAATGGATTAAATCATTTTCCTCCTCCAAGGATAACCTTTCTTCAAAGCCCATCCTGGAAGGAAGAATTCTGAAGTAGGACACTATTTTCCTTTATTTCAGCCGGGTGGAGCCACTTTAGTATAATTGTGCATTCATGTCCAAATGCAACCAAATTTCCCCATGTGAGACGATTAAAGGATTATTCTATTCTTCTATTCTATTCTCTGTCCTATGAAGTGACTGATTTTGTTTTGTGTTAAAGTTACTCTGTTTTCTTTTTATTTGTAAGCAAAGGGGTGTGTTTTATTTTGTGTTCTGTGTTGCTGGACTGTGTGTGGTCGTTCTATAGAGGGTGGACAAGAAGCAGTTGCCATTAACTAGCTAGCCTTTTGTCTGAGCCACAAGGTTAACTAGTTGTCAACACGCGGTCTCCTTTGTCCATCCAGATCTGGCCGTATACTTAGCTAATTAGGCTGCCTCTAGTGATAAGCGCTGCTTGTCAGCCACCCCCCCTCCTCCCCCCTCTCTCTCCCCCTCCAATTCACGCACACTTACGATGTAAATACGTGAGGCGGACCTTCAGGTTATGTTGTGTTTATTTCCATTCTCCATGTTTGCATTACCATTTAGCAAAGTAGCACATAGCTTAGACTGAACTTATTGTTTGTGTGAGTAATTTGGAGAATAAAATACACTAAACTTGAAATTGTTCTATGTTTCTTCAGTGTTTACGGTTGATACATCGTGCAAAAGGGTGCACCTATCAGATTGACTGATAGTCTGGTTTAGGGGTCTAAACTGTGACTGACATGTTGCAGGCAGCAGCGCAGAGCAGAGTCACAGGCAGCCAGAAAGATGGAGAGAGCCATAGTAACGTGAACTCCTATGCCTGGAAATAATCTGGAGGTTGAGGCTGCATCCGAAACCACTGAATGTTAGCCTCTAAGCACTAACACTAGCAACTAATCCTTAACCTTTCATGGGGTCAACAGTGAGAACACTATGGCTAATAGTCTAGGGAGCCGTTCGCGAATGTGCCCATTTCGAACAGCCTTTCTACCCGACGCCATTTCGCGACGTAAACGCACATGAATGATGCATATCAAAATAAACCTTCGAAGACGTTGTTGTACTCACATGCACGCGTCTTTTTCCTTTCGGCCATTTTCGTTATTTTACATGAGGTGGGCCGGGCGACTTGTATTGATGCGCATTTGTGCGCAAGGGATTGTGGGATGGCACATAGCTCCTAATCGCCAGTTAGTTAGCATCAGAGGTCCCTATGCTAAAGTGGCTATGATAGTTAGCATACATGCCACTTTCCCTAACTCCTTCCTAACTGGAAGCCCAATTCGGATGCAGCTTATCATGGCGTACACTGTTGCACATCCGGTTTGGCGTAAGACCTCTTACCAATTTAGTGGTTATGGAGGCAGCCTGATTTTTTTCCTGAACTTCCTTCTCCAAAGGGAACAGAGTACATGGAGATAGGTTCTGTGGAGGAGGGAAGCGGGGCCATATCGTTACAAGCTGTTGTCTTGTTCTCTACCCGGAGTAGCAGCAGATACAGAGCCTGTAGTGGCATCGCGGCATAGAATGAGCGCCGTCTCTGAGTAGTACATTGTTGTTGGCTATATCTAATGCTGAATATATATATATATATATATATATATATATTATTTTTTTTTTTTTCCAAGATGGCGCTGGGACGACGGCAGCCTTTCCAAGTAGCTCGGCAATATCACACTTTTTCTTAACTTTTAACTTTTAGTTACTTTTATTTTTACCTCTTAGATGTAGCGATACGAGATGGATAATGCACCTTTTAAAATGTCTGGAACCAGCTCCTTCATCTATTCGAGAGCAGAGCTGCTGGCACTAAGAACAAAGGAACAGACCGGCATGCGACACAACATCCCAGCTGAGATAAAGAGGAGCTACAGAGGCTGCAAGGCTGGAGCGAGAAAAGCGGATCATCGGAGGTGATTTAAACCATCAATCCCGACAGTGATAATGGGCAACGTGAACTCACTACAGAACAAAATGGATGAACTGTGTGCTCTGAACAACCACCGACTATACCGTGAGTGCAGTTTGTTTATTTTCACGGAGACGCGGCTAACCGAGCTAACCCCTCAGGCTAATATAGACCTATGCGGTTTCACATCCGTGAGAGCTGATAGAGACACACAGGCCAGCGGAAAAAGCAGAGGTGGGGGACTCATTGTCTACGTTAACAACAGATACTGCAACCCTGGACACGTATCCGTTAAAGTATCGGTGTGCAGTCCGGACCTGGAGCTGCTAGCCGTAAGCTTGCGGCCATATTATCTACCTCGGGAGTTCAGTCATGTGATCTGTGTGTGTGTTTACATCCCTCCAAGGGCCGACGCAACCGCTGCCTCTGAGAAAATACACACAGTTACAGCAAGACTGCAGACACAAAGCCCTGAGGCTTTCATTATTATATCTGGAGATTTTAATCATGCCACACTGGATTCTACTCTGGCTGCCTTTCACCAGTTTATGAACTGTCCCACAAGGAGCAACAGGACAATTGACCTACTATATGCTAATGTCAGAGATGCATACAGAGCCACCCCCCTCCCCCCACTGGGGAAGTCAGACCACAATTTGGTTTACCTACAGCCACAATACACACCCCTTGTCCATAGACAGCCTGTCACAACACGCTCCATCAGGAGATGGACCCCAGAAAAGGAGGATGCCCTGAGAGATTGTTATGACACCACAGACTGGGATGTGCTTCTGAGCCCACATGGTGAGGACATAGAGGGGGCGACACACTGTCTGACAGACTACCTCAACTTTTGTGTGGACACGGTCGCCCCTGCTAAGACGGTACGGTGTTATCCTAATAACAAACCGTGGGTAACACTTGAAGTCAAAGCTCTCCTCAACATGAAGAAGAAGGCTTTCAGGAGTAAAGTGAAGGAGGAGATGAAAGCAGCACAGCGGGAGGTGAAACGCTGCCTGAGGGAAGCAAAGTACACCTACAGGAGGAAGGTGGAGCAGAAGCTAGAGAGGAACAATATGAGGGAGGTCTGGAATGGTGTGAAAACCATCACAGGCCACAACACCAAGAACCGCATAGTGGGGGGGACCGTGGAGAAGGCAAACGAACTCAACAACTTCTTCAACAGGTTTGACCACGCCCCACAACACCCCCCCACCCTAACTCTTTACTAAAGAGACCTCTCTCATCCTCTACCTCCCCGTTCCCCCCCCACCAACGACCCACTGTGACCACCCCCCTCCTCCAACTCCTTTCTTAACAGCAGGACACCCCCCCCCTCCTTCCAGCCATCTCCCAGTGTCACAGTGGATCAGGTCAGGAGACAACTGAGGAAGCTTCGGCCCCGAAAAGCAGCAGGCCCAGACAAGGTGTGTCCTAGGATGCTAAAGGCATGTGCTGCTGAACTTGGGGAGCCACTACAACGAGTCTTCAATCTCAGTCTGCGACTGAGGAGAGTGCCCACCCTATGGAAGACATCCTTCATCGTCCCGGTCCCCAAAAAGAACCGGCCCAATGAGCTGAATGACTACCGACCGGTGGCACTGACGTCACATCTTATGAAGACTCTAGAGCGGCTCTTCCTCAACCTCCTTCGACCCCAGGTACAACATGCCCAGGACCCACTACAGTTCGCATACAAGGCAGATGTCGGAGTGGAGGATGCCGTTCTGCACCTCCTGCAGAGAGCCCACTCACACCTGGACAAGGGAAAAGGCATGGTCAGGATTCTGTTTCTTGACTTTTCCAGTGCCTTTAATACCATCCGGCCCTGTATGCTCCAGGAAAAACTGAATAGGATGCAGGTGGACCCCTGCCTGGTCGCCTGGATCTCCGACTACCTCACTGACAGACCACAGTACGTCAGGCTGAAGGACATCATGTCTGACACTGTGGTCAGCAGCACAGGAGCACCACAGGGAACTGTGCTGTCCCCTCTTCTCTTCACCCTGTACACCTCTGACTTCTGCTACAACTCTGATTTATGCCATATTCAGAAGTTTGCAGACGACACGGCCATCATGGGGTGTATCTGGGATAATCAGGAAGAGGAGTACAGAAGTCTGGTGAGGAACTTCGTCACATGGAGCCACACAAACCACCTGCAACTCAACACCTCAAAGACTAAGGAACTGGTTGTGGACTTCAGGAGGTCCAGAACAGGTCTGCTGCCGGTTCAGATAGAGGGAGAGGAGGTGGAGGTGGTTAACAAGTACAAGTACCTCGGGCTGTGGGTGGACAATAAATTGGACTGGTCATGCAACACAGAGCACCTGTATAAAAAAACCCAAAGCCGACTGTACTTCCTCAGGAGGCTGAGGTCTTTTAACATCTGCAGGAAGCTCCTGAGGATGTTTTATCAGTCAGTGGTGGCTGGAGTACTTTTTTATGCTGTGGTGTGCTGGGGAAGCAGCACAGCAAAGAAGGACTCATCCAGGCTGGAACAACTGATCAGAAAGGCTAGCTCTGTGGTCGGCATGAAGCTGGACACTCTGGCGACAGTGGCAGAGAAAAGGACACTAAAGAAATTGCTGGACATTATGGACGATGCTGGGCATCCTCTGCACACGGCCATAAACAAGCAGAGGAGTCTGTTCAGTGACCGGTTGCTTCTCCCCAAGATAAGAACCAACAGACTTAAGAACTCCTTTGTCCCACATGCCATCAGACTGTTTAACTGCTCTCTGGAGGGGGAAGGGAGGGGAAACAGGAGGACAAACGAGGGGGGAACAACTAAGCTGTAGTGCCTCTTCACTTCACTGTGTAAAATTTCCTGGCAATTCTTTTTCTTTTTGTTAATAGTCAACGGTGCAATAGACGTCAATATCTATGTGTCAACGGTGCAATAGACGTCAATATCTATGTGTAATTTAAGTGCAATTTCCTTGTATTTTTTATTTTATTTTAATTATTCTATCTATCCCTTTGGTATATTTTATTTATACATGTCTTGTATTTATACATGTGTACTTTCTGTAAGTTGTCGGTGCTGTGCTACTGGAAACCGAATTTCCCAGAGGAACCCGCCCGAGGGATTAATAAAGTTCTATCTATCTATCTTTTATCTATCTATCTATATATATATATATATCTATATATATATAAATAAATATATATATATATATATATAATATATAATATATATATATATTATAATATATATATATATATATATATATATATATATATATACATATGATGCTAAATATTAGCTTGAGCAATTTTGTTACTCTGCCTCGACAGGAGCACCTGTGGGCACTGTCCGTCATTGTCTGCAACAGAAAAAGTGTGTTGCAGACAGATGTATCCAAGCATGATGACCAAACATTCAGGAATGTGCAAAAAAACGTTTTACACCATCACAATTATTCCATTAAAAATGAACTCTTAGCCCAGATTTTATTTTCCATTCAATGATATATTCTCTCCAAATCATGAATTGCACCTTGAATTCCCTTGTAAAGTGTCCTTTACAAATACTGTTGCCTTGCCTTGGATCCATTAGAAATGTGACTGTTTTTCAGTTGAGGAAGGAAAAATAATGACAGCAGTTTAAAGTGGTTCAAAAGTAGTGTTAAAGCAAGGATTTTTTTTAAGTCAAGTGTGTCTTAAAATTGCTGAAACAGCCAGTTATTTTATATTTAATCTCTTACAGAAAGAAAATATGTCTTAAAAATCCAGAGAAAACTCAGATTAAGTTTTTCAAGGTAAATTATGTTACACTGCACTCGGTGCTGAGCAATAAAACACATTTAAGTATTCACCATTGAAAAAGCATGTAGATCTATTTAGCAAAAGTAATTTTAAAAAGGGAAATTATGTATGATTTTTAAGCCAATAACTAATTAGATCAAATACAATAGTCTGTCCCATAATCATAAAGAACTTTTGAACCCTCAGCTCAATTATACATTTTCATGAATATCTTTCAGCAGTTTTATATTCACAAAATATTTTAAAAAAAATAATATAACCAGGGCACCTTACCCATGGTGATAAATGAACAACTTTAGTTTATTCATATGTGGACAATATCACCTTGGGATCTAAGAGACAAAACAGTGTCTAAAATCTTGTTTTCTTTCTAGTAGTGCATTTTTGTTTGTTCTTTTATCTGATAAATCCCTAGTGAAGTATGTAACACTTTTGAAACCAAGCATGTGCAGTATGTGAAAATACAGCTCATCAGGAATGATACATTTATTCAAACATTCCGTTCCTTATTTTGAGCCCAAAAACTGATCTATTGAACTAAATTGCCTGTGTCCTGTGCTTTAGCTAGTTTAAGGCTGAGTGTAAAAAGCCAACTTTTTTTGGTACCCATTAACTGCATTTTTAGTTAGAACAGGATACATTTTTCAACTTGTACAAGTTAAGAGTCTGGTAATGAAAAGCTGATGAAACAATAGCTATTTCCATTTTGATCTTTGTGTTTTTTAAAAAAAAAAAGAATGGCTGTTGTTAAAGTTTAACAATAATAATTGGAATGATACATTGGTAAAATAAAAAAATTATAATTAAAGTTTGCATTAATTCCGTCTGGTTGCTATGCATTTGCAGTTCTATAAAGTGGTAAACCAGGAGAAAAAAACTACCATGAACAAGAGTGCGACATAATAAAACTGTATACTCTTAACCCAGATTAGTTGACTTTACTCTTGAATCGTGAGAAAGTTACTCATCTTTAATTTTAAATTGAATAACAAGCCTAACTGATAGGATTCAAACAGTTACCAAAGTGAGAATCTTCTTAATGTGATAGTAACGGCTGTCATAAGTTGTTGAGTTGACTTATAGACCATTGAATGTTCAACAGCTTTCAGGTGGTGAGAAGATAGACATCAGTAATGATGTTTAAACATAAAACATGGTCTAAAAACACTATCACAGTGGTATTATTCCCTTTAAATGATCCCTTCACTCACGGTGCCAACCATGACACCAACAAATAAAGCTCACATTTGCAACACTGAATAAAGCAATAACAACAACCAACATAAACTTCAAATTAAATTTCAGCAAATGCCCCAAATAGAACAAAATAATAAAAAATATGGATACCCACAATGCAACTCGCACTGCAGGTCATGCAGCAGCCCCTCCCATCTCTTATAAAACTAAACATACCAAGTTATCTCTACTAAACCTGATTAGTAGAATTGATCTTTCAGCTAAATAGTACAATCAACTAATGTTGTTTAGTAATGACAGCAGGTTTTTACAAAACTTAATTGTAATAGTAGTGATCACTCAGAATTTTGACTAGCAACTAAAACTGGGTTTGAAGTGTATATAGCTATGTACGGTCCATAAAGCCACAAATTCGTTGTATTAATCAGAGTAACTGTGTATATGAATGTGTTCTATTTTTCTAGCTATGTCTATTTGTGTGCATTTAGAGGTTCATCGTGAGGTCAGGTCCTCTTCCACACCAATCTTTTAAATACTGATTTAAATGCAGCCCTGATTACTGATAATTACAGACACACCACAACACAGAGGAAGACATTGATGTGGAGATGCGCACGTGGGTTTACATATTTATCTTTGGTGATACAACTGATAATGAGGTGAAAAGAAAAGAGAGAGGAGACGCATTAATACATCAGCCACTGACTTGATGGAAGATCAATTGGAATCTTTAAAAGTGATGCGTCATGGCATCAATCTAACAGCTGTTTTATAATGAAAGTGGAATAACATAAATGTTTTAATTTAGTTTTCTCTGTTCGAAAGATAAATAGTTGGAAAGCTTTAAAATCACCCCACGATACTAGGAATATAAACTGAAAAGCACTAATTATTGGCTTTTTTCCCCAAATCTTTCTACAGATAATTAGGAATATATTTAAAGTGAAACTGTTGATGCAATTTGTTAAAGGAAATCTTAATTTTTCTATATTTAACTATATACTTTTCATAATAGGTCTATATTTAAAAAAAAACCTTTTTGAAAACATGGAATATGTTTATTGCCTCATATAGTCTATAGATTTTCGGCATGTTTTTTTCTACAGTATTTGCATATGTGTTATGAATTACATTCTGACTGGCCTATAATATTCTCTAATAATATAAAGTTTCTTGTCAAATGAACATTGCTGGTATCAGAGCAGGCATCAATGCTTGCATCAATGAGCCCTTTGGTCACTCATAAGTAGGGATGGGTACCCATATTCGGTACCATAATGGCGCCAGTTCTGACATAAACGGTAGTAACCTGACCAAAAACCAACAGACATTTTGGTGCTTTATTTCTGGTTCTTTTTTTCTGGAGATGTCAAGCCCTAGGGATTCTGGGCATGCCATCAGCCAAGAGCGATGCTGTATATCACCAGGAAAGGCTAACATGGCTATGTTTTTGCAAAAAACTGGGGCTGTCAAAATAATGTCTTAATGCAGTTAAATTAATTCCTAGAATTCACTAAATACTTTTTTTTTAACACAATTAAAGGTTGGATATGGAACATTAGTATGATAGTGACCTCTAGTTTATCCAAATTGTGGTGACAACAACAAAATCATCATTACAGCTGTTGGGTCGCCTGGTTCGCTGCCAATACGCCCAGTGACCAGCCTTAACCATGTCCAGTGAGAATTGTATTGTAGAGGAGTTTAACTAGTAGATCACGTTGGCCAAGTTCGCAAGTGAGTTAGCCTACCGATCCAGGAAGAAAGTCACCATTTCCAAATGTTTGATGCCATGGAAATTTTTATGTGGTTCCATCTAGTGTAGGCTTCATGTAAAACTACTCTAGTTTCTGTTCTTCTGCGGTCACTCCTCACCATTCTCCTCCAACCCGGCCTGCTGTTGTTTAACTGTTTTGGTGAACTGGGGCACGACTTTCCCCCTCTGACTGTCCCTCCGAGAGCACAAAAGCCCAGCAGTTCTACAGGACTGCTACCTATCTCCTCCCAGCAGCTGGAGGATCAGCCGGATTCCCGTAGCCACCTACATGGGGCCAAACCCATGACTTTGCAGAGGAGTGCTCCAGTACATCCCAATCCATGGAACGAGCCCTGTGCGCCGACTACACATGGCTGCAATCCTGGGGAAGCTAATCTGCCCAATATCCAGCAGGTCCTGGACAGTGAAAGATCCTCTGCCCAGGATCAGCCTGCAGACCAACCAACCACCATGCTCATCATCGTGAACTCGATTATCCGGTATGTCAGGATGAAAGGAGCCATCACTCTCTGTTTTGTTTGCCAGCCCTCAGCCCTGATTTTAACATTAACTCACATATCGGACTTGGACTTTTCACTACATCACTCATTCCTGTTATTATTAGCAGAGAGTGGGCACATTATCATACATTGAACAAATGAAACCGCAACAGTGAACGAGTTAGACTTGGCTTTTCATCTAAAAGACAAACAGAAAACAGTACTTGAATCATTCCATTGCAAGAAAGTTGTTTTTGCTGTTTTGCCGACTGGATATGGCAAGACTTTAATCTACTAGTTTGCTCCGCTAGTAGCTATGCTACCACTCTGGATATGTCACACCATGTATTGTTGTGATTGGTCATGCCGTTATCCAATTGCATGCAGTGCGAGTTTCAAATGCATTTTTGGTTCTGCCCCCTAAATTAGACTCTTATCATTACTTGTTGCCAGACCTTTAATCT
Organism: Apricaphanius iberus; assembly: GCA_028564705.1. Taxonomy (NCBI): domain Eukaryota; kingdom Metazoa; phylum Chordata; class Actinopteri; order Cyprinodontiformes; family Aphaniidae; genus Apricaphanius; species Apricaphanius iberus. Next base: position 56,058 of record JAPXFQ010001240.1, read on the forward strand.
TAATAGATTAGGGTCTGGATTTTTCCAGACTAACCTCTTAGACCTTTTATGGTAAATTTAGATACCTGTTTTGAAGGTCCACAAGATCACATGTGGTGTGCCCCAGGGTTCAATTCTAGGCCCAGTGCTTTTTAACCCTTATTTGCTCCCTCTTAGCAGTTTCACCAGAAGACATGAAATTAACTTCCACAGTTATGTTGATGATACACAGTTGTATATCTCCATGTCTCCTGATGACACACGGCCAATTGATGCACTTTTTAACTGCATTTTAGACATCAAATCCTGGATGGTAGAACATTTTCTACAGCTCAACCAGAACAAAACTGATGTTTTAGTCATCAGTCCTAAGGCTCAGAGAGAGAAACTTTTACCGAAACTATAATCACCATCTTTTAATCCTTCTTTACAAGAGGAGAAACTGGGTGTGATTTTTGCCTCTGAGCTGATATCCCACACATGAAAAATATTTCTAAAACAGGTTTTTATCATGTGAAGAACATTGACAGAGTCTCCCCATTCTCTCTCTGGCCAGCATGGAGACACTGATGCCAGTGAAATTGATTACTGTAATGCCCTGCTTTCTGGTCTTCCCAAAAAAGAGAGTATCTCAGGTTAACAACTATATGATTCACTATAATATTAACTATAAAATTCAGTACCATGTGTCATGAGAAAGACCAGGAGGTGGGAGCACATTATACCAGTCTTAAAATCACTGCATTGGCTCCCTGTATGTTTCAGGATCAATTCTAGGGTTCTTTTAATGGTTTTAAACTGTCTTAATGGTCTTGGGCCTTCATATCTTTTAGAACTACTTTTCCATTGTGAACCTTTGTGGTCAATGCACTCCTCTGGCAGCGGTCTACTTGTCACCCCAAAAAGGACACACACTCATGGTGAGGCGTCTTTCCATTTTTATGGCCCTCACCTCTGGAACAGGCTGCCGGAGGAACTCAGGGCCCCGGAGAATGTTAATGTTTTTAAGAGCAGGCTCCAGACTCATCTTTTTAGCCAAGCTTTTAACATATTATTTTTTAATATCTGTTTAATTGGTCTGCATGTTTTTGTTGATTACATTTTATCAATGTTTTACACTAAATAATTCTAAATGTTATCAGTCTTCAAATTTTTATCAGTATTTTACTATTTAATCTATATAATCTACTGTTTGTTTTAATGTTGCAACTTCTTTTCTTAATCTTCTATGCATTGTTTCCTCTGAGAGAGCATCATTGACATAACCATTGACACCTTGTAAGATGCAAAAGGTCACTGCTAAAGTGGCCTGTTGTTCACAGAGCTTTGTGTCCAAGCACATTAATAGAGAGGGGAAGGGAGGGTAAAGATGTGGCAGAAAAATGTGTACAAGCAATAGGGATAACCGCACCCTGGAGAGGATTGTGAAACAAAACCAATTCAGTGTGGGGGGAGACTCACAAAGAGTGGACTGCAGCTGGAGTCAGTGCTTCCCGAACCACCATGCACAGACATATGCAAGACATGGGTTTGGGCTGTCGCACTCCTTGTGTCAAGCCACTCTTATACAAGAGACAATATCAGAAGCGTATCGCCTGGTCAAAAGACAAAAAAAAAGTACTAGACTGCTGCTGAGTAGTCCAAAGTTACTGTATGTTCTCTCAAAGTAAATTTTGCATTCCAATTGGAACTCAAGGTTCCAGAGTCTGGAGGAAGAAAGGAGAGACACATAATCCATGTTATTTGAGGTCCAGTGTAAAGTTTCCACTGCCAGCGACTGTTTGGGGTGTCATGTCATTTGCTGGTGTTGGTCCATTGTGTTTTTTGAGGCCAAACGTCAACACGGAAAGTTTTACCAAGGAGTTTTAGAGCACTTCATGCTTCCTGCTGCCGACCAACTTCATGGAGATGCAGATTTCATTTTCCAACATGACTTGGCATCTGCACACAGAGCCAAAGCTAGCAGTACATGGTTTAAGGACCATGGCATCCCTGTTCTTAATTAGCCAGCAAACTTGCCTGATCGTAACCTTATACAAGATCTATGGGGTGTTGTGAAGGGGAATATTCAATACACAACAATTTAGATGAGCTGAAGGACACTTTCAGAGCAAAGTGGGCTCTCATAACACCTGAGCTGTGCCACAGACTGATCAACACCATGCCACAATGCGAGACCCAAAAATGAAGTGCTCTGCATGCTCATACTTCTCAATTGGCCAACATTTCTAAAAATCCTTTTTTTGCATTGATCTTCAATTTTATTCAAATTTTCTGGGAGACTGAATTTGGAACATTCATTAGTTGTCAGTCATAATTATAAAAATTTAAGGAAATAATTATTTGAAATATATATCAGTCTGTGTGTAATGAATTAATCTAACATACAAGTTTCACTTTTTTAATGGAATTACTGAAATTAATCAACCTTTCATGATATTCTAATTCTATGACCAGCACCTGTATGTTTCCACAAAACCCAATTCCTTTGAGTTCAACTAAGTATTTCTTGAATGGGCTGAATAAACAAGGCGGATCCAAGCCGGTCACCTTGCAATTTGCAGGATAACAAGTGGTTATAATATTATGTGTGCTTGTTTTCCATGCATAATTACATGTACATTTTCCCAATGCCTCTTGCATGACAGGTCCTATTGACATGCCAATCTGAACATCAATAACAGGAACCTGTCCTGTTCAATCGGGCTAGTTAATGGCCATATGGATTTTTGTCCCTGTGGTGAAATGAAAATTATTCAAAATTCACTAATTCTCCAACATACCACTGGAATTGAGATTCAAGAGGGGAGTGGAAAAATAAAGATTTTGCAGAAGAGAGTAGTATATAGGGATGGATTAAGAAAGATAGATTTTTATGAGGTGGGAAGTAGGTTTACAGAGGATATGGCTGGTTTGGAGGGGGAAAGAAGTGAAAAAGATGGGCAAGCATAAAGACACAGTTGAAAAAAAAAAAAGATTGTTGTTTTTGTGCTTTTCAGGATCAGTGAACTGAAAAGTCCAATGGCTATTTTCAGGTTATGGTATCAATCTGTTGGTCTAAAAACATTCCAACCACTTTTGCATCCATCTATCCTTTTGCCTATGTATTTATCCATTTGTCTGTTGTGTTTTTGCAAACAATGATCCCTTTACATTACATTTCAGATATTTTTTTTATGAATTTAAATGTTCAGATTTTACTATCTGCTGTGAGATGCATCACACAAGGAGTCTCCAGATTAGGTGACAAATGTGAAATGCTAAAAAAAATGGTTCTGCATAAAATAAAATGTTGAATTATTAAAAGATGCATCAGCATAAATTATTTGCACATCTGTGTGTCATAGTAATGTCACTCCTTGGCTTTGTGAGAGAATCCCAGCACACATTTGACCACTTTTTCATTATGAGGAATAAAACATTACTGACTATCATAGATTCTTTTTATTTATAACGTACTGACATGTCTTTTTAAAGCAATTTTGATTTATTGGAGTGTCAGTGACAGGCAAAGAATACGAGCAAAATGTAAGCTCAAATATGTAGAATAGATTTTATTTTTTTTTAAATCAGAATTTTTTTCCCTTGTTGTTCACTGTCATTTTGAAAGACAGCATAGAGATACAGAAGTATTTTGACAACAAAATGCAAAATATCAAGCTGAACATTGTTAGTAGCCTTCTTCTGCTACAAATTGTTTTACTTTAAAATCCAAGTAAACAACATGTACATTTTTGGGCTGTAGCTAAATTACTCACACAAAACACATACAGGAAGAAAGATGACTTAAAATTGGCAAATAGAAAGGTCTCAATCAAGGGGAGCAAATTCTCTAAAGAGAATTCATTTGGTTAGATATATCATTTGCACAAACAAAACCTTTTGAATACTGCTTTTTATACTCAAAATCTTTGCAACATTCTTTTCACAGATAATTGTCAAATATTAAGTATGAGAATATGGCTTCACGCAGTCCTTGAGAGTCACCGGGAGATCAACAGCTACCTCATATGAATGATTAGAAAATACAAGCAACTAGAGGAATATCGAAAATCTGCCAAACACTCGCGAAAGTCAAGGACAGTGTTTGGTTTCAGGATGTTCTTCTTAATATGAGACAAGTGCTGTTTCTCTAAATATGACTCGGTATGATTAAAATGCATTAGATGACATCAAAGTTATATTAAAGTGCAAAAGACCAAATCACCCAGAAAGATACATTATTTTAAAGGGAGTACATTAACTAACTATAATAATTTTGTAATTGTATTGCTTTTTAAAATTTTATATTTAAAACCATGCCACCTCATATTCTGCTATGATTGTGTGTAAATGTTTTTTTGTTTTTTTACAAAATGTCAAAAAAAAATTTGATTTGGTAGTCTCCTCGCCAAAACTGTATCACTTAGTTTACAGATAGTTTTTTATAGTTTTATCTTAGGCCCTGTTTACACGGAGACAAAATGGGTAAAGTAAAAAAAAATAAAAAAGGTAGTCGAAAGACATTCTGTCCACACGTCTGTTGGAACTAGTACCACTGCCCCCCTCCCCTCGGCTGCAGAGCTGGGAGTAGATCACACTGACAAACCGTACTGAGCTTCATCTCAAACAATAATCTGACAAAGAATTTGAAAAGCAAAAAGTACCGCAATGAAACTCTATTATATTAAGGGCTCAGAGGTTTGGTTTATTTATTTATTTCTTTTTTGGAAAAAAAAAAACTGAGTCATTAAAGCCTATTTCAGTTGCTGAATCTCCAAGCTTTAGACAGAGCCCAAACCAACACAGCTACGTCCACTAAGCAGATCTTTCCAGCCCAGTATATAAAAATGCCGTGGGTGTTGTTTGCACCCGTTTACTGAACATTCAGAGATGCTACAGATCAACTAAATAACCACACTATGCTGTTATAAGATCACATAAGCTGCTTGATAAATGGCTAACCCACATTAGCATTAGCATGTAGCCACTTACTTCTCTGTCCATCAGGCGTCTTTGTTCTTTGATCCAGCTGCTATTTTTTAGGAATGTAGAATAATATCCTGTAATCCATACAGCCAAACCTTTTTTTTCACAGATAAAGTAAAAAAAAATCCAACAAAAAAGTGATTTATGCTTCCAAAAACCAAAGCAGCCATAAGCTGTGAGAAGGATAAGGGTGTGTTTGCAACTCTAGCAGAGGTAAGCCACTCTGCCTGCAGTGGCAGTGCAGACACCTCTAGAACTCCTTGTTTTCAGCAAGTGATGTCACTAGTTGAACTCAGTCGATTTCTCGGAGAGGGAGGGGCAGCTGCTCATAAGCATAATTTAGGAGGATTACTCAGACATGTGGGAATAAAGCCAAAAACCACTCTGATGGTATTTTTCATGAGAAAATTACACTACCCGATGGTTAAAAACTCCCAAAACTTGATTTTGCATGATATACTATGAGCTCTTTAAATATGATAGTTTAGTAATATCTAGTTTACACTCCATTACCTGCCGCTGTTAGGCTATACTAAAAGACTAGAGATTAGCTTCTAAGACTTGCAGTGCTACGGCAAGTTTTCACTGAGCATATTCTTACATATTTAGTAGGGATGTTCGATATTGGCTTTTTTACCGATATCCGATATACCAATATAGCCTAACTCATTATTTCCGATACCGATATGTGGGGACCCTCCCTCACAAAAAACAAAACCTACTAAACCCTTTTAGGTAACCATAATGAAATAGCATGTATCATGCATACTTGAGCTTTAAAAATTTAGAAAATGTAATAAGTACTAGAATTTTAGTTAGGCAATTGAAAAAGGAGCCATTTTTATTTTGTCTTCAAAAGTAGCTGGAAATTTTTTTTCACACAGAGAATACTGACAAAGGCCCACCACTCAGGACAAATTTCTAATTTTAGAAAATGTAACCAATATTATACCTTTATAGCAGTGAGGTAAAGTGGAAACAACTGAAAAAAGAATAAAAAACAAAAAAAATGCAAACATTTAAGTAGGGCCAATAATTAGCCCACCTTTTGATATATTGAAAATTGTCTCAAACAAATAATATCTCAAAAACTAAACCTCAAATCTGTCATATTTTTACATTCTGAGAGAGAAAAGAAGTAGATGAAGAGTTTTATATATAATATGTGTATGGTGTGAAAAACGTATCTTATTAAAAAAATAAAAACCGATACCGATAATTTCCGATATTACATTTTAATGCTAATATCGGCCGATAATGACTTTAGGCCGATTTTATCAGACATCCCTAATATTTAAGTATATATGGCATGTGAAGTATTAAAATTGGCTGTTATAAGTATTGTAGAAGAGGTCTCAAAAACTGGATCGGATTTGAACTCTTAACAATCTAACAATGTTATACAAAATCAAAGCTCTGATCTATTGCTTATTCTCCATTTTTAAAAGTAAAAGTTTTTCTCCCCTTTGTTTGTGAAAATAAATCCTCTAAAATAGATCGACAACCAATTGTGTGCAATCATCCGACGACAATGTTTGCCAACAAAGGTATAGGTACAGTGTTTGACAGAACACAGTGGTATCAAGCTGTAATCATTCCAAACACTTGATATCAGTCTTTTCTGAAACTGCCCCACGTCTCCAGTTTTAGACATTTTACCAAACAAACAGTAAATGTATCTAGAATAAAGAAGTGTCTATAAAAACAAACAAAAAAGAGATGACTGAAGTGTTTCATGGAGAAAAGAAAGCAGAACATAATATTTTGTTGAGGGTTATTCTGAAAACTAGACCCTTAATGGTGCAATTAAAGATAATTAATTATCCTTTATCTTTTACTGATTAATAAGCAAGCTTAACTTTACAGATTGCAATCACATATAACCACAATTACCCTATGCAAGATAGAGCTACAACAGTTGCAACTTTGAAAAGCAAGCACTTTTTTTTGTGTGTGTTTAGTTTTATTTGTATAGTGAAATGTGGTGGTATATAAGGAAACCATTGAATACAGAAATTCACCACAGAGAAAAGGAGAATTGGCCATTAATGACAATAAACTCTTGGAAGATTGTAATACCCCCAGCAGACTTGTGTTCCTGCTTTTCATTTCATTGGCATTTCCCATAGAAAGTTTTGCTCCAGAATTACATTAATATGCATTGGTTATTACAACACATATAAATGAATCACTATGGAGGTCAATTTGCCACAAATGTTCTAGATCTATGTGTCAAAGTTGCCTCATTAGCACTCCACCTCTCATGCACCATCAATGCTAGAAATGTTTACTGCTGCAGAATCAAAACAATAGTTACTACGATATCAAAGCAATCAACCCATCCCAATACTAAGGAAATCCATTGAGCAAATCAATGCATAGAAGTGCCATAATGTTCTCTAGCTGAATATAAACAAAACTGTAGCACTTATTTTTTGACCTAAACTGGAATAATCAAGAGTCAGCACACAGCATCTGATACAACTAATACCACTAATCAAGTTTAAAATCTAGGTGTAGGTGTTTGTTATTTAATTAATCTTCCAGACTACCATGGTCTGCTGGCCCAAGTCTACTTTGAATCTCAATAGTCTACCAAACATGGAGAAGCAAGATTCTCTTTTTATGCTCGTCTAAACTGAAACAAACTTTCAGAAAACTGCAAACATACTTCAAGTTATCGCTGCTTAGTGTTGCAAGAGTTACTGTGAAATAGAAATCTGATTACTAGCTACTAATTACTCCTTCCAAAAGTAATTTAGTTACTTTTGGAAGGAGTAACTGATTACTCTATTTCTGATTACTTTATTTCAAAAGTAACAAAATTAGATTAAAAGTTGCTTTGGCTATTTTCAGCAGCTTGCTTTTTAACTATGCGTTGACACGAGTCTTGGGCAAACACTTGCTTGGGCACTGCACATACTACTGGAGAGTTCCACTAGGGGGCAGAGAACAGAACTCAGTGCTGGGCTTGTAGGGTAGAAACAAAACAAAGAAGAGATAATCAGCTGTTTAATTTTCAGATTTTGAAAGAAAAAGACAGCAACAACGTAGAAAGGCAATGCACAGTGGCTTAGACAAGTAACTTTAATTTAATTTCTTGAATGGAGTACATTACGTCAGAAACTGCAACATGGATAAAGAATTACATCTCTGGCCTTCGACATGTTTAGCAGGTACGTTAGCTTGGCTACTTTCATCAAATCTGAGGAATGGTCAATCTGTTTCCTGTTTATACTGGCGCGCACATGCCCAGTGTTGGAGAATGGTCACGTGATCCGCGTTTTCAGTCGTTTTAATGTGGACGGAGATCAATTCTAATACGCAGGGAAAACGCTAGTGTGGACGGAAATAGTTTTCGTTTTAACTCTCCGTTTCTAAACGAAAACGCAGTAGAGTGGACGGGGTCTAAGTAATACGTTACCGGCATCACTGCTGCACTAATAGTTGTTTTCCAAGTTTCTGAATCATGTGCTGATCTTAGTTTTTTTCCATGACTTTAAATGGGTTCTGAGGCAAAGCATGCAACTTCAGTACATTAAGTTACAATGTACAGGTTTTGTTTTGGGAAAATAAAAGCTTATCATAATTAACATTTTTTAATAGTTAAGTAAGGGTCTGAAGAACTATTTAGGCTGATATAAAACAATTTCAAACATAAAATAACCAAATGGAAATATGTGATAAGTTTGCAAATATTGGCTTTCCTGAAGATGGAGACAACCTAGTTAACAATTATATTCTAAGCGAGTCCCTTGGGGCACATCAATATTCCTACAAGTTTGTCCAAACAATTAGCAGGAATTTGATCCTTCATACCCCTGCCATGTCGTCTGAATGTAAAAATAATTCATGCTCGCTGTGAGGGAGATGCAGGCACCCCATCACAAAGCAGGTGGACAGTTCCAATGTAAATATTTCCAGAATGCGCACAAACCCTCAGATTATCTGCCAAAATCCATTGTCTGTGGTTTTCTGATGCATTCATTAGACTTGTTTCACAGGTTTTCTCTCTAGGGCAATCATTATCATGACGGTATGCCCACACGTGTTACTGATAATGGCCTGGTGTTTTCAGACTGCTTGGCTGGAGAAAACCAAACAGACAGTAGACAACAGGGATGGTAAGGAATTTAGATTGTCGTGGTTTATTTTGTTTGAGGTTCTTTTTTCACAAATTTTATTACTCCCTCACAATCTTGCATTTCCAGATACTGTTTAATTTATCAGACTACACAACACTTAGTCCCAAAGGTGAAAAGATAATGATCTGTAGAACAGAATACTGATTCAAACACTTAATCCGGGTGAATTGAAATCAATTTTCTTAGAAAATGTACAAATTGCAAAACATCAACAAAGTAAAATATTTTAAAAAGTCACCGTATGAATTCAGTACTTGGTTGGGGGCTATTGTTCTGCTGAGGTGTGGAGAAAACCCATTTTTCCCCCTCCCTGGGTTGTTAGGTATGCTGTATCTTATCTTTCTTTGTTTTGACCATACTCCATATATTCTCTACAGGGTTAGGGAAGTTTGCTGAAAAATACAACACAGTGATCATGTGGTCTTTTAACAAGTTATTGCCGCTGGTGGCATGTGGACAGGAGCCAAAAGTACTGGGCAAAGAAATCCGTATGTCCATGAAGCTTGTCAGCAGATAGAGATTTGAATTGATCTAAAACCTGCTGGTGCCCAACTCTGTTAACTTCGAAGATAATAAAAGCCAGTGGACCCTCCTGAGAAAAGAACATGGCTTCTAAAATCATCACTAAGTGTGAAAACGTTGCACTGAACATCAGGCAGGTAGATTATGTGCCTGTCTTTCTTTTGACTCTTTGCACTTGATTTCCAAATGAAATGCCAAATTTACTTCCAGCTGAAAAAAGGACTTTGGAACACCGAACAACACTTTCTATTTCTTCTGAGCCCAGGTAAGATACATTCAATATCTCTGGTTCAAGAATCTATACTGAAACAATGGATGTCACAGTTTTAGCCCATGTCCAGGATACATCTGTGTGTAAATATGTCTGAGTGATAGTGTCTTGACGCATTTACTCCAACCACAGCTGGTGCTTTTTGAACTTTTTCTGAACTCTTCCATGGGGTTTTCTTCACAATTCTACCCAGGTTCTCTCCTAGTTTTTAACCATACTATTTTCTTCCACCCAGTTTACAATTAATATGCTTGGATGCAGCAGCGTAAACAGTTTGCTTGCAAGACAGAAATCTGCATAATTTTAAAATGATAATGGTCATGGCTATTTCTGTATTAAAAATGCTTTGCAGTATCTATTACTCTGTCTGGTATACATAATAATAATAATAATAAATTTTATTTGGAAGCGCCTTTCAGGTCACTCAAGGACACTGTACAATAAAACAAAGTAAAAATGAACAGAATAAAACAGCAACAATAGATAAAAAGAAATACAGAAAATAAAAACACATGGGAAGCTATTTACGAGGAGTATGTGGTCTTGAAGAGGTGAGTTTTGAGTCTGGATTTGAACAGGGGAAGAGTGTCGGTGTTACGGATGTCAGGTGGGAGTGAATTCCAGAGTTGCGGAGCAGAGCGGCTGAAGGCTCTTCTCCCCATGGTGCTGAGACGGAAAGAAGGGACAGTGAGATGGATGGAAGAGGAAGACCTGAATAAGCGGGAGGAGGTGGCAACATGGAGGAGGTCTGATAGATATGGGGGGGCGAGGTTGTGAATAGCTTTAAATGTGTGCAGGAGGATTTTAAATTCAATGCGGGATGTGACGGGGAGCCAGTGCAGCTGTTGCAGGATGGGGGTGATGTGGTGAAAGGAGGGGGTTTTGGTGATGATGCGAGCAGCTGAGTTCTGAACCATCTGAAGCTTATGGAGGTATTTCTGAGGGAGGCCAAAGAGGAGGGAGTTGCAGTAGTCAAGTCGAGAGGTGACAAGACTATGAACTAAGATAGGAGCAGAATGGGGGGTGAGGGAGGGGCGGAGACGAGAAATATTACGTAAATGGAAGTATGCAGAACGAGTGACGCTATTGATGTGAGCTTGAAAGGATAATGAGCTATCGAGGATGACACCCAGACTCTTAACCTGCGGAGAGGGGGAGACCGGGGAGTTATCGACGGTGAGGGCAAAACTGTCAGTTTTGGCTAGGGTGGATTTGGAACCAACAAGAAGAATTTCTGTTTTATTGCTATTAAGTTTAAGGAAGTTAGAAGTGAACCAGGATTTTATTTCTGATAAACAGGTGGTGAGGGAGGGAGGAGGGAGTGAGGAGTTGGGTTTACCAGAAAGGTAGAGCTGGGTGTCATCCGCGAAGCAGTGAAAAAGGATGTTATATTTACGGAAAATATTGCCAAGGGGGAGAAGGTAGATGATGAAGAGAAGAGGCCCCAGGACTGAGCCCTGGGGCACACCTGATGAGACAGAGGAAGGTTGGGATCTGAATGACTTGAGTTTGATAAACTGAGTGCGGCCGAGAAGATAAGAGTGAAACCAGTCTAGCGGGATGTGGGAAATTCCGAACGATGACAGTCTATTGAGAAGAATGGTATGGGAGATTGTGTCAAAAGCAGCGCTCAGATCGAGGAGGATGAATATAGTGAGAAGACCAGAATCAGCAGCCATGAGGAGGTCATTAGTGATTTTAATGAGGGCAGTTTCTGTACTGTGGCGGGGACGGAAACCAGACACATCTATGATATGAGTTTAACTTATGGAATGAATTGACTGACATAAACTAATTGTAGCAAAAAATATATTAACTCTAACCCCTTAACTTTGAGAAAAAGAGTCCATGTGTTATGCTATTTTTTTATTTGACTTAGCTATTCAAATATGAAGTTCTGCACTGAGCTAGTCAGTGTTTTGGCGTTTACTGTAAGGCACTCTACTGTAAAGTATCTGTTTGATAAAAAAAAAAAAACTTTTCAAAGAGGTCAAAGAGGTGTGGCTAGAAGGCTATTGCTCTTTTCCTCTTCTATGTTCTCTTTCCCATCTCTGTGCTGGGCGATTACATGGTCTACATGGAGCATTCCAATATACAATTCTGATTTACACACACCGCACAACCACAGATGCAGCCAGATTGCGGGTAAATAATTGAAGAAACATTAGAGTGTAGAGTCAGTTCAGATCAATAACTAATCACAGAATGACCTTCATACATACATAAATGTATTTATGTAATGACACAACTGCAGTTGCTTGCTGGCATGTATTCCAGCTTGTGTATTGCATCTCATATCAAATATTTTGTTAGACATTGATGTTTAGATAATCACTCCTCTCTTAACTTTAGCAAAAATGAGTCACTATAACTCTTGCCACTCCCCTACTATTTGTGGTTGCTTTAAAGTATTATTGTTGCCACTATTTCATAAGTTTTGATTTTTTATAATAAGGATGGGAACTTTAGGATATTCAGATCATTAACTCAACGATTAGTAGTTGTAATTTGCAGTATAACAAATAATCTATATAAATAACTAAAGCTAATCTTTAGTTGCTGCCATTTATAATAAAGTCATATCCAAAAATTATTATTTTTTTTATATTATGCATGGTCTTTGACTTTCAAATACAGTATATCACCTGTTTTCCATTCTCTTGTGCATTGACCTGCATTGATTCATTCTGAAATAAGAAGGAATGTAATTCCTGTCCATTGTTTTACACTGATTTTCTTATGCAATGGCTAGTTGTGTTACAGGTGGTGAGACTCAGGCGCAGGACAACAAGACACAACTCAAAAATTCCAAATAAAAGTTTTAATAAACAACCAGCAAAATACAAAAGCAAACTGAAACAAAAGCTATACTACACTAAAAATATCCTAACAAAAAACAACTTCAATGAGCGAAAAGTAACAACTAAATAAAAGCTTAACTGGGGTGCAGCAGACTGTGAGGGAAGGGAAGTCCGGCGGGTGGCAGTGGCAGGTGGATCGCTGACAGGGTGATGGAGGGTGAGTGGTGAAGCTGTGGAGTCCCGGTGTAGGGGTCCAGGGAGTTTGCAGGGGGGCAGAGGGGAATGAAATCCAGACTTTGTCCTGTTCTTATCCACAGAGGTTAGAGGAGGGTTTGGAGGTCAGGGTGTGCAGAGTTCCAACTAAAGGAATAAAGAGAATGGTAAGTACTGGCACAAATATACAAACAGACTGTTTTTGTGGTCAGACACTGACTGTTCAGCTTTACAGTCCGACGAGGAACTGAAGTCCAGAGAGAAGCTTTATGCAGTGGAGAAGATCAGCCCCAGGTGCACTTAATCAGCTGATGAAGACAATCCACCTGCCAAGCTGCCACCCACCTAAAGGGAACAGAGAGTGCACTACCTGGCTTCTGAGCCAGAGGGCATGACAAGTTGGGCTGTAAGCTGCATGTTTGCTGATTTGTATTTGTCTTTTTTATTTTTTAAACTATATAATTACTTACACAAACAACAATAAATATTATAAAAAATGCTCTTTGTGCCTATAGGGTACTGTCTCTTCATGATGTTGTGTATTAAAGAAAGTTTGCTATGGTTACCAGATATAATTAATCAGAAGGGTGAGCCCTTTTGCAATGAATCAAATGCACTCAATAAAAGAAGCACGGAGATTTGATTCAGTTTAACTAATTTAATAGCCAATTTGTCCACACAAAGCAACAACTGAAATTCTATCTTGGCTAGTTAGGTCCTTACTAATGGCTAAGCTAAATGGCAAGACTACATGCTACGTAAACAAACTACTAAAATGGCCGATCGGCAGAATTAACAATGACCACGTCACCTGGGGACGAGCGAGTATCAGAACGGTGGGGGTGTATTGATTAGGGCAATTTAGGCCGCGTGGTCTCTCTGGAACAAAGAGACCGCGTGGTTCTTATAACTAACTTAGCTTTTGGCTAACAAATGGATTTAACAAAGGATCAGGACCAGTCTACGTTCGTCAGCGCTCGCTTCTCGGAACCTCTCCGGTTTTGTGGCTTAAAAGAGATCGAAACAAATCAGCACCCAATCAAACTTACTAATTAAAGAAACACAGTAACTTCAACACAACACTAATTAACAAAACATTCAAAGAAGCATGCATAGAAATATTCGAGATTTTGCTCCAAACCCAGATCTTAACAATAAATGAAACGATCTTACTTGGAAGTCATGATGATGGATTGCAGAAAAAAAAGGCGAAGGTGGCAGAAAAAACGCGACGGACACAAAGAAAGAGGGAAAATTCTATCTGCTAGCTTGGATGGGCAGAGGTAAAAGAGAAGCTGGTGGCCAACCAGCTCAGATGAGGATTTGCTAGCAACGGGGTTCTGGGAGAAACGAACAACCAGGGGTGGGGTCAGGGATGTGCTCTCCTTGATCAGGACGACTAGAAAGCCAGCGACGGGAGAGAAATCAGGGTTCCTCTCCTTAAGCACGATTTGGAGAGTCGAACCAGAGAGAGTGGTCAGCTTCCTGCTTGTTGGTTTTAAATTTAACTGTGCTCCTTCTGCACTTTCCGGTGTCCAGTCAGGTTTGAGGAGGAACGCGATTAAGCTGATTGAGTAGTGTTTCAACCAACTGATGTGGAGGAACTTATCAGAATACGGCCCGAGAGAGAGCGATAAAGAGAGAGATAGAGAGAGAGAGAGAGAGCAGCTCTCGCTTGACCAAGCTGCGGCGCCACGGGGATTTCCTTTTCAGGGTAATGTTCCGCTCTGAAGACGGCAGGAAGCCAGTGCCATGTGAATGCTGGCTTATTATACAACCCTTTTTATATCGTTTTCATTTATTCAGGGCTCGACCCAACAATGAGGTCTAAAACATCCCAATGCCTCTTTTCATTAGTAAAATTGTCTCTAACTGTCAGAGGTACTCTACTTCTTTTGCCCAGAAAGTCTGGATAGCATGGGGTTGTGTGAATGTGCAATCAAACCCTAGAGTGGACCAAAAAAGCAAGATCTGATCTGCCTAAAAACCTAGGTTTCGGACAGTCTGAGCTAGACACTGGCGTGGTTCAAATGCATGTGAAGGCCAAGTGAGTTGGTGCCGTTCCAAAAGCAGGGAGCGTAGAATAGTGCAGGGGATTTTGGGTAAATGGAACCAAAACATCCATGCAACAACAACTATGCCTCATGGTCTACAACAGAGCAATCCTAAAACTGCTAATATCCGATGCCACTCCATGTTTGTTAACATTTCATGGAACAGGAATGGTCCCTAGGTTCAGTGCTTCTTCATGCAGCGTCACTACATGCCAGGAGGTAAATATGTTGCTCAAAACCTTTGGTACATTAGACGAAATGTAGTCTGAAAGCAAACCGTATTACCTAAAAAAAAGAACAATGTTGCAAATTTGGTCCTTGATTGTACAGAGGCTATTGGACTATCAGGTGTGAAAATGACTTTGGCCAAGTTATAGTTGGAATTAGGGTAATGGGTGAAATGGCTGTTTTGATTGTGTCAGAATGAAATTTGTTCTTCAGTCTTTAAGTTCTGCATTCCACATCTATGTATGCTGCTTAGGAGTAAAACCACAAAGTAGAACAAATCTACTCAGAAACTTTACATAGAGAAAAAAATAAACCCAATCAATTCATCACTATGTCTCTTTTGGCTACTATTAGTATGAAACTCAGGCAGGTGCGCTGTAGAAAAAAATGTTTATATGTTATTTTCTAACTGGAAATGTAAAAATATTCTCAATTTGATTTCCTTTTTCACGTTTATCACTTTCATTGCATCATTCAGTTGTAATTAGTGTTTTTTCCAACAGCACCTGAAGGCATTAAACAGTTGCACTTTGATTTTAGCAGAATTGGAACCTGATGCCCTAATGTCGATTAGACAACTTCAATGAAACTGAAGATTTTTTTACCACCTTGTTACATGTGCCTTGAGGTGCAGTTTATATTTATCCACATATCTATTTTCACTGCAGTTTTGTAGCTTATCTGGGTTTATTCATCTTTCTTGTTAGACTCAATTTTATTTATGCAGAAACAGTAAGCAAATCACTGTTACTCTAGGTTTATATGTCCTAAAACACATCAAAGTAAGGCTGACAAGGTGAGAGAGATGGGTCACTAACAAGCTTGTCTTCTGTTTTTAATTTAGCTGAAAAGCAATATCTAATTTTCAAACTCTTGCAAAACAAAGATACAGACAGGAAAGCAATTTCTGTCTTCCATATGTTACATTACAAATCTCCTCTTTGTCAAGTAAACTATTAATACAAGCTTATCTAATTACCCTTGATGATTATTTAGATGCGGACGGTAAGGACAATTCCCACAGACAACTTATGAACTTATAATCATATCAACCCATTATGCCAATAATAACATACTCAAATTTTACTTTACTAGCACACACAGACATGCTGCTGCACGGCAATCCATATTTTGGATGCTTAAGCAGAAATTATGTTGTGCGGCTTGAATTTATAAACAGGGCGGTATTCTCTGCATGCATAATTGCGTTTGAAAAAAAACAATAGTTAATTCTAGGAATTAATTGATCTGAATTAATTCTGACAGGTTAAGCAGTTTTTTTATTGCAAAAAGATAGCCATGTTTACCTTTTCTATTGCTTTTGGCTGATGGTATGCCCAGAATCCATTGTGCTTGACATTTCCGGAAAAAAAAAAGAACCCAAGTAAAGCACTGAAATGTGCACTGGTTTTTGGTGTGTTTACTACCGTTTATGTCAGATGCGGTGCCATTATGGCACCGAATATCATAACCCGTCCCTAGTTATGACACAGCACCACCTAGGCCCCATGTCAGTAGAAAAGCCAACCGGTTCCTTTAAAGAACCAGCTAAGCACTGGCTCTGCCAAAACCATCAGTTCTTCTTCAGTGGAAAACCCCTGCTCATGATTTTCTTTTCCATGATAAAAATAATAGAAATATATCTTACTTTGAATAAATTTGACGTGGGATAGTCCATTTACTTGTGTTATACTGTAGCCAGTAACTACTCTATTGAATAAGTCCTTGACATTAGCATTACAACTTAGAATTACCCTACATACAACATCAGTCCCAGTTAATATATTAAAATTCTTATAACGTTACTTAATGTCCTTATATGCTTTGCAGATTCTTTGTCTGCACTGGGGAAGATTGATTCCTCTCCACGTTGCAGGTGCTTAAAGTGGATGATATCACAGTGGTGCTGCACCTATTGTGTTAATTTCTAATTTTCTAACAATTATAACCACTTGGGGGAGCTCACACACCCAATAAATAAACCATAACTTGTTTATTATTTGAAAAAAGGTTAGGGCTTTCTTAGTTGTCAATACATCAGAAGTTTTATTTACAGTAACATCAAAATCTCCATTAATTTGTATTTGTGACCTTCAACAGTGGTGCCATGCTCTTACAAAAGGTTGTTTTTTTAATGGAGTGTTTTTTTTATATTTAAGACAAGTACAGGGTATTTTCCTGTCAATAACAGATAAATCCTGATCTTATGTCTCTTTTGATGGAAAAAAAACCTTCAATAAAACTATGTTGCTTTCTGAATACTCCAATTATCCAAGATTTTCTTGGTCACAGTACTCAGCAATAATAAAATCAGCATAATGAATCATTTTAGTTGAAACCCATATCACAAATCAAAGATACACTGAATAGGCTTGTGCATTGTAGACATATAAAATATAGATTTGTTTGGTTCTGGGGGTCACAAAAGCTGCATTTGCATCTAATGTGATGGAAATGAACCTTGCATACTCATTTCCATTTGCACATTCTTCATAGACCACAGATAAACACATCTCTGCTTGAAAACTTTACAGGTTTTTATGCATTGTTTATATTTTGCTACTAGGCTGTTTTGAAGTATGAAAAAATGCAGAGTTATCTTTTTACAGGATGTGTTTGTGTTCTGTTGTTTTATGTATGTGGGCAAATGACTATGTGTGTAACTTCACAATGTTTGCAGTCCCATGAATAAAGGCACTTTTGTGCAACTATCGTGTGACTAAGAGTATGAATTATTCAGTAGAAATATCTTATGAGAATCACATCATACAGACTGCACAGGACAAAGACCCCCTGAACTCCATCACTGACTGTAATCATCGCCTTCGGTCAAACAGTGGGAGAGAGCCCAGGAGAGTGAAATAAAAGTGTCAAATGGAAGTAAAGGCATAAAGAAGAAAAAAAGCATTTGTTGATGAGTTTTTTTATTGATGATAACTGTTTCCACGTGTTCATGTTTTTTTTTTCCGTTTTATGCAATTTTAATCTCAGTGTTTAAAGGGATATTCCACCCCAAGTAAAATTTACTCTGTTTCCATTTTCCCCAGAATTTGACAAGTGAGAAAAATAATTTTGCAACCAGCCTGGCGATTCTCCTGATCTAGGCATACGTTTTCTCAAATCATCTGCTTTGCATAAACAATGTGGTGAATGGTAACAGCTAGCATTTTGTGTGCAAAAGTCATGAAAATTACTCAATAATGATCATAATTATTCCTTTAGGGTGAAATGTTATACACAGTAGTATACACAGTAAACAAACCAATACAATACTGATACTGACACTTGGATCTTAGTACTCGCAGTTACCGAGTACCAATGCCTACACTTCTGCCTCAGAAAAATATTCAATAAATCGGATGATAGGTTTTATTCTCTTCACTGCCTGTTACAACAAATTATGTTGAATTAGATAAAGAATAAATTATTAATAAAAGTGACCACAAAACTTAAATTTCAAGTGAAAAAAAAATTATGTGAAATTATTATTTTAAGTATAGATTCATGACATTGGTTAACTAACCAATACCGTTACGAGTACTTTAGAAAGGTATCAGCCCAAATACACAATACAAGTATTGGTATCTTTGCATCCCTAATTTAAAGCCCGTATGAAATCTGGGGAAAGCGTTAGTTTGATTCGCCGGTGTCCTGGCCACAAATCTGCTGGGGAGACATTTATTCCTCTTTAATAGAAAGTCCTGGACCCTTAACTCATAAAAAAATTAGAGGCTTTGAAAATTCCGGAGGTCTACAATTACTTTGTTTCAAATAAAGTTGAGCCAATCTCTGTGAAACAGAAAACTGTAGTTGTGCTAAAAGCAGAGGTCAGCCTGGCCAAGCAGAGTCCCAGCTTGACTCACATCACCCGTGGGTGATTTCAAAAGAGAATGGCAAAATCCTGGCTACAACTACAAAGCTTTTTAAGTCCTGACTGATCAGCATCCTTATTTATTTATGGAAATGTAGTTGCTGTTATACACTTTCAGTTGTCCTGTTACTTGAGAAATTCAATGGTGTCTGGTAGGGGTGGGCGGTATGGCAAAATTTTCACATCACAGTATTTTTAAAAAACATATCGGTATTACGGTATTTAATGGTATTTTTTTCCATGCAAGACCGATCATATCCACATTATCTTATAATAATGAAGAATATAAAAATGTGCTTTAAGGAGCCCATTTTACTGCCATATGGGCTGCATTATATGATTTTTTTTCCATACACAGGTGAATGATATGAAAATAATTAAAATGATTATGATTCTATTAGGAATTATTGATGTTCTAAGGCTGAAAGTATAATTTTTTTAAACCTCACGTTGGCACAAGCAACCAATTGCATCTTCTAATTGCTATGCATGTAGTACTGAAGAATACCGCTAGGGGTCAGAGTATAGACACAGATCAGATATTGCCACAGAAGAAGTAAAATAAACATGGCGACCGTAGGTGGTTATTAGCTGGTAAATATTCAGATAACAACAGAAAAAGGCTGCTCTGCTTTATGACCGCATACCTTGGAGGCCGCCATTGCTCCTCCATTGCCGTAGTACCTCCATTTGGCTGCTAGGCCCCCATTGAAAAGCATTGGACGTTAGACACGTTGAAAACAACTTTAATGCCTGGTGCCCATTTTTTAAAAACTTTCTATGGCTACATATTCTTCCTGAGATAACACTGGGCTCATAAAAAATCTTGCATTATTAATTAGGGGGGCTGAGCCAAGTTTAGCATCAGAGCTAAAGACGCGGGAGCAGAATGGGTGTGATTACGACCAAACTACACGCCCATACACGCCCCGCAAGGACAGAGTCTACAGTGAAGATCCCGCCTCATGCCCTTTTTAGGAACATGCTTCGTAAGAGCTGGGGAGGAGGAGTATGTGAATCCGCCATGAATTCCCCCATGAACGTGTGTCATTCTGGTAAATTGGGAGGAGTGAGGAGGCGCTGTCTATTCTTTTTTTACAGTCTATGTGCTCAACACTTCCCCCTACTGGTTACTCCCAAAAGCATTTGTAAAAGGTATGCTGTTCGGTTCTCGTCTGACCTTTTAAAGCCGATAAACTTTTTAAACTATAGACGAGGCTCCTCTTTTTTGGAAACACTTTATCAGAATTGTGTGCTTCGCTCCTGCCAGCAGCTGTACTTAGTTAAAAACGTTATTTTCTACACTGTGGTGAAGAGCGTGTAGCAGTGAAATCGGTCCTGGTTGAAACACTTCCCCTCATAAAACTTTCCGGAAGTTGTCCGAGCTATTCAGTGGTATAGGGGTATATTAAAAATTCATATCATAACGAAAATAAACACCAGTTTTCGGTATGAACCGGTATAACGCCCAGGCCTACTGTCTGGTCTCTGTTGAAAAACTGAATATCACCACTTTCACAATTCTTCGTTTTTAATAATCCACTCTTGGAGAAAAATGCTGTGATGTAGCAGCTATAATTTTTAAAGTAGAAGCTGTCAGAATAGGACTTACAACTGCTGCATGTACAATAGCGTACATTGTCAGATGTTGGGGATAGCTGAATGAGAACTCGAAAACAATATAACGCAGAGGATTTTAAAACACGCAAACTTGAATTTAAAAAAAAACATTTTCTCTGAATAACAAATACACAGTTACAAGGACTTAACATTCACAAAACGAGCCTCAGAAATGGTCAGTTTCTGCAGGAATTCAGCCTTTCCTTGGAGAATTTGGATTTAATCTCCTGATTTCACGCAATCTCTTTCATCTTTCTCTGTCATCTTTAGAGGGAATTTGAAAAAAATAAAATGGATGGGACTGCCATATGCTCCTCACAAACAAAATGTTTATAATTTTTCTCTACAGGTGTTGTGGGCAGCAAACCATTGCCTTCTTAGCTCCACATTAGACATAATTCTGAGACATATTGTGTTGCTGTATATCTTTGACTTGTTTTTGCAATCCTTTACGACACAAGCAACATCTTTTTTCTTGCATTACACTTACACACCCTGTAGTGTGGGGTTACAGCGGTGCTTGTCGTAATATAGTCCGAAATCTAAATCTGCTCCTACAATTTCTTTGTGTTACTTATTATTGTCATTCTATATCATTATTGAGGTAACTTTTCAATTTTCAGGAGTTTTGCATTCGAAATGCTAGCTGTTACTTTTCACTAACATTGCTCATGCTAAGATAAAGCGAATGGACTACTACCACATTAGGAGAATAACTGGGCTGGTTACAAAATGCTTTCTCTCTCTGATCTAACTCTGGGGAATATGGCAACAAACAAAATTTCACTTTGGTGTGGAATATCCCTTTAAATATGAACTTACATTTGGGTTGATCCCTTTTCAGAAGTGACTGATTGCCTGGTTGCCCGCCACTATGTAAAAATCCTCTCTTTAACACGTCAAGAGAAGAAACATCATCCCTCAGTCTGTGCTGCAATATGTCATCATCTTTCATGTCAACTGACAATCAACCTGAGAGATGAATGATGAGTGCCTCTCAGGTCACATCATCCCTTATCATTGCTAGATGATGACAAACTGGCCTCACAGTAGCAACCTATCTGCCTGACTGACAGTCTCACTCCTGCGATCAATCAGTTAGTCTAATGTCTATCGATCAGACCAGCAGGATGGCCAATATTTTAGATAATAAATAAGATATGTGTAACATTTTTTGTTTTCCATCATGAGAGCTTCATAAATTGGCCTTTTGGGATCTTGACATGTGACGCACCTCTGCTCATGCTCTCTCCTATTGCCGCTTTCATCTTATCTCCACTTATTTATTCATCTGGACCTGTTAAGTGGTTCGAGGGCAACATCATCGCTCACTGTCCCTCAGCAGCTCTTACGAAAAAATAGTAGTCCCCTCCACCAGTGATTGATATCTTGTATTGGCCCCCTTCTTCACTCCTGTATGCAGTCAAGCATGTAGCCAGTTTTCATCACTCACATCAGCTGTGATAAACTGTTGGAGGATGGAGGCAACCACAGATGACGATGTTTGGGTTAAAGTTCAATTTGTGTGATCCACATGATGAACTGATTAGGCTTTATAGGTTAAAATTAATCAGTGTAATTTCATTTAAATTAACTTTTCTTTCTTGTAAACACAACTAGATCACTTACAGGTGTATTGGGGTTTTTATGGCTTTTTGTTCATCATTGTGCTTTGTTTATCTCTTGGTTGTTGCATTAAGGTATGATTTAGAGCTACATTAGGGCAAAAAAATATTTGGCAGGCACCAATTGTGCAATTTGTCCCACATAAAAGGATGCGAGAGAGCAGAAATTTTAATCATAGGTACACTTCAACTGTGAGAGACAGAATGTAAAAAATTAAATAAAAAACGGTCCTATAATGTAAATTTCCTGGATTTAGTTTTTTTACATTGTCTGTCACAGATGAAGTGTACATATGATGAAAATTACAGACCTCTCATCTTTTTAAGTGGACAAAGTTGCACAATCAGTGGCTATCAAACACTCTTTTGCCCCACTTTATTTTTTAAATAATAAAACAAACGTGTTGGTCTGACCAAAGTTTCCTGAATTTATACAAAATATTTCAATAACATAGCATGGGTATATCAGTTTTTTTTCTGTCTTCTTTGTGATAAAGTGTGATAAGATTATATTTATTAAGATGTCTCTCCAACACCTTCAGTGGTACTCGTTGTACTCTGTCTCACATTCCATTAGTCAATCAAAGTTCCTGTCCTCTTAACGCACTGCTGGCTGCAGCAAAAATGTTGAACCTGGCTCTTTTCTCTCAACTATCCCCACATACTTTTTCAGGAGGAGGATTGGTGCAAAGTTAACAAAGTGACGGAGGCAGCTGAGAGTGTTTAGATAACATTTTATCAATTGGCACTAAATCCTAAACTGAGTCACCAGACCCTGATCAATATCCATCTATGAATGAGAAAAAGTACTGAGAAGAGATTATCCTTCTTATCCTTTCAATCTTTTTAAATCTACATAATTAGGTGTTAATTTGGACAAATCATGACTTAATTTTGAGGAAAGCATAATTAACTAATTTAGATCAAGATTACAGATATAGTTCAGCTCTAGAGAGAGTGATTGGATTTCAAACACAAATCTCAAACAAGAGCAACACAGCTTAGTAGAAAATCTTGATAAAAATACATAAAACACAAAAAATGATAAATACAATGAGGCTTTGTTAAAATAAGAGCTGAACTTATGAACAAAAGAAGCCAGAAAGAAACAAGATTTTATAATACTGCAATTAAGACAAAACTAAAAATGTTATTATTTAAGCATCACTGATCCAAGATTACATATTGCAGATTCATAAAATTAGCTGTAATAGTGGATTGCTTTTAAATACCTGCCTTTTTGGTATTCTTGAACATTTTATTTGGAACCAAATAAACATGACAGTTGTTCTGTGCACCTGTCATAAATTGCAGATAAGAGTTGGGCAGAAGATTAGAACCAACAACCATTTCTTCTTTTTTGAAAGGTATTGTTAAGGAAGGGCCAGCTTCACAATGAGATTGTGGTTGCACTCGTCAGGGTGGCCTTGGCTTGATTCCCATTATATATATCACCTATAGAATATAATGTCAAGTCTGAAGCCAGAGGTATACTAATCCCTTTAGGGAAAGTGTGTGGCAGCTACCAGTGTGGTGGTGTGTTCTGATGCATTCAGGTGTGTGTGTTTAATGTCAGGAGCATTCCATGTCATAATCCCCACAGGAGAAATGCTGTGTGTGACTGCTGAAGTGTGTGGGAGAGTGTTGAAGAGGGGAACGGAAGGTCTTAATAGTCTCAAGCTCAGTCCTCATAGGATATCCTCCAAGAGCCTGAAGTGCTCTGAGTAAATACATTGAGTGCCCTCTCTTATAAAAAAAGAAATACTCTCATTAAAAAACTGTATTTCTTATAATATTGGACCATTACAGCTGAAACACCTCAGCTATTCAGTTTTAAGATCTTTTTTGTAGTCATTTCTGTCTTCTTTTTTTTAGCAGAGTATGGAAAATAATGTATACCTCTTTATATTTTTATACAAAAACATCATCTAATTTAAGGGAATTTTGTGTGATACAACACAGAGTAGTGCATAACTGTGAAAATATGCATTTTTATTAATGCAAACTTTAAAAATGTGATGCACATTTGGAACCTACCCACGTTATGACAATACCCTGAATTGCAACCCTCATTAGCACATGGATTCTATCTGTTTATAATCACAGTGCAATTATAACTGCTCTGTGAAAATGGGAACAGCTGCTGACAGTTAATTACAAGTTGTTCAGTCCACAAATCTGACCTTTATTAGAGAGTTAAGAGGAAAGCCAAAACAGGTCATGTTTCCAGAATTAAAAGGCAGGAAAGCACCCTATGTATGGTACAAAACTCATCACCCTCCACATCATCCTTAAAAAGCAATTCGCAATGTTTATCGTAGTGATGGCAGCATCATGCCGTGGGGATGCTTATCTTCAGAAAGGACAGGGGAGTTGCTCAAATTTGGTGAGACGATAAATGGAGATAAATACAGGGGGAATCCAAGCTTAGTGCAAGGCTCAGCCTAAAGTCATATCAGAATTATTATTATTATTTTTTTAAGGAAAACGATAAGAAACAATCTAACAGTAGACATAAATGTTTGCTAACCATTTAGAATTTAAATAAGTCAGAAGAAAGCCAAGAGAGGGGGAAAAAAAATCATCGCTTGGGGCTGCAGGATCATGAAAGATAAAACTATACTGATGTGTCATGTACCTCAGGATGTATGGATGAGAAATAAAAATGAACAGAGGTCCAGACATGTGCACAAGGGTTTACTGTTTGTTTTCTTAGTTTAACTCTAAAGCATTTAAAAAAGGAGATTGTATTTTATAAAACGTAAAAAAAAGGTACAATTTTTTTGTTTTGCACATAATGTTTCAGTTCTTTAAGCAAAATGATGGTTAAATCCACAAAACTGGAATAATTGTGAATGTGGCTTTTTCCGACTATTGATTTGTTTAATTGTTTTCATTCACTACATAATCACACACTTATAGCTCAATAAATATGATTAGTATGGTAAAAGTGGAATTCAGAAAAACAAAAACATAGCTATTCCTACGCATGCACAACTCAGCGATAAATTAAATAAACGTTGTGACGTATGGTGTTGTAGTCCTAATAAAGTAAATAATGACTTTATGATGGATCCTAAACTATAATTTACTGTTCGTCCTCTATCATCAGCAACAAAAAATTGATCTGGAGAACCACAGACACCATATGCTTTTTAAAGGTATACTTCAGCATTAAGCATTAAGCTTTGTATCAGTAGAACACCAGCAGTATTTTCGAATGACCGTGCCTCCCCTCCCATATCCCCCTGAGAGGAGAGATTTGTGCATTTTTAGGCTTGAAAAAAGTCCTCCGATGACACAAAAATCATCATTTTGCGTCATGGGAGGATTTTTTGGCCAGAGGCATTAAACTACAGCCAGTATTGAGTGCTAGTTCCGCATGTTTTCACCACGCCCATATGGGGAGGGATCTCATTGACAGAAAGTAAACGTTTCGCCGTCTTTCTGTAGAAGCTAAGCTAACAAGCTCTTGCTGGAGAAAGTTTGAATAGTAGGCTAATCACAATGGAAGGTAGTTTTGAAGTTGAAATGGCAGTTGGGGATTTTGAAGATGTGTTGCGAGAATTGGATGCTCGCGGCTACCTATACAAGCCGCAGTACACCGATGAACAGTTGCGGATGAACCACACATGGATAGGGGGACCTAGAAACCTACTTCAGGATCCCGAAGATCAACTGGAAACGCCAGCCAAAGCCCGCAGGGACAAACGGACGGCTTAATGTAAAGTTAGTATTTTGTTTGTTTTTCTTTTTCTTACTAAGACGTCATGTACTGAGTTTGTACACCGGGCATTATCATAGCGTCCTTACCACGAAGTCAGCTGAGTTATTGTTGTGACTGTAACATATATTCTAGCATACTGTAGGTGGAAATAGTTTGCATTGCTAACGTTGAGTTTACTGTTTTGTAGACAATATCGTCTAACAGCCTACCGTCACTTTGAGTGGGTCCTGCAAGGCGAGAGACTTGGCAAAGGCTGTCGTCAATGGCCGCTGGCTTCTCTGCTTTGTGACCGCATACCATGGAGGCCGCCATTGCTCCTCCATTGCTGTAGTACCTCCATTTGGCTACTAGGCCCCCATTGAAAGGCGTTGGACTTTAGAAACGTTAAAAACAACTTTAATGCCTGGTGCCCCATTGTTTTAAATGTTCTATGGCTACATATTCTTCTTGAGATAACGCTGCGCTTGTAAAAATAATTGGCACCAGGCTGGTTTTCGTAATATAATTTTTTGAAATCTTGCATAATTAATGAGGGGGCCGAACCAAGTTTAGCATCAGAGCTAAAGACGCGAAAGCAGAATGGAAGTGATTACGACCGAACTACACGCCCATACACGCCCCGTGAGGACAGAGTCTACAGTGAAGATCCCGCCCCTATGCCCTTTTTAGGAACATGCTTCGTCAGAGCTGGGAAGGAGGAGTTGTGAATCCGCCATGAATTCCCCCATGAAAATGTGTCATTCTGGTAAACGGGGAGGAGTGAGGAGGCGCTGTCCATTCATTTTTTACAGTCTATGGCTGTCGTCTAGTTTTGCCTACCTGTGTTGTTTTGCACATCAGACGAAGATACCCCGCTCCTGACGGTCAATACTGTGGATATATCAGGAAACTGCTGAAGCTATCGAAGAACTTTGAGTGTTAAAAGTTTTAATATTATTTTATTTACTTTTTAAATAAAAGTTATAAATCACATTTATTGTGTTGTTTGTTATAAACCTTTAGTGTTGCTATACTGGAGTAAGCCGGAAATGAGCCAGGAAGTGATTCTGATTTGACACAGTAAGAAAACTCAGGGAATAGTAGCAGAGTGAATTTGAGGTATGATAAGCTTCTAACAGAGCTAACAGTCATTCGAGGCCGTTTGCTCAGCAGATAGCTCTCGTGTGCAGCAGGCTTTAGAATCGACTTTTGAAAGAAGTTGTGGCAGCCTCCTTTGATGGTTTAGGCACAGGTGCAATGTTATTTTAGTGTTTAACGGTGTTGCAAACTACTTAGAAATCAAGTCTGTCTGTAACAGGTAGGCGTGGTTTGTGAGTGGCCTCAGGACAGCAAACCAAGTGCATTCTGGGAATTGTTGTATTTCAGCCACATGAGTAAAAAAATTTTCTGGCTTTTCTCAGTCTAGAAAATCAGTATCACAACGCCACCAGAGGCCTGGCATATATACTGCAGTATCTTAAAGTGGTTCATGTGATTTTGTATGGAAAAAGGTTCAAATTATTGTGGTGCTGTTTTTTTCAGTCACTTTTAAAAAAATATACCTGTTTTGTCTCTGTATAAACAGCGCATAAGGATGACCAAGTAAAATTGCTCATGAAAAGTTTTTTGTAAATTTTTGTTTGTAAACTATGTATCAACTTGTCAAAAATAATTACATAATATTTTAAATAATTGTTGTAAAAGTACTTAAATAAAATGCTTTAAATTTTTGGGTTGTGACAAAAACTAAAATTACACTATGATGTGAGTACATATAATTTACAAGGCAATGTACAGTAAATAAGGTTTATCAACTTAAAAAAGGATACCATGAAGCGCTTTGCATTATCAACTGTTTTGAAGTTAGAGTTCCCCTTATGTTTGTGTAAGGATATAACAAATAATCTTGTAGAGAAATTCTGAGGTAGCTTTGCAGAGTACAGTATATGAAAAAATAGAACTGATAAAGTACTGATAAACAAACTTTAAAACATTGATTTAATTATTTGTGTTTGAAAGCTTTCATTGGTTTGATTTCTCAATAGTTCTAAGAGGTGCTGGCTTTTCTAACTTCATTTTGGAGAGCCAGTTTTCCTTTTTTTTTTGCTATTCTAAAGGTAACATATGTACACCTGGCTCATTATAGTCAAGTGCTGCCTAAGTGCCCACCAAAACAGAACCCAAATATTTCTTCAGTTATATTTGTTATACTTTGAGAATTTAAATAAGCCCTACCTTAATTCTGGTCCCCCTGTTGTGACGCAAACATAATGATTTTTCTTATTTGAATTTCAAATTTGATGTGCCATTAGTTTTCCTTCAACCAGAGTTCAACCTTTTTGTGCAGTAAGTAAGGGAAACATTTTTGTTCTGGGTGAACTACCATGCAAACTGAAGACAGCTGCTCCGTCTGTGCTACATGCACAGCAAGAGAATGAATCATAACATTCTAAGCAAATATTAACAGGTAAAGTCCTCAACATAATAGTCTTTACAATATTTGTGTCTTTGACAAGTTCGATCTTTTACGTAATCAAGCCTGATACGACACTTGTTCCACGTTTATGTAATGTTATTTGCTATGAAATGTCAATGTTCATATTGTTCTTGGTAAAACCTTTGGTTTACCAATAAGAATAACAGGTTATAGATCTTTTGCTGGATGCAAAAGATCTATAAATTACTTTACAAAATCAGTGATACCGTTGCAATGGTTGTGTTGTTGGCATTTTCTATATCAGTTGAGTATTTGTTTGACTTTTCTTCAGCACAAAATACACACATTGTTATCATCTTTGGTTTTATACCTCAGAATCTGTAAACTTGTGAGACACCTTTTTAAACAACAGCAATCTTGATAGAGTTATTAGTTGCATTAGTTTTAGGTTGTTGAGAAGATAATAAGATAAAATGTACTTCATTGCAAAATTTGTTGAAATTAATGAAAATATTTGCATAAACTTATTTTTACATTTTCTTTTAGCTTGATACAAAAATTAATCTCTGATCTCATCCTGTTGTTCTACATGAGTAGAAAGCTTTAAATGACGGTGGTGGTTAACATCATATCTGACTTTATTTGGTCAGCCATTTCACCTTCAAGAAAATCCTGTGCCTTTTTACTAAAAAAGCATCAAAGGAAGTTGGGTGAAACTGTACCTATTTACCAAATTGTTAGGAACTTAAAGTAATGAACTGCTGTGAAGAAAGCTTAAGCTGTCTATGAAGGTCCAGAAAGTTTCATGATCATTTTCTTAAAGGAATGGAACTAAAGCTGGGGGTCACACTACACAATGTTTTATCTGAGTTTTACTCCCCATTCCCAGTAGGGTATATTCAGCATCATTCAGAACCAGTATAGTACCTGGATTTAAAAGTTGGATATGGAACAAGAGCATGATAGCGACATCTAGTTTACCTAAGATGTAGTTACAAAAATAAAAACATAATTCCAGCTGTTGGGTTGCCTGGTTTGCAGCCGATATGCCCAATGACCAGCCTGAACTGTGTCCTAAAACCATCACAATTTTAACACTAAAACCCATTAAAGTATTATTAATTGATTAAATATTTCTTTTGTAAGTAACCATGGTATAAGCAGGATAATGCCCTTTGAGGTGTCCATTATCAGAAATTAATGGACTTCGCGGAAGCCTCCGCGTCGTCCATTAAATTCTGCTAATCGACACCTCTAAGGGCATTATCCTTTACTTAACTGACAGCTAACGTTAGCAAAGTTAGCAGGTGAGCTAACTTACTGATCCAGGAGGAACGTCACCGTTTCCATGTGTGTTTGATGCTGTGGAAATGTTTTATATGGGTTCATCTAAATTAGGCTTCATAGAGACTGTATCTCTCAACCCGCGGCTGGGTTCATGACTTTAATTTTGAACGTCTAGTTCAATTATTTTGCTAAATTGGCACTGTTTCCTGTGTTGGCACATTCATAGCTTGGAAGATTGTCACGTATATACTTCAAAAATAGAACTTGGACCTAGTTTTAGCATTGAGTCGTGTGGTGACACTCGTAATATGTGCATATAGCATGGCTAGTGTGGCTTGTCCCATTGATAAAAAGGAAACAGTTTATGCCACGTGCTACGGACGCATGATGTTTTGGTGTAAATTCGGGGTTAGGTATATCAGCTTCCATAGCTGCATTTTCTTTGAAATATTTTAGTTACAACAATATGCAAATCTGAAAATTTGTTCCAAAGAATGAAGTGCAATGAAGTAAATCTGTAAATAATGAACTTCAAATAGGCAGGGGTCCACTGTAATAACTTTTTTATATTACAGCTGACAATTAAAGTCTTTTTAAATGCCCAAACAAAAGCACAATTTGAAATAAACTTGACAATTTAAATTGCACCCCATTGTTTTTTTAGTAGAGCGTAACAGAAGCAAGATGGAGTCCAATTTAAATAATAAATATAAATAATAATACTGGTCCTACTGCCGTATATTTAAGCAGCAAGCATATGTTTCTGTTGGCATCTTAATCACTTTCTTTCATGGAGTTTTTTGGTAGTAGGTGCTTTCTGCAGGAGGAAGCAAAATAACAGAGGTAAAAATGCAGTTTGACTAGAGTTATAAAAGATAAATCAAGCAGTAAGTGTTATTTCTGCCTCCCTGCGATCCACAGAAGGCAGTTGTTGGACAGGTATAAACCTGTTAGGGAGAAAATTTGCTCAAGGAGTTTAGATCAAGAACTTTGCAAGAAGGAGAATGTATGTTTTTTAACTTCAGACATGAAGAGATACATTTTCGGAACACTCTACTGTATAAAAGTGAGGAGTTAAATAACTAATTTCCCTTTTTTTCCGATATATAACTTTCCTTGTCCAAAACTGATGGGGGAAACTGATAGACTCTGACTGATGCCCTATGAGAGTTATGCTATGACACATCATTATCCAGGCTACCTGCTGGTGGAACAGATGGGAACAGGTTACCTTGTTCAACCCTACTGACAGCTGGAATGTTGAAAGCAGACATTTATCAATGACAACCATAAAGAACTCTGCATGACACTTGCAACACTTCCTCCCTTATGTAGCTCTTCAAAGTGGATGTACTGTACCTATCACTATTTATTAGTGAAATGGGAGTTAGAGTTGTAAATGAATTAAATGTGTGGGGCCTGTAGGGAGGGAGATTTAGACAACTCATTAACTTTATACAATTTTGTCAAGGCTAGATGTACTAACAAAAGCTAAGAGCAGAAGGTTCTTTATGCTTGTTGTCACAGGTGAAACAATGTTGTTTGACCCAGCAGCATCTCTCATAAATAAACCATAATTCTACAGATAGGTGGAAAACATGGTTTTCAGCCTGGGGCCAACTGTATATACAAATAAAAGTTTGACTTTATAACAGACTTTATTGTAGTCATGCTGGGTACAGTGATTTATGAGTCCTTCTTTTGAACTATGAATTTTCAACATTTAGCAGCCATCAAACTCAAGCAGGTGTTATGGTCTTTATTGAGATATACCGGTATCCTAATAAATTGGAATATCTTCAGATATTATTTAATTTCAATTTTTTCAGATATCTGTTACACACATTTCAAGAATTTACTTCTGTTGAGGTTCATGGAGATCAAAATTTTGTCAAGATCTTTGAGATGTTGGATTTCTATTTTGCTTTATTCTCGAGTTTGTATTATGCTACTTTGTCCGTGCTTGTTCCATCAGCTGTTTTTTTCAGTTACTTGTATTCCCTCACAGCTGCATCCAATTTCTAATCAACCACCTGTGCCTGTAATCAAATCTCCATTTTAAATGTCTCTTTGTTGGTCAGTTTATTCTGTTATTGCCACCCCCAACTCCCCCAAACCATAGTTTTTGTAAGTTTTTAAATTTTCTCAAGTAAAATGCCTGCCTCTTTCTCTGCTTTACTGTTACATAACACGTCCAGTTCCTCAGAAAGTTAAAATATCACATAAGAACAATAAAAGTTTGATTTTAACAGAACTGTTATGTTATGGCCTATGCCATCTCTAGGAAGACTGTTTTCTTGACAATTATCAAGCTGATCACATGCATAATCCAATAAATGGAAGGAAAAAGAGGGGTGGAAAAATATGCAAAAAATATGCTGACATTACCATTGAAAAAAGTTTGGGATCGTCTGACAGAAGGCAATGTGTATGTGAACCACACCAGCTTAAAGCAGCAACAACGTTGCAAATTTTCTTCCCAGTCGAACCGTGTCTAACAGGCGTGAACGCAGCCTAATGGATTGTTCACACCTCATGCTTTGTTGGCGTCAAAAATTTTTCATAAAATGACTAGTTTGACCCCTATGCATTTATAGGCTAAAACTTTCTGCCCAATGTTTTAAACAACGGAAGATCTTGGCTGGCTAGACAACCTGAATGTTAGGCAACGTCACTGCAGTGAGAGGCTCTGACTGGTTGATACTTGGGCAGTGCCACTGAAAGTTCAGCTAGCTCAACTTCTATGTTGCTGACTTTTGCCACTTTGAAGCTTGGAAAGCAGGAAATGTTTCATAAATTGAAACGGCCAAAGCACACAAAGTGCTGCAGAGACTCTGACACCCCTCTGACGGCCTCAACCATAGACTTAACATGTGCTTCTGTAGGAAAGTAGAGCATCTGTGAAAAAAGACAGCTCTGTTGTTCAATGGGAATATTTTAAAGAACTTATGTATTCCAGATCTGACAATGCAAATTAAGGCCCTGTCTACACAGAGAGGAAAACAGGGGTAGCAGCAACGATATTTCACTGAATACGCCTTATCCACACGGACCCGGCACTTCAGGAGACTTGGGCTGAGGTTATCGTCAACAGATAATTGGTACCAGGAGCTTACCAACGAAACTGATGTTGTATTTGTTAATCCATTTTGTTGTGTTGTGAATGTGTAGTTCTTAGTTCATATTACTGGATCTGTTTTGTTAATGTTGTTCTATTCTATTGGTTGTTTTTGTCTGTTTAGATTTTTTTTGTTTTCTGTTTTCTTCTCCGACGTCCAACATAGGTGCAGGACAGATGTTTTTTTGTGATCTTTGTTTACCTCCCTATCTTGTATTGTCGGTTCACACTCCTACATGTCCTACTTCTCTTCTTCATCTTCTTTCTTTCTTATTTTTTGTTTTTTCATTTTCGTGTCCATAACTTCAAGAAATTAAACCCACAGTAATCATTAGA
The DNA here is from genome assembly GCA_028564705.1 of Apricaphanius iberus. NCBI lineage: Eukaryota > Metazoa > Chordata > Actinopteri > Cyprinodontiformes > Aphaniidae > Apricaphanius > Apricaphanius iberus. The sequence goes on from JAPXFQ010001240.1 coordinate 89,239, forward strand.
AGAAAAAAGAAAATATATTGATCCAGAGAACCACAGACACCATTTCTTCACCACTTCTGAATAAAGCACTTGTTTAAAGCTAGATTTGACCTTCACCTATGGTCCCAGCATAGTTACTACAGCAGCATTAGCAGTCTGAGCAGACCATAGACTGTATATTAAGGCAAGGCAAGGCAATTTTATTTGTATAGCACACTTTCAACACAGAGCAGTTCAAGGTGCTTTAAGCAGAGCCATGTAGATAAGGATATTCAAAACTGCGGTGCCGTTTTTACGGATTCCGTTTTGTAAACTATCCCCGTTTTGTCTCTGTGTAAACAATGGCTAAAACAACTTGGGCTTCCTTAACTTAGCGGAGCCAAAGGCTGATGGTTTCCATGTAATGCTGCATTGATGGACTATTTCATACCAAAGAAGCCCAACTGTATGCTCAACTGCATATTCTTTACAGCAGGGGTCTCCAACCCTGGTCCTCATGAACTGCTGTCCTACATGTTTTAGAGCAACCCTTCTCCAACAAACTTTAATCAAATGATCATTAGCAGGCCTTTGTCTTGCTTGATAGAATGTTGCTGAATCATTTGATTCAGCTTTGTTGGAGCAGGGATGTACCTAACACTTTCTGAACTGTAGCTCTCAAAGACCTGGTTTGGAGACCCCTGCTTTAGAGTAATGGAAATTTGTTCAGTAGACACACATTTATATACTAAAATCCTTATTTATTGGTCTAATGCAATATTCGATTTTAAGAAACTGAATTTTTATTTTGATTAGATGTAAGCCAAAATCAGGACAATGAACAAACAGGCTTGAAATGTATGATTCTATTTGCAATAGATCCTCATAAGGAGTTTCACTTTTTTTAAACTGAATTTCTTAAGTAAATAAACTTTTTCATGTTTTTATTAGTTATTAAGGTGCACCTCTAAACGGTTGGCTTTCTCTTCAAGCATGATCTCTGAATAACAAAAGCAGATTTTAATATTTGCATTTGTCTTCATATACATTCCATCAAAATATAGAATATTTCTGATGAAAAATTAGATTGTGAGTACTTATTAAGTATGACTTTGACCAAACTTTACCTCAGTCCCCTGTATGTATGGAAATGAACTTGGGGTGCTTCTAACAGCCTCATAAAAATATGTCTTCCAGTCAAACAGAGGTTGCAGCAGCCATGAAGCCATGCACTACACACAATGCTCGCCTGGGGTAAGGTCTGTTTCGATTATGGAACAGGCAGGAAGCCCTTGACTGGATTTGCCTACTATATCATCACAAGTATAAATCTTTGAGCATGAACATTCATGCAGTTTCAAGAAGGAGAAGCCTTTAAACATGAAATTATAATATAAGTTTTCTTGTTGCACATGCATGAGCACAGTTCTTTTGGGACTGATACTACAAAATTATTTGGCTCCTTCACAAACAATGTTTGAATGAACAATGCTGCAATAGTTCAGAGTCCTTTATGAGAAAATAAGAATTGCACTGTTTAAAATTGTGGGGAATTTCTCTGAGCTGTTGCTAGAGCAGGTTCAGGCTCCTAAATGGGTTTATGAACTGTGTTTTCTGAAATCTGAACTGTAGACAATAAAGTCAGAGATGCAAGTGTTTTCAATTGGGGCTGTACAATAAGTTTTATGAATGAATTCATAAAATCTAAGTTGTAAGTCAATATTTCAATATTTCAATTTCCTAACAGACAAACATTAGGTTTATCGTGTGATCATAAAAAGCAAGACATAAGCTAAATGTTTCAGGTGAGAAATAGGATTTAATTGTGGATTTTTTTTTTACATCATATGCAGTTAAAATAAGGAGTTTAAATGCTTGATTTTTCCTGTTTTAGCTCATTTAGCATTATATTTTTTTTACATAGAGTGACTTGCCTTGCATTTATCTTGCCATTCTTCCTAGAAGCAGATCCACGACTAATGACAACTTGAGCTGTGGATCTCGGCAGTGTCTCCAGTGTTACCTATTGGGCTCTTGGCTGCTTTTCTGTTTAATGCTATCTTTGTTCTGTCAGTTTAGTGGAAACCCAGGTCTTGGCAGGTTTGCAGCCATGATATCCTCTCTCTGTTTTCAGATGATTGATTGAACAATGGTCTGTGAGATGCAAAACATATTGTTTTGGAAGCTAACGCTGCTTCAAACCTCTCAGCAGCTGTATTTCTGACTCATCAGCCGTGTTCCTTGGTTTTAATCAAGCCCTGTTTTTTCACTTAAGTTCTTTAACAAACCTCTTAGTCCTTCAGGAGCTATTGTTGTCTGGTTAATTATAATTTGGAATAATTATACCGATAACCTAATACTGCGATAATTATTAATGCAACTTGAATTTTCAGTGATAAAATTAGCAAAATGGGCCCCAACTTCTTAATCTATATAGGAAACAATATAAACTATACCAGACTATCAGACCTTATCTGAAGGATGAATTCTTTTGCTGTTGTATTAATTCACACAACACTAAAAGTAGCACCGAGTTTTTATCTTAAGTTTAAGGAATTTATTTACAGATTGCTTAGCCCATATCACAAGTTTAAAGGGAACTATGCTGCTTATGGATGGATCTATTCTGTCAGGGATGAGATATATTGTAGAAGACCTGAATCAAAACAAACTGACGTTGGAGTGACACCGGACTTCAAGTGCGTATGTAGTGGGCGTACGTGGGGAAGGGGAAGGGCAACAGGAATGCGCCTTATCTAAAAGGTGAGACCTTGTCAACCGCACGATCAACCCCAGGGAAGACAAAGGAAAGCATAATCTTAATTAGTTAGCACTATGGCTAAACAAAGAAGCTACCAACAATGGTGGCCACAGCTTTTCTCCTCTTTCAAGAGTGACTGCTCTACAAAACCAAGCTCATGAAATCAATCAATCAAACAAAATACAAAACAACACACTGCGTCTACTTACAATTAGTAACTAAAAATTAAACATAATCAATAACCAGTTCCAGCAGAAAACACATGTAACAGATCCATCTGCTTAAAACTTTGCTCCACCCAGGAATTGAGAAATTGTAACGCTCCTGCTTTTAAAGATTTCTTCAGTCCACGATCAGATGAAGAGGCAGTTGAAGAAAACCAGGTCCATAAATGCAGCTTAATTTTTCTCCTATATGCACAAACAGGACGGAGTTTAGAGTTGCGTGTTTTATGTTGCAACTGAGAAACACGCTCTTAGGAGAGACACTGGCTAAACAACAGCATCTTGGCTTGAACTGGACGGTGCACAGAAAAATAGAACCCTGGGGCAGGTTTCAGAGTGAGCCCTTGGGACCAGCTGGTAGAACTGAAGGGGGAAAGGATTTGTTAGCGCTTATACAAGTTTCCTTGTGTCTCAGCTATGTCGGCTGACTGGAGAGAATGAAATGCGTCGTCAGCTGGCCCTTATATTAGCTCAGTGACGTCATCCCAGACCGCTGCCGACCGACTAGCCAATGGGAGGCTTTTGGGGTCACAAAATGGCCAGTTACTCGGTGCAAGGGATGCTGAGTCCATTGAATATATTCCGAGCAAACCCAACACAAAGGAGGATCCTATTCACCAATTATGTGACTTTTGAAGGAAATTGGTTTTACTTGACTTAATATCACTGAGTAAAGAGGACCTGACCTTGTGATTATTTGACAAGATGTGAAAAGGTTCTGCAGGTAGTACAATGTTTGAAACCCATTTTGCAAATTATATTTGAAACTTTAAAACAGACAAACATAGAGGAGATAAAAAATAAATAAATGACCCTCTGAAAAACACATTCAGTGTTAGATTGTATCTCACTAAAAGAGATGGAACAATTCATGTCCATCTTCACGGATAAATGTGAACCCTTTCCCTGATTTACCGTGAGAGCTGGCTGCCGTCTTTCAGCATTGAGTCGAACACTCAACATTATCTCTGAATAGGCCCTCGACTCCATTAGCAGAAACACCCCTCTGTGCATCTCTGAATTCCTTCAAAAGCTGTTGCTCAAAAACAGAACTGTCACAGAAAATTATTGCTCCCATTGTATAAGTGTGGAAATGTTTATGACATGTCCAATGTCATATTGTCAAACTAATGCCTGATAGAAGGAGAATCCAGCACTCGGTGCACATGAATGTACAGGCCTTTCATATTCATATTTGTATGAAATCAACTGCTAAAGACATTGGGAATTTAACAATGCAATGAAATTCCATAAGCGTTGTTTTTTTTCTGTTGGCATGAACCTCCTTGTTCATTCGATTAGCGGTTGAAAGACTTAATTTCTTTCTTTATACTGCTTTTCTTCCACATGTATCCAAAGGCAAAACACATAGCATCTGCTGTGATCCTTTCCCCCTGTTCAAAAAAACTTACAGTCTCTCTGTTTTAGTTTATGTCCTCCTCAAGTGAACAAACTCTCACTTTAACTTACTAATTCACACCAAGATGAAAGCATGATTTATGATTTGCCAAACATAATTTACTTCCCATTTGGTTTGGATATAACTTTTTTTTTTGCATAATGTGTTTTACAGATGGCTGATAAATACACAAGTCTGCATGGAGTGAGTTAATATATACTCACCAAACTTACCAGGAATACTTCGCAAAAGGGTAAAATTCAGACATTACAGTTTTTATTATAATGAAGATCTGTTATTGATTATTTGATTTGATTCATGCTTCTTTAGTGCTACATATGTTGGTCATCATCTGTAGCCAGGTCTTTTTTTTCTGTATATACACCCTGAACATTTTGTCATACCTCAACCACAAATGTCCATTCATTTACATAGATTTTATGTCATAGACAAAGATAAGTTAGTACATAATTGTGATGCGGAAGGAAAAGTTTCAAAGATTTATACAAATAAAATTAAAACTTTCTTGTTGAATTTTATTTAGAATTATATGTGCAATTTCAGCATTGCATAAGGAATGATTGAAAGTTTTGGTTGTATTTTTTTAACAACAGCTCAATCTCAGTCTTATTGGATTGAGAGAGACTGAGTACATCAGTTTTCAAGTATTGGCACTAATTCCCTTCATCTTACTGTTCACTTTAGAAGGTTTACTCTACTGTCCCTTCTGGAGAACAAAATCTCCACAGTATGATTTTGCCACCCCTATAGTTGCCCGTGTTGATGTAGTGTTACTTTTACACAGCCTATTCTCCATATAGCATATTCTTGTGTTAAGGGAAAAAAATCATATCAAGGGTGACAGCCAATTCCTTCAGTGCTTGCATCATCTTGATCAACATGGAGAAACAGTGAACATGAAGCATTTACATCACCTCAACCTGCCAACCCATCAAATATACAATATAAATCAATCTATTATTTCTCACCCTCATTAGCACCCCTTTTTCGCTTAGCATTGTCATCCTCCCGTGCTATCTAGAGAACTGGTACTGGTCAGATATTAGACAGTGAGAGCAGGGAGGATGTTGTGTACTCATAGGTAATATGCTGACATCCATCATCCTCAAATCTAACACATCTGTATCAGTACATTGTGCTTGAACATAATGCTCGTTTTCATTAACTTAACCTACTGTCATTCTTATTCATACCTTAGTAATGTTGAATTAGAAAAGTTACTCTCATCTGACCAGAGCGCCTTCTTCCAGGTTTGCCACGTTCCCCTACATAGCAAACTCCAACACTTCCATAAAGGCCACCATTGTGAGGTGCAAAGCAAATCCTTCTGTCAGTATTTGCTTTTTTAGGAGTGCAACACCTTACGGTGCCATGTTTCTTTACTTTGTTAAAGAATTACACATACGCGTTAAATATAAGGATAAGGCAGCAAGGTCAGAATAAGTGCTGGAGAGCTCGTCATTACGGAGACAACTTATCCAGTGTTGTGAGATTCCTCCACTTTGGTAACCGATTTCAAACATCATCATTTATGGTTTCTTGAAACTCTGGCTCGTTGTGGATCAGACACTCATTTGATTTTATATCTTTGCTGCTGTACCTGGTTACATCGCCTTGCAAACAGGTCATCAGTTGGGTTCAGTAAGAATCAAAATCATAGGGAAGCTGCTGACTTGACAGTTGTGCAGAAAACAATTATTGACACCCTCCATAAATAAATTGAAAGCCTCAAAAGGTAATTGCACAAGAAGTTGTATGTTTTATTAAGAGTCAATGCAGCCATCTTCGAGGCAGATATCTACCCGGACTTCATGGTTCTTTCTGCATACAAGCTTTATGGAGATGTTGCCTTATTTTTCCAAAAGGACTTGCCACATGCCCAAACTACCAAAAGTACCAAAATATGGTTCAATGACCATAAGATTACTGTGCTTGATTGGCCTAGAAAACACAGCTGACTTGACACTTGGGGTATTGCTTGAAGAAATATAGAAGAAATGAGACCAAACAATGCAGAAGAGCCAAATGCTGCTGTTGAACCATCCTGGTCTTCCATACCTCAGCAGTGCCACAGGCTGATCGCATCCACTCAATGTCGCATTGAGACAGTGATTCATGTAAAAGGGGCCCAACCCAAGTACTGAGTACATAAACATGATTATACTTTTCAGAGGTCCAAAACTGCTCTGTTTTAAAATCCTTGTTGCATTAATTTCATGTAATATCCTAATTTTCTAAGATTTTGAATTTAGGGTTTTCATAAGCTGCAAGCAAAATCATCAAAATTATAACAAATACAGACTTGACATATCTTGCTTTGCATGCAATAAGTCTATATAATGTATTATTTTTTCCCTTTGAAGTTGTACTACTGAAATAATCAACTTTTGCTCACTATTCTAATTTTTCGAGTTTAACCGCTGAGTTGTCCTCTGTCAGTCAAAACAATTTACAATTTTGCTTTCTGCCTGATTAAAGTGCTGTTTGAATAGCTTGTTGAAACACATCTGCCTTTGTGCCACTTTAATAATCCTTTTTAAAACTACCTTATGCTGAGCAGTAATTGTAGCATTGCAACATTGATAGGCCTGTCAAACTATGGCTATCTCCACATGTTTAGGTGAGGGTTTGTAGTTCTGACTGTCAATACGAGGCAATAAAATAGCACCTCACTTGTCAGTGATTCCTGCTGTGTACATTGTGTGCATACAGTACCATTGATTTACATCCTGTCTTTTGATTTTATTTCTTAGATTTAGTATTGCATACGACAAAGCCTAATGGTTTTCTCTTTTCTTTTTTTTTTTGGGGGGGGGTCCCTGCAGTTTTCAAGCTCAGCACTATTGTAACTCTTTGCTAGAAGGTTAATTTAAACCAAATCTTTACACTCTGTGTAATCAGATGTGATTAAGAAATTCAGAGACATTTAAGGGGCCAGACCCAAACTGTCCCCAGAGAGAGTCAGGAGCATAAAATTATCCAGAAGGTAATGGTATGCTGATGCATTAAAACTTCCTATAATTGATACTAAAGGGAAGTGTCCTACTCCTGAAAAACTGACCCACACAGTTATCCTTCCCCTGTGCCAAACTCTACACTTGACAAAATACAGGGAAGCAAATGTCATTATCCTGGAATATATAAACCTGGACTCATGCATGGGATTGGCAGACAGAAATAATAAGTCACTCTTGAGAGCATTTCTAAACTGCTCTAGATTCAGGTGGTGGCTTGCTTTACTGTGCTGCAACCAACTAGGTATTATACATTGTGATTTATGGCTGGAATGCAGCGCCTCGGCCATGGAAATCCATTACGTGAAGTTGTCTTGCTCTTAAGCTAAGCTGAAGGCCACAGGTACACTCCACATAAAGTTGCAGTCCTTTTTGTACTCTGAGTTGCTGTTGTTCGTAATGACACCCTTGGTGTTATGTTACCAGCAACAGTGGATGGTAGAATTTTTAATAGTAAGGAAATTTGCATTGCGGACATTCTACTTTTGCAGGTAATCATTGATCTCCTGCGACATACTCATTTTTTTCACAAATGTTTGTTACAGCAGTCTTCATGTTTAGGTACTAGATTTTACATACCCTGGACAAGATAGTGATTGGTAAACCTAATATAAGTTATTTGGAGGTGACCAAATCATGTTTTCTAATATAGTGGATACCTCATCTTGTTGTGTAAGTATATAATATATGAAAATAATAGAAAGTCTAAAAAATGTATTTTATGATTTAATTATAAAACATCATTTGTGCAGTAAGACAACTGAAATGGATTTTTGGAACTTCATAAGCAAAAGTTGAAATCAGACGTCAGGGTGTAAATAAACAGTATGAGCCTTCCTGTTTATCACTATTTCATTTTCAGATTTTTTTTATTCCCCGTTTTCTTCACTTGACTAACTCTGCACTTGTGAAAGTATGTTTTGGCAAGGTGCTCCTGCTCCCTTGACACTGGAGATTGCATCAGACTGTTCACTTGTCACGCTTGAGCTAATCATGACACTTCTGCTAGTCACAGGGAGTCCTTCTTGTACAGTTGACATTTGTTTATACCCTTTTTTCCTCCAACCTCCACTGAAGCAAACCTCTTCTGCTTCACCTCATTTCTAATTTGGCATCTCCTCCATCAGCGTGCTTGCTTAGTGCAGGTGAAATATAAACAGCAGCAGCTTTTTCCAGGAATGCATAAACTTTATAAATACTTTTAGAATTGTGCATGCATTTGCAGTATGATGCATCATCTGCTGCACTTTTAAAAATTAAACAATGGATATTTTACCATCCACTGCATCACAATGAGTTTAAAGGGCAACATCAAGTTTTTGGAGTTTACAACCATCTGTTAGTGCAATTTTCTCAAAAAAAATATTGGCTTAATTCACGCATGTCTGAGTAATCCTTCTGAATCCTGCTCTCTGAGCAGTTGCTCAAACTGTGACGTATTTTACGTCACTATGTGAAAACAAGGAAGTGCTTGAGGTGTCTGCGCAGCCCCTGCAGAGAGAGCAGCCTATCTCTGGTAGAATTTCAAATACACCCTCCCCCCTTCTCAAAGCTCATAGCTGCTCTGATTTTAGCAGCTGAAACCACTTTTTTTGTTTGAATTTTACTTTCTTTTTGAAAATACCTATTTGGCTGCATGGATTACATGATTTTATTATACATTCCTAAAGAACAGCAGCTGGATCAAAGAACAAATACACCTGATTCACAGAGAAGTAAGTGCCTATATGCTAATGCTATTGTCTTTTACCAGTTTATCAAACAACACCCACAGCTTTTTTTATATTCTGGGCTGGAACGAGCTGCTTACTCACTCAGCTGTGTTGGTTTGGGCTCCGGCTAAAGTCTAGATTGGCTCAGTCCATATTCCGTTAGATTTATCATCTGAAATAAGCTTTATTAACTCAGTTTTTTACAAAAAAATAAATAAGTAACCCCAATATCCGAGCCCTTAATATAACACAGTTTCATTGTAGTATTTGGTGCATTTCAAATTCACTATCGGAGACTCCGGGTCGAGATAAGGCTAAGCCTGTTTTGCTTAGTCAGACCGTTGCTGCACGGGAGAGGAGCGGAGCAGGGGTTAGGGGCAGGAGGTGGGATTTTAGAGAAACTAGAGAAACTTTGTGGTCGACATTAACTATAGGATACAAGTAAAACTTGAGGACAAATTATTATTATGAAACATTTGATCATATATATATATATATATATATATATATACATATACATATATACATATATATCCCAGTAGTTGAAAACTGTAAAATAGCATGATATAGTCCCTTTAAAGAATTACTTTGATTGTGTAGGCTCATCTCATACTTCACAGTTTGACACCAGATGCATAAGCGGTGCGACGCTATGACTAATATTGCCAGATTTGATCTTTTCCCACGTTTTAACCACCATGGCTTTAGTCGGGCCTTTATTGTCAGGAATGCTCGATGAAATCTAGCATCACTCAAAAAAAATGAACTGCGAGAAAGCGCCATTGAATGCATCATTTCCTTCACTGCTGGTAGGTTTATTAGGCTGCAGTTGTGGCTCCAACACCCCCAGCTCCTGGTCTAAATCCATACCTGGCAACTCACGTTAATGTTGGTGCTTGCAGGTCGGGAGTGTTTCAGCCATGGGATCTCTATGGTTTCGGCGGCATGTTGTTTAGGGGTATTGTGGGATAGTCTATACAACGTGGAGACACACAGTTCCCAAAACGTGGGATTGTATTACGAAAGTAACTGTAATCGAATACCATGATTAAAAATAGTTACTGTAGGAAAAGCTCAGTAGGACGGGGGGAGAAGGGATGTTTTGGGAGGGGCCTTCGTACATTGTTTTTAAAAAAAAAACTCACTCCCTGAAATAATCCGGAAAGCGTCTTTAACTAATTCATCTTGATCAAGAGAGAGTTTCTTAAGTAAATGTTTCACTTCTGCAACCGTTAAGGTCCTATATCATCCAAAATCGAGGAAAAAAAATATAGTAACTGTAACACAATACAGTTAGTCATAATAAGTATTCTAAGACACAGGTTGAACTCCTGAACTGTACGTTTGCTCTGTACACGTATTAATAAACGTGAACGATACAGCTAAATATGGCTATTTGGCTGCTGATTTCTCAGCATTGTTTGTTTTGCTTTCAGCAATTGTTTAAAAACTGTTATTGTTATTGTTACTGTTATAGTTCAGCAAAGACGATGGAATTAGAACTCCGGGTGATTGAAGCCATGAGCCTTGTAGAGTCAGCCGATTTGGATGTTGTCAATCCATTAAATAACTGTTATTAGCCGTTATCATTCCCATTAAATGCCGTCAGACTGTGCCCTCTCTACCTACTTGTAGGTTATATACCATTCTTATCGCTGATAACAGCCAACTGTCTGCAAGTGTCAAAAATACTTTGTCAGAGTAGCATATCGTACCTGGAGTTATCAAACCAAATTTAACCAACCCACAAGTTTTATGTGCTAACCTTAAGGTCAAAGAGGGATAAATATACTTTATTTTAAATGCCTGAACCTTGGTATAGTGACAACAGATCTTCAACATACTTTGGTCACCGCACCCAGAGTAAGTTCTCATTAAGGGAGACTGTGTGGAGGTGGTACGTACCTGTAAATACGTTTGAGTACAGCTAAATGACATGCTGGACTGAGCTGACAACAGTTACTCTGTGCAGGAACGGACTGAGCAATCTGTGCTTCCTCAAAAGGCTGATGTCCTTCAACATCTGCAGGAAGCTGCTACAGAGCTTTTACCAGTCTGTAGTAGCGAGTGCCCTCCTGTACGTAGTGGTGTGCTGGGGGGCAGCATCAAGAAGAAATTTACTGCACGCCAGCACAAAATGGTGAGGAAGGCTGGCTCTGTCGTTGGCATGGAGCTACACAGCCTTACATCTGTGACAAAGCAACGGGTGTTGAATAGCCTCCTATCAATCATAAACAATCCTAACCATCAGCTGCACAGCACCATCTCTAGACAGTTTTAGTAACAGACTGCTGTCACTGTCCTGCTCCACAGACAGACTGAGGAGATCATTCCTCCCCAATGTCATTAGGCTTTTTAATACCTCTCGGGGAGAGCGATAGCAATTCTCTAAGCTCTGAACTTATTGTGCATCTTTATGTTGATCTATTTTCTGCATTATTATATTCTAAAGCAATAATTGCTAGAATTTTAAAATGTTTTCATATTATCTTTATTATTTGTTAGTATTTTTTTCCCTTATATGCATCTATTTTAAGTCTCTCTCTCTCTCGCTCTCTCTCTCTATATATATATATATATGTGTATATATATATATATATGTGTATATATATATATATATGTGTATATATATATATATATATACATATATATGTATATATATATATATATATACATATATATATATATGTATGTTTTTATTTTTTTTTTGTTTTTTTTCCAAGAAGATGCCAACAGAAAGTGAACAGGTTTATTTTCAAAAAAATACAAAAGTCAATTGAAAGAAAGAAAGAAAGAAAGAAAGAAAGAAAGAAAGAAAGAAAGAAAGAAAGAAAGAAAAAAGAAAGAAAGAAAGATTTGCACCACCCTGTGTAGCATGGCAGGATTTTGCAACTTAAAAAAATAAGACAAATGATAAACATATTTTTTTTAATTTTCTATCCTTTTCTGTGCCTTTACCAGCTAGAGTTAATCAAAAGTCATCAACCCAAGACGTCAATGCAATGAAGGCAGGCACACCAGAAAAGGTCTTTCCCCCCTGCTGTTCTGGGTGGGGATTTGCTTCGCGACAACGGAGGATTATAAAAGTAAAACGTCTCCTTCAATACGTGTCGAAGAAGTATAAACTAGGCTTAAGGCTACGTTCATGTTGCAGGCAAAACCACATTAAATTCACCTTTTTTGCCCATATGAAACCAATATCTAATTTGATTATGACCGTTTTTACACCAAAAATCAAGTTTTTGTTTTTAAATCAGGCCCTCGTCACTTTCAGAAGTGGTACTAAATCTGATATATGGCAGTTTTTTTTTTTTTAAAGCAGCTGCAGTCTGAATGGCCATGTCTTATTAACTCTTGCAACACAAGAGAAGTTTCACTCACCTGCACAGGAGGAGTTTTGCTATATCTAATAAAAGGAATTGTACTCTAGGTGTGTTTTTGTCTTAGTCTGTACTAATTCTTGATAATCATGCATTTTTAGCACACAATGAAAAATTGTACGCAGCATCGAAAGGAGAAATTTTGGCATATTTAGAACAAAAACCTCTACTTGCTTATAGTGGGAATGGATGGCAAATTGTCATGTATTTAGTTTGCTTTTTTATTGTATTTGGAATGGCACTTTGGGGAAAAAAGTATTCTCAATTCAGACAAAAAGCTCTTTATGCACATGGGTTAAAGAAAAAATTAAGAAAATTTGCATTTTCATGCAAAATACTGGTGTGATTGTGAAAAGACAGTGTGGCTTCACCCAACACAGGAAGTCAGTCACTGTTGGAAAGTCCACTGCAGTCTTGTATATTTGTTGTCCACCAATCTGACTACAGTCTAATCAATGATTCTAAACTTTAAAAGAGTACACCACTAAAATATAGTACTTTATTGGAAGCCTAATTCTTATTAAATACTATACAAGTTATCTTTTAAACACATGCCACTTTCTATTTGTTTATCTATGTTTAGATGTCAAAATACTCATGGTTTGAAAAGGGAATACAAGGATGTAGATGTTCCAGCCTTCCACATCAACATCATCCTAATGACCTCAACTGTTGATTTGTTTGCTTGATGCGTTCTAATTTCTATTCCAAGTCAGACATATTATCCACGCACTGATTAGATGATTACTAAATCTAATGAGCTCATTAATTGCTCTGGTGCATCTTAATGAAGGACCCAGGAGAGCTCCAGCACTTGATGGAGACAATTCAGACATAAGAAAGATTTCATTATTTTCCTCATTTCCGGTAATTAACTTTCAATTGGTGTCGGCAAACAAAGTTGATCGGAAACAGAACTGACCAGAGACTGTCATTAATATTTTATCATAATCATTAGCTTGAATGCAGTTGCTTCCCTGTATGTGAAAAAAAAAAAACAGTTGTAACTATAATATCAGTGAAATTAAACTATTCTGGTGTTTTCTGTGAGTCCAAAAATGGCAGCTCATTATAAAATTACTGATTTTTTGGATTGATTTTCATTGCAAAATGAAACTATTTTTCTAGGATATTTCAAAATTCATGCATTAAGTTTTTTTGCTCCATTTAAGTGTTATTGCTTTTTTTTTTACCTCACTCTTCATTTCTCTATTTTCCTGCACCTCTTGGCACTACTTGAATTATCCATTTATGATCAGGATTATCATCACCACTGCCATGTTGGTAATGACCTCAAAAACTGATGAATGGTAAAATCAATAGGTATGTACCTTCCCTCATAATTGGACAATGCCTCTCTCATTTTACAACAATAAGTTAATTAGAGGGAGTTTTCTCCTCCAATAATTGAGGTCTTTTCTTATAATAATAACATATATAAAAGGTTTAGTTTTGTGTATGGGTCGGAGTATTGCCAAGCAGAGGAGAAAAGGTTGAAATTTAGTAAAGAAAGAAAACAGGTTGAAAAATAAAAATAATTTCTAAAGACTTCGTAACATCAAACTGTGGTCTTCAGCTGGCATTATAACAGTTTATTTATTTATTTATTTATTTTTCAAGAGGCCATGCTCGCTATAATTAACTGTGGTCTGTTCTTCAGTTCCAAGAAGTGTTTCCCAATTTGGCCTCTGTTGCACTGATTCTTCATTTAAAATTAATAATTCATCTGAATAACTGGGATCAATGGGATTTTTTATTAATGACCAGGCCACTCCATCCCTGCAGTTTTTGTGTTCGGCTTTCTTGTTATAATTTCAAAGTAAAGACCAGACTGGTCAGAAAGTAATCTGTTTAGTTTGCATAGGAAGTTTTATTTCGATGGTCCAACTGGCAAGTTCTAATACATAATGGTGATTTTAAGAGAAAAGAAGTGTGGGAGAGAAAAAAAGTGAAAACAAGAACCGCAGTCTAACAGGTTAGTCAAGAATCTTTGGTTTCCTTCACACTCCTGCCCCATTATTGAGACATTAGTTCCTCTCTCAGTGGAAGTTACAGTCACTTTGGCTCCAACAGCAATTTGGGTTCAAGGAGATCAAATTTAAAAAGAGAAACATTAACTGCATCCAGAGCTGCAAATACTGGACACATCACGTTGACTTGGTTGGGGCAGATTTCTTGCTTGTATGGTAGGCTTTCTTCTGACATTTGGTCTTTGAGACATTATGCTCTGAAGACGGTTGAATTAGACTGCAATCATTGGCTACTCTTACATGCAGCCAGTAATTCAATCCAGTTCACTTTTATTTATATAGTGCCAATTCACAACAAATGTAATCTAAGGGCACTTTACAACAAAAGTCATATCAATACAATTATACAAACATTCCGATCAGTTAAAAGTTTTCTATTTGAGCATTCACAGCAGATTGCATGAAGTGAGAGAGAACCAAGGTTAACAATTGCAATAACAGCAGAAAAAAAAACTAAAACCGACTAAAACTGTGATCAGGTTCCACAGGAGAGGAGCCTGATAGATTTGCCTCACATTCTACTTTTAGAAATCCTAGGAATTACCAGTAGACCTGCAGTCTGAGAACAAAAGTGCTCTGTTAGGAACGCATGGAACAATCAGATCTCTGATGTACGATGGAGCCTGATTATTAAGGCCTTTATACATAAGGAGGAGGATATTAAACTGTATTCTGGATTTAACTGGGAGCCAATGGAGAGTACACAAAACATGAGAAATGTGATCTCTCTTTTTAATATTCATCAGAAATCTTGCTGCAGCATTTTGATCAACTGAAGTCTTTTAATTATATTTTGTGGACTTTCTTTACACTATTACCAGAGGCCAATTTAATGCCATTCAGATGAAGTGATTGACTGAGCGGTTTCTTTTTTAAAGCTTCTGGTCCAAGGACACCAGCTTCTGTCTTGGCTGAATTTAAAAGCAGAAAACTCCAGGTTTTTTGTCTTTGAGACAGGGCCGCTGCTAAGCTTTTGGAGGTCCCAAGTTTGATTGGTCAGGGAGCCCCCTTTCCCCCAAACAGAAACGCACCCAAAATGTATTAAGTGCCTTGAGATGACATCTGTTGTGAAACGGCGCTATATAAATAAACTGAATTGAAATTATTTAAACTTTTGCTCTTTATTTTACAATTGGGATTATTTAAGAATAAGGAATACTAATGATATATTACATAATTTATAGCTCAAGGCTAGACAAAATAACACTGATACAGTAAAATAACGCCAGTACATTCATCTCCTCAATACCTGCTGGAGGACCTTCCAACATGGGTGTGTGTACAGTACCATCTTCAGAATTGTCCTCCTGGCTGTATGTAACTCCTTGTAAATATTGAAGCACTGGTCCTGTGAATTTTTTTAATGTGAAAAAAAAAGTGATTAGCAAAAGCTAAATAAAAGTAACAAAACATTAGGATTTTCTGCTGATTTTTTTATTTTATTTTTTTGTGGGATAAAACGTGACTAAAAATAGGAAGCATCATTACTCTACAGTTTATCTGTAAGGCACTTAATTTTGTTGCACTGTGAAAGTATATTCAACTATGTTACATTAATATAATGCAACATGGACAAAACCTATACTCCATTTATACACATGAAACAAAGCAATGGTTGCATTGTGTACGTAACCAAAAGGGAAAAAAACAGAATTAGGGTGACCATAGTTCGGATAATAAAAAAGGATGACACTTGGCTCTGTCTCGAGATACGTAAATGATTCTTAGGTTTTTCAAAGATGCTTTTAATACATGTAAAGCCTCCTCTGTAGAATCAGATTAGACACTATTATTCAGCTATAGAACATAATGATATATTTTTATAGACTTGTCCAGAGGTAATTCAACATGCTTTTTGAGAACTAAAATAATATTTTCAACAAGTCAATAGTACAAACATGAATATGAGAAAATAAAAATCTTGAATGAAATAGTTCTACAAATTATGCTATTTGTGTATTAGAAAAACTATTTACTGATTTATCAACAGGATTGTTTCAGTAATTAATCTTTTAGTCCAAAGTTTTACATTTGGCGCATTTTATGATTCACCATTTTGTTAACACTATAGTACTGGCAGAAAGGGACATTTTGACCCCTGTCAGCGCAGCACAAAATGATAAAGATGCCCTAAACAGAGGCTGATAATTTGTCAGAGTTTTTTTTTTAATCATACAGAAGTAAACTTAGTAGACATAATAATTGTTTAATTTGCTATGTTTAGTTAATTAACAAGGAACTGTGAACTACAAAACATACTGGACAACAATAGGCTGTTTGCTGACATACAGCTAATAAGTTTCTTAGAAACAGCCAACAACATTGGAAACAAAATTTGTTGAAAGATGAGTAATATTTATATGACTCACTTCATCCAATATTTAGATTTTATGACTGACATGAAAACTGGGACAAAGAGGCCGACACTGGCTAAGCTCTTAATCCGATTTCTCTCCAAAGCTCAACTGAGATGCATGTAATTGTACTGAGTAACCTGCCGTTTTACTGGAGCTAGCCTCTGCTAGCACTGGAAAATTTACAAGCCTCAACAGAGAAGCTCAGACTCCAACTAATTCACCTGCCAGGCAGCTAATAAAGACGAACTTACCAGCAAGGGATGAACGGGCGTCATCTCTGTATTTTTTTCTTTGTATTCTTTGCTCCAGATTTGTGTTGTCTCATCATAATAATGTTCCATTCAGCATCTAACAGTAATCTAGAAGTTTATTGAAAGAATGACATTATGTAGTGCTACCAAAATCTTTCCTTTATGTTTGCAGTTCCTGAATTGTTTCTTCTTCTCATTTCCTTCACTTCTGAGCTGACAAGATATTTCAACAAGCTCTTAGTTTTTAGTAATGATAAGACTCTCAAGTTTTAATATCTGTTGACGTGTCTTCTTCACAGTTTTTAGCTTCTGAGAAAACAATGCACACAAACAGAGGAGGAAGAAGAATAAAACACCTGAAGAGGTATCCAGTAGACCCAGCAATTATGTAACCATGCGATTAGAGGACCAGATCCAAGATAACAAAGTGAACCAAGAGAGATAATTGAATTTTGTATCACCCCCAATTACAATTACGCATTGACTTATGCAATTTGGTATCTACGCTTGGCAAAAGTATGAATTTAGTGATTTCTCATTCTTTGAGATGCTTAATCTCCTTTTTACCCTGCAGTGATCCGTCCTCCTCCATTCGTCCTTTCTGTCTCGGTTAAGGTAGATAGCTCTTTCTGAAACTTCCTGCCATTTTATACATACCTTGCCTGCAAAGATTATAAGAATGACCTTTGCTAAATATGGTAATACACAAGGACACATGTGAATTAATGTTATATTGCCTCAAATAGGTTTATCTTTTGCTTAATAATGTATATATTACCATAAAAGACTGTTAATGCCAGGATAAGTTGAGGGTATATTATATTGAGCGTATTTTACTTGTATGTCAGACCGACTGAAGAATATAGTATGTGTCTCCTGCTTTTTTTAATCTTTAGAGGAACTGATGAATCATAAAGTTCTTTTCTCAGATAGTCACAAGGCACTGTACAATACCTACCATAAAAAACACAAAAGGTAGGGCAACTATGGCACGTATATTAGTTAGAGGAGAAAGAAGAAAGAAACAAGGAAGAGCGGAGCAGAGGGAGGGAAAATGCAGAAATAACAGAGAAACAGCAGGGAAATATATCCTGATAAACTGACGTGATGCACCGACTACAAAGAGTGAAAGCAGATGTTTTTTTAATTTTAAAGCATCAACTTTTGTCCGTTTGAGCGTTTTGCTGCCTGGACGAACTAGCTGTTGTGAATGTGGCGTAAGAGTTTGTGCATGCTCCCATGTCAGTCATTGCAGTTACCTGCAGCAGCAGTAGGTCCTGAAATCTTATTTAATCAAAATAACTCTATACTTTCTAACCTCTAATTAGCGCAGTAATTGAGTTTGTCTAAACAGGCAAGCAAAAAGCACTTGGACAATCGATTGGCAAGGCAAGGCAATTTTATTTGTATAGCACGCTTTTAACACAAGCCAATTTAAGGTTCTTTAAATTATTTGGTGACAAAGAACCCAAATATATGATAAAAGTATGAAAACTAAAAACAGAAAACAATAAAAGAGAACATTTAACATTTCTTTAAATCAACAATTTAGGAAAAGCATAAAAAACAAACTGAAAATTATGTAAGAAAATTTATAAAAGAAAATGTATGTAAAATTTTGAAAATTAAGAACTGTTGAAACATAAGAATCAACTAAAACACTTAGCAATAACAATAAGTAAAAGAAAACATTAGCCATTAGAGCATGAAAGAAAATCATGTCATTTGGAAAAAAAAATAGGAGAAGCATAAAAAGAAAATTTGTCAAAAATCTATATTCGAATATTACTCAAAAGCACAGTAAAATAGTCAAACAGAGTTTTAATCTTTGATTTGAAAGAATTAATGATTTAGCAGATTTACATCAGGAAGTTTGTTCCAGATTTATGGGGCATAGAAACTGAAAGCTGCTTCTCCATGTTTGGTTCTGATTCTAGGGATGTTTAGTAAACTAGAGTTGGGGGACCTGAGTGGTCTGCAGGGTTGGTATAGTGACAACAGGTCCTCAACACACATTGGTGCTAAACCATTTACTGATTTATAAACTAGTAGAAGTATTTTAAAGTCTATTCTCTGAATAATGTGAACAGAGCTCTGAGGGCATCCGTGCTGTTTCTGGGTGTGAACACAAGTTGCACATGTGATGTCAGAGCTTTTTTGTCACTGGCAGTGCCGTGCAAAACCTGAAATAGGTCAATAGGTCTTAACGAGAATAACAGCAAGACATGACGAACTCAGGGGACATCAACGCCCATGAACCAGCGGAGACATAAAGGTAAAGGCGAGCATATATACTGTGAAGGGTGATGGAGAACAATGAACAGCTGAGGACAAGAGACAAAGAGCAGCTGGCGGCAATTAGACAAATGAGAACACAGACAGACAAGGAGGATTAGGGAGACACAAACGGGGAGGGAGGAAAGACACAGACTAAGACAAAGTAACATCATAACATATTCACCAGAAAGCAAAACGAATAAGTTGCAAATCTTCCCTTTGGTCTGAGACTTTTGAAGGAATTGTTTTTGATGCGGAATATCTGGGCTTTTGTGTGGATGACAGAACAAATCATAGAAAATTATCTTCGTTTTGTGAGACACCCTGCTATGTGTGGACAAGACCTTAGTCATTTCTTATACCCGGAACGACAAATTTAGATTTTGCAAAAAACTGGAAACTTAGCATTTTCTGTCAAGATTAGACAGACAACATCGTATTCAAACCATTATCTTCTTTATATTTTGCGACTATTAGGTTACATTGAATTCTGGACTTAACTCAAAAGCCAGTCTAATGAATAAAAAACACAAGTTATAGGATTGTGCTTATTTGAGCACATTAATAAACTGACAGCAGCATTCTATATAACTTGCAGATGTCTAAGAGAGGCTTTGTCAAACAGGATATTACCATAGTCTAATTAAGAAGAAATATGTAAAAGCATGAAACAATTTTTTCAAAATCAGTAGATGGCACAGTAGGTCTAAGTTTGGCAATGGTAATTACATATAAGGAGCAAAGTGTGGGAGGGATTGTATTTATCTATGGTAAGGTTAGAATTAAAAATTATGGTTTCAAACATATGTTACTTGACTAAAAGTAAAAAGCAAATAAATGGGTGATGTCCAAGTGCATATCTCATTTGGCTTTAAATGTAGTATAAGGAAGTTTAACAGCAAATAAATGTATAGAACTGTGAAAATGTCTTCCTCATACATGATGCAGCAATGTCCTGGTCAGTATAAAGAGCGCTGGCCTTCTCACCGTGGTTGCCTCTATTTGCCTGTAAAATAACTTTATTAGTTATTATTAGTTATTGTTCGGGTCAAACCAGCAGCGCTCCCTCAGTGCCTCCTAGAGGCAGCCTAGTGTAATGACCTCATGCACGTTCACCTTCTACCGCAGCGTTTGCTGTCTGCAGCAATAACTGTGTACCGAGTGGTAGCGTTGGAAGCATGGATTCTGCCAAGAACAACAAGGGAGCTGCTTCAAGCACCACCAACACGGACCAAAGTAACCAAAAGTTTATTCCAGCGCGACAAAAAGGGCAAAACTCAAGTCGGATCGACGAAGGCAAAGAACCAGATTAAACATTGGTGCAGGCGCCATATCGGAGGTGGAGAACGCTGAGAGAATCTCTCAGTATGAGAAAAAGACCAGCAGCTGGCGTTGTTTTGCTTGAAAGGTAAGACATTTTGACTAAATACATGGAGATAAAAAAGATTAGTAGACGCTTTAAAAGCGGGGGTTTCCGTACATTCCCCGCATAAGGAACTTGTTTTAGGCTGCTTGTCTGGCATGCTTACAGCTGAGTAGGCTTAGCTAATTTGTTTGGATTGTTAGAAAAAAAAAATAAGTTGTGTAGGCCCTTCTAAACTTTGTCGCTAATCAGAAAACGTGTATATACTACTGACTGTCATTTGGAAACGTGTGCACATTACGATTTGAGCAGTAAAAGTGTCTCTGTTGTTTTAGTTTTTAAAAAGCTCACTGCATCAAGGCTCCGCTCACATCGACACCCCATAATAAGCCATCTCCAGCAGCGTTTGGAGGGACCGGCATTCTGAACTATGGCAGATAGTATTGAGAGAGTGGCTTGGCTTTATTTGCTAAATAAAGCTAGACAACGTCGACTTCAGCAACATAAGCACCGTTTGTGGATACACCCTATTCTACGGATACGTTCTGAGTTTGGGGAGTTTAACCATTTGCTCCAGGAGCTACGTATGGATGAGGTTCGCTTTCAGCAGTACTTCCGTCTGTCCCGCGCCTAATTTTACGACCTCCTGGGCCGCATCGGAGCTCAAATCTCCTACCAGGACACCGACTACAGGTTCTCTATTCCTCCCGAAGAGCGCCTGTCCATCTGTCTTCGGTAAGTGTTATTTATGATTTTTTAAATCTGCGTTATCTAGACTTAAAATGTATGTTTTTCCTGCTCCCGTTACATTCAAAATACGTGTAGTGACATCGCTACAATTATAAGCTCTGATTGGTTAACGCGCCGCTTCAGGGCCTGTCAGCACCGTCAAAAGTTCAACTAGCTGAACTTCTGCGTTGCTGGCTTTAAGAGCGTTGAAGCATGAAAAGCAGGAAAAGCTTGAAAAGTTGACGGAGCCAAAGCTCACAAAGTGCCGCAGAGACCGTGACGCTCCTCCAACGGCCGCCGCCATAGACTTAACATGTAATCTTGACGTCGCTGACGCTGACAAAGTCCTTGGTCTGAATGCAGCATAAGTCATACTTTACTGCGCAAATATATTGATTATACATAAATATATTATTTCCACTTATTAGATTAGATAATTAGATCTGGGGTTTAAAGATCATATCTTTTATTAAAAAAAAAAATGATGATGATGCTTCACATACCAACAGTGAAACAAATTGATGTCCTCAAAATACATAAATGGATTTTTAAATGCTTTGAGTAAGCTAAAAATATTAGTGTCGTTTGAAATTTTAAAAATGTTGTTATTTGATTATATATTTCTACATTGATTTGTGTACAAAGTGAGAACGATAGAAGAACTTACAGCTCCTTGGGGCGCTGCTATGGTACTTTTTATGCTGTGGACAAAGCATGATTAACCTTACTTGTTGTGATCTATTTCAGAAAAGAATAAAACCACTTTAGCAGGAAATGGCTATTTTTATCATATGTTATTAATGTTTTTTAGACACAAACGAGTCTACAGCAAATAGTCGCAGTGTTACAATGTTCACACTGTAAAAGAGACCAAAGATTATGCCTACATCCCGAAGCTGCAGCCAAGAATATTGGAGAAGCGCTTCAGCTCTGCTGGGGGACTCACAAAAAGGAGAAGCTTTCAGCCAGATGACCCCAGGGCCCTGGGTCCTCTCTCTGGGCTCATCCCTCCTCCTACAGCTGAATTGTTGCAGACACAGCAACCCAGAGGATAGGTAATGATGATTACCACATGTCTTCTCCATTTTGGTGGATGTAAAATTACACAATTCTAATTTCTTTTTTTTCCAGTACTTGATATGTGATCTCCTAGCAAAGACTGAACACAGAAAATGTATTTATGAAATTATGGCAAATACAAATATGCAAAAAGTTGTGTTACAATAATAAAAGTAAACAGCATTTCTGAGGTTGTCATAAATTTCATGTTTAAAACCAGAGTGAACCCCAACTGGGTCGGGTTTTTTTCTCTGATCCTCCAAACACAGCATGAAGGAAATCACATGCTGATGGTCTGCACCACGACATCGGTGTTTCCAAATGTTGTACTGTCTGTAGGCAGGGTAACGATTCTCCCGGTTATCAGATCCAGGGTCTTGGCTGTCACGCAGAGCCAACATATCATTCCACGTCTGCCGAGCCAAACACAAGATTCTTTCATCTAAGAAAAACAAGTTAAAAGGAGCACGTCTGCTCAGACACTCTTCTGGATCCTGTCTACAGCACAGATCCGAAGGCATCAGTCGGTAAAGGGAGGTAGTGCACCAAGCTGGGTGACCCTGGTGTCCCTCTACCTGCTCCTCTCCCTCTGTCCTCTCCAGAGTCAATGCCCTCATTAGGAGGTTTCCTGTAATAAAGTGTAGATCTGTGTCTGGTTTATTTTGGATTAAAGTTTTTCATTCTGTGAAGCTACTAGCAGTGTGTAAAGCATCCAGAAATGTTACTCATGTGGGTTTAGTGATACTTCATAATGATATTCAAGTTATTTAGTAAAAAAATAATGGAAATACTTTATCACTTACGTAATTTTGATTAATATTTTTTTTCTTTAAAAAAACTAACTCAGGTAAATATTCACCTCTGAATGAGAGTCACTATTCACGGATTTACAAGTAGCGGAAAAACTGCAAATAAACAGAACTTGTGCTGTTTACAACCGTTTTTTTCGTCTTACGCTACTTCATTAGTTCCACGAAATGTAGCAGACAATTTATTTTTTTAGTAAATGACCTATACTTATACAGTGGCACCTAGTAAATAATTATTAGATACCAATGGGGTTATTTAGTTCATGCATAAAAAGTTTGAGTATTTTTTTCATACTTTCAAACGTGATTTATTCAGTTTTCTTTATTATTTGGCTTCTTTACTTGATTCACTTTGTTACTTTGTACGGAGCTGACTGACTCAGTCGTTTATGATCGCTTGCGAGTGCACGTAAAACATGCACGTCTCATGCAAGAGCTTACAGTTAAGGCTGCGGTTATGCGTTTGGCCTGATGAGGCAATCGCGAGCACAAAAATACAAACTTCCTTATAGCCCCTTTAATTGTTGTTGATTAGTCAGTTGGTGTTTAATGGTGTTTTTATAGAAGTTAAGATATCAGCCAGGCAATTTGTTGTTTTTTTAAAGTTAGAAAGTCACTTAATTTAGCGGTCTTATCAAATATTCAAGGTTTAAAATGCATTCAAAGGAATATTAGAAGATGACCAAGTATTGAACCTTAGGGTAACCCTAGGCTAGCAAAGTTTGACAGAGGGCTACAGAGTTACTTCCATGCAATAAATAGGAAGAAACCAAGCTTGGTGGAGAATCAGAAATATCAGCAAAATGTTTATGCTCATAACTAAAGACAATATGGTGTACAGTATTGAGAGGGATATGTCTTTAAATGTTGAGACGGACAGACAAGAGGCCTATGTACAAGACACGCATACTATATAATCAAACATGGATTAAGAAGTACTCAGTACATTTCATAAATGTTTTGTTTCTGTACTATTGACTAATGTAAGTGATAATTCTAGTAAAACCCGTATATGTTTTATTAACAGCTAAATATAAACAGTACAACTTGCTTAACCATGTTGCTCCTTAAAACGTTATTAAGAGCTCTCCTAGTGTTAGAGAACTGTAGTTTGAAAATGGAATGTTTTAAGATAAGAGCCAATCCACTGAAGAGAAGTAGGTTTGCAAACATTTCACAGCAACACTATTAGATGTTTGACTGTAAAAGAGCTGGCAGCTTTCAGATCAGTTTCCAGGAACAAAATTGATTGTTATAGATTTTTGCTGCTAATTAAACTCCCAATTCCATTAAGTGTGCAATGTTACTGATTTCTATGGTTTCATTTCATGGTTTAGTAAATAATGAATAATATATAATCTTTTTTTCTCCTTTTTACAGTAGCTGGAACCACAGCTACTGGCATACCTCTAAAAAGGACAAAAAAAAGGCATCAGTCCAGAGCAAGAACTGCAGTCAGGGTATTCAGCCTTTTTTTTTATGATACTGTACTCCAAATTTTTCCTTCACAAGTTTATGACAATTATTGACATCACAAAAAACAATAGTTTAATAAATAGAACTTTTATAAATTGCCTTGATGTCTTTATCTATTACATGTTATTAAATGAAATGCTCTTTATGTGGCTCTAAACCTGAAATAGTAAAGAAAATAATATCATTTCTGAAGTCAGTGTGTTGCATGTATATATGTTTGTTTTTTGTTTTTAGCTTTGTTTAAAACTTATAATGATCTGCTTGCAACAGAGATAGTTTCCCACCCTTTATTTTCATATTGGCTGCCAGGAGAAATGTTTTTGAGTACGTAATAAGTTCACATACCTAACTACATCCAGATAAAAATCAAACATGATTGATTGACTGCAAACAAGGTTAGGTGAATTTGGTTCCTCTCTCATAGGTGCAAACTCCCATCTTGTTCTCCTTAATATAAAACAATTTGACAGTAGTATTATGGTTTTCTTTGTAATTGGGGCTCGAATATAAATAGGTGCACCACCCCATACACCCCCAAAAATAATGTAATAAAAATGTAAATAATCCTCTTTTGCAAGAGGGCTTAACTCCACTGCACTATTGCTTTGCCCTATCTTTCCCAGTTACTATAAGAGGTTTACTTTTTTTGTATAAATCACTGGACCACTTTGCCTAATCTTTCCAGGTCATTAGACTGCAGTAGAAGAAACAAACAAGCATCACCTTAAAAAGCAGTTTCATTCCAGACTAAAGTACCATGTATTTTAGTTCAGATGCAGTTCTGATTTCTTCCATTCCAATTTAAGACATTTAGACCTTTCTGGCCTCTTGCCATTGCTATGATTGCAAGACATTCTGAACTAATCACACTTCACTCGTTCATGGTTTTGCCACATTCTGCTTGTGACCTTTAATTATCGTAATTCGTGCCCTTTTTGTTTTTCCTCCCTAGTGATGTCATTTTTTTTTTTATTCTTCAACAGAGGACCCGCTTTTCTGGCCAACTGCCCGAATTGTACATCCAACTACCCTGCTTTTATCTCTGTAATTTTTCTAACTATTATTTTCTTTGTTGTGTATACTTGACCCTTTTGATATTAACCACCTAAGTCGGTGAAAGATGCCCAAAACAAAAAAAATAATACAAAAAAATCAGAAAGTCTCAAGGTTTATGTTTGAGCAGGACCAAAGTGCAAAGAATACATCCTATGTAATATGCAACCTAATAAACCTGCAAGAAAAAAAAGGAAAACTTGGGAGCTTTAATACTGAAGAGGAGAGAAGAATGTCACTGAAACCAGGTGTGTCTAAGCAGACGGATGAAGGAAACCTAGGGGAGAATGCTGAGCAAAGAAACTGAGCGAGGCGGAAGTTAAGCTAGATTCACACCAGCCCTGTTTACTCATCTCTCATCAAGCTCTATGTTGCTTACCCAGAAAGTCCAGTTTGTTTGAGGACGACCAAAGAACCAAACTCTAGTCTGCCTAAAAACCTAGGTCTCGGCTCAATTGAAGCGAACTAGGGTGTGAAGCGACCATTTTTGGCTTGAAAAGAAAGGGGATACATACAGTATTTCGGCAATTTTAAATTTGACTGCATGCCGTTCTCTGCATAACACCAGTCAGCTGGGGTCTATGTTAGAAGAAGACATTTGGAGACATATGAAGAGAAGTGTGGCCACAAACTTGCAGGGAAGAACACAACAAACTTAAAAAGACTTCTCAAGGCATTACAAAAAAAATTGAGGTAAGTCAAGACTTATGGTAACAATAATAAAATAAGAACCTTGTTTGAAATAGATTTGGCTAAAAGAACATTTTTACTGGCTGGGTTAAATAGAATTGCATTACTAAAAAGAGACTAAAATACAATTTACATGAACTAAAACTAGACTAAATGTCATCAGTTTTCGTTGACTAAAACTAAACAAAAATAGTCATGTGTAATTCTGACTGAAAAAAGACTAAAATGCTCAGACTTTTAGTTGACTGACACTTGACTAGACTAAAATGAGTATGAATATTGACTAAAAATAATAAAAACTAAAATGACAGCTTGACACAAAGACTAGACTAAAACTAAAATTAAAACAGGCCGCTAAAAACAACACTGGGCATATGTGCACATAATCTTTAATGCAATCATATTCCTCACCTTGTGTAAACATTGTCACCCATACATACAAACAAAAATGGCAACTTTCCCCTGTAAACTCACGCTAGATCCCAAAAGAAAACACCTAACACTGCAGTCTAAACTGAAATGCACAGCGGGTTGGAGCAGGATCCTATAGAGCCAGGCAGGGGTCAGGTGCAGAAATAATTTTTGAGACGCGAGAATCCATTCCCTCGGTTTACTTAACCGTGCACACAGATTACGAATCCGTTCCCTCTGTTTACTAAACTGACAAAATACAAATTACAGAAAAAAACAATGCTTCAACTTATGTTTTCTATACATAATATTTTTTCTATCATATTTATACATTTGTATGGTCAAAATCACTTCGTTTAAATAACAAAAAATGTACACACTTGCTGTGGAGTGAGGTGGCGCGAAATATGAGGTGAGACTGCATTGCTGTGCCTCATCTTTGGCAGCGCTATGTCACCCACAGTGAATGAAACAGGCACTTGGCGCATGCTCATTTCTATCTCTCTGATAGTAGTATATATTTTATTGCTATCATATTATTAAATAGCATGGAGTTGATTAAACATAATTACAAGTTGTTAAAACAACAATATATTCTACAAAGGTAAAAACTGAAATAAAAGCTTTTAATTTGAATTTAATATCTCCAGGAGCCACCAGCCATAAATGTCACTGCACATCACCACCCCCATGTAGTTCTAGGCTGTTTCTTCACCGTTTTCAAGATCTTGCATGAATCACCAGGTTGTTCACTTATC
Source organism: Apricaphanius iberus (assembly GCA_028564705.1). Lineage (NCBI taxonomy): Eukaryota > Metazoa > Chordata > Actinopteri > Cyprinodontiformes > Aphaniidae > Apricaphanius > Apricaphanius iberus. Next base: position 116,971 of record JAPXFQ010001240.1, read on the forward strand.
ACCAAGATGCTGGCCTATTGTAGATTGGCTCACCCGAGTCTTGCGCAGGTGTACAATCTAGTCCCCGGAGTCCTCGGAACACTCTCCGGTCTTGGGCTTTATGGAGTTTAGAGTTTGAGTGTTTGAAGGTGTTTTACTGGTGTCTTTTATACAGATAACAAGTTCAATCAAGTGCCATTAATACAGGTAACAAGTGGGCGATAGAAAAGCTTCTTAAAGAGTAACTCACCCAACTACCAGAGTATAACTCTGCCCACATTTATTTTTGAAAAACTGCTACTGCGTTGCCTGGCGGACCAGGAAAAACGCGGGGGGGTGAATGGCTGGGTGTGGTCTGGGCTGTGACTGACAGGTAGCAGTGCAGTGTAGAGTCTCAGGCGGCCAGAAAGATGGAGAGAGCTGTAGGAATGCAAGCTCCTTTGCCTGGAAATAATCTGGATGTTGAGTTTTTTTTTTCTCAACTAACTTCCTTCACCAAAGGGAAGAGAGTACAGGGAGATAACGGAGTGGCGCCATATTGTTTCGGGCCGCTGTCTCGTTCTCTGCGTGGGGCAGCAGCAGATGCCGAGCCTGTGGCTGTATCGCGGCATAGAATGGCCGCCGTCTCTGAATGGTACATTGTTGTTGGCTACATCTAATGCTGAATATAGATTAGCTCGAGTAATTTCGTGACTCTGCCTGGACAGGACCACATGTGGCCACTGTACGTCACACAGAAAACGTGTCTTGCAGACAGATGTATCCAAGCGTGATATGACAATCCTTCAGGAATGTGCAAAAAAACTGACCAAAAGTTCAATATAATTCCATTAAAAATGAACTCTTAGCCCATATTTTATTTTCCATTTACTGATATAGCCGTTATTCCCTTTGTCATAAATAATCAGCAAATGTCAGCAAGTAGGTGTAACCTCCTGCATAATGGAGCACCCAGGTTTTGAGCTGATTGAGCTGCAGGCAGTTAATGGCACCTTGCTAGGGAGGTGTGGCAAAGACCGCTCATGTTATATAACCCACCACGGCCGGACTGCTGGTGTCACTATTCCAAGCCTACGTAGATAACCCGAGATCAGCCGTTAGCAATGCGGGATTTGAATTCCAGTGAATTGTAGTGCGGTGTAATTGTTTAAACTAACGGTTTTGGGTACAAAATGTTCTATAATACATAAAATAATGACTGGAGATGAAGATAGTGTTATTATATACTCATTTATAAAGTTGTTCAAGAAATTTTTTTTATTTTGGGGTGAGTTACTCTTTAAAGAAGAGGTAACGGCTTTATGAGGTGCCAGAATTTATGCTTTTTAGTTGGTGCTAAACACTTATTTTTTGCACTATTATACAGATAAATTCTTTAAAAATCATACAATGTGATTTCCTTTATTTTTTTCACATTCTGTTACTCACAGTTGAAGTGTACTTTTGATAAAAATTACAGACATCTCTCATCTTGCACAGTCAGTGGCTGCCCAATTCTTTTTACCCCACTGTATGTGACAAAAAAAACAAGAACAGAAAAATCATGTTGAAAATATTTTCTCAGAGCATATATGTATGAAGTTAATTTCATAGTAAAAACTATCTGTGAAAAAAAAGTGTCTTGATTATCCTGATGTTATCACCTATTCTCAAAGCTTTTCTCCTCTTTCCTCTTTACTTTCTATGTTGTGCAGTATCATAGGCGTTCTTGTTATCCTGTTATGTTTTTTTTTTCTTTAAATTGGCAATCTTTAAGCTGTTCTTATTCCGGTCTTCTACCAAAAAGCTTAGTGAATTTCTTAAGTACCACCTCAGTGTCATCCAGATTTAGTTATACCCAAGAGAATTTGCTTAATAATTGGAATAGTAAAAAAAGCAATTATTTAAAATTGCTATTCTAAGAGGTTAATGTATCTCAAGCACCTCAAATTGCCATGTGTTGAAAATGTGCTATAAAAACAATATTGCCTTGCCTTACCATGTTTCTCGTGTTAGAACACACAAAATCTTAGGTTATTTAAATTATCTATCACCACAAGAAATAATAGTTTCATGTGTATTTTATTTTGCAAGCTACGTTCCTATATTCCTCTAGGCTGTAATATTGTCAGAAACTGCCTTTCATGTGGGACATCTTTAAATCTTTAACAGTCAAGAAACTCATTTAGTTTCAAACACTTTTCATTTAATTGTACAGTAATTTTATTGTACATTGTCATATGACGCATGTAACTTTAAATTTCTGCATGGTGAAGTACATGGGCGAAAGGGGCAAAGTGATAAAAAAAAAAAGAACATGATGCATATTTATGCATAGGGCCTGTTTATCTAAAATACAGTGTTAGCGTTTGGACAATGGAAACACCCCATCACTTAAATTGAAACACTGAACTGGGAAGTAAGACATGAGGTGATGATTAAGACAATAGTGGGGGAAGAAAGCATAGTAACAGATGAGAAAGGGGATGGGAGATGATTAGAGAAAAGAGGTGGAAAGGAAGACTGAAGCAATTAAACAGTTAACAAGAATATAGATGGGAAAAAGGGATAGAAAAGGGGAAATTAAGGTCCTACAAGCCTACAGTTCGACCTCTTCATTAAAACCTTTTGTTGAAGTTTATTGGGCAAAACATCCCTCTGAGCTCAATGAATACTAATGACATTACTGCATCAGTATCAAGAGTTTCTGTTCCTGTTGAAGTTGAGCTATTTTCTCAAAAAAACCATCAGTAAAGGTTTATTACATCTTTTTATCGAGACATTGTTTAGTGTGGGCGATCAAACGAGTTCTATCACATCTGACCGTCTTTGTGAAAAACAAATTAAAAAGGGATCCCTGATGTCCATTACTTACTGTCAGTTCACATAATAAACATGTGACCTTTACTGTAAGCAATATAACAGCACCCACCTGTGCCCTTTTCCACTGAAAGATTTCTACCTCAGAGGGCTATTTTTTTCTTTCGGGTAGGCTATTCCATCAGTGATAAATGATTTTAAAAGAGAATGACTACATTTTAGCGCTTCTAAGGTTAAATACATAAATGGCATATTAAAGTAAATATTTTAGAGCTTGTGTTTTCTTAAAGGTATGATTGTACATTCATTTCACCACTGAGAATAACTGATTTAGAGCTGTTGAATCCATTTATCCCTCCCTTCTTCGAAATTTTGTGGGAGATCCTATGGTTCAAAGTAAATAAATATACATCCCCCGTTGAAATTCTGGGTCTTCGGTGGTGGTGGGGTTGTCACTCAAGTTCAAGAAGTTGAACTTCTGACTTCTGATTTGTAGGCATTTTAATTGCTAAGTTTTTTAAGTCAAATAAATCCCAAATCACTTGATAAACACAGTTAAAATGTACATCATTAGTTGTCATTTAAACTGAGGTGCAACATATGTGTGATATGTATCACACATATCACACATTTCCTGTTTTGTGACTAACTCGTTTGTAGCAAGTCGGTGTTTCTCTCTCTCTTGAACTGATCTAACTTTCTCTGTCAATAAGTTTTTTCTGAGTTGCTTAACACACAAACACATTAAAACGTTAAGTTTCTTCACGGTTTAGGACTCTTTAAGCGTTTTACTGGGTTAATTACTTTGTTTTTAGGTAAGGTAAGGTACCGCTTGGTTAGCTTAGCTTTACGGCTAGCATGGCTTCGGCAGCTTTCTCTCTTGTCCCTCCATCTCTCTCTACACCTCCTCCTCTTTCCTGCTCTCTCTGTCAGATGTTTAGTTACTCCTCCGCCTCATTTAGTGAAGTTGGTAGGTGTAATAAGTGCAGCATTTTTGTAGCTTTGGAGGCGAGGGTTTCTGAGCTAGAGGCCCGGCTCCGCGCTGTAGAACAGCCAGGCCCAGCAGTAGCTAGCGCGGAGTCAACTAGGACAGGACCTAGCCGTCCTTCAACAGCTCCCGTGCAGCCGGGACCTCAGGCGAGCTGGGTGACGGTTCGTAGGAAGCCTAGCGCCAGACCCCAGTCCGCGGCCAACCTCCAGCCCCTTTCTCTGAACAATAGGTTCGCCCCGCTCAGCGACGCACCCGCCGAGCAGGAGAGGCCGATTCTTGTAATTGGCAGCTCCATAGTTAGGAATGTGGCTCCAGAGACACGAAAGACCACCGTCAAATGCCTTCCAGGGGCCAGGGCTGCGGACATTAGGTCCCATCTGAAGCTTTTGGCCAAGGACAAACGGCGGTATAGCAGGATCGTTATCCATGCTGGTGGCAACGACACCCGGCGACGGCAGTCGGAGGTCACTAAAATTAGCGTAGCTTCGGTGTGTAGGGCTGCCAAAAAGATGTCTGACTCTGTAATTTTTTCTGGTCCCCTGCCTGATCGTACTAGCGATGACATGTACAGCCGTATGCTTTCGTTCCACCTTTGGTTGTCAAGGTGGTGTCCAGAAAACGATGTGGGCTACATTGATAACTGGGGGGCCTTCTGGGGAAAACCTGGACTGTTACGTAGAGACGGCATCCATCCCACCGAGGACGGAGCTTCGCTTCTTTCCAGGAACATTGATAGGGTTATCTCTAGTTCCCCAAAGCCGTGACAACCCAGAGTCCAGCTCAGGGAACCCAGAGTCCAGGTCAAGGAACAGGGACTGCCACCCACCCACTACCCTATAGAGATAGTTTCCCGTCCACTACCCAAAACTAATGAATTAAAAGTTAATGCTACTAGAGCAAAGTATAAAAATCTCATAAAGATAAATAAAACTCGGACTGAACATAAAAACAAATCAATTAAATGTGGTTTACTAAACATAAGATCTCTCCCCTCAAAAACACTCTTGGTAAATGACTTAATTTGTGAAAATAATATTGATTTGTTTTGTCTTGCAGAGACATGGTTGCAGGAAGAGGACCATGTCACAATAAATGAGTCAACTCCCCCTAGCTACTTAAACTTTAGTGTCCCTCGAAGTACTGGTCGAGGAGGTGGAGTAGCAACTATCTTTCATTCCGATTTACTAATTAATCTCCAAAAAAATAATAGTTACAGTTCCTTTGAGCATCTAGTTTTTAGCTTTCCTCATACACATAACAAAGCAGTAAAGCCACTTTTGTTTGTGGTCTTATATCGTCCACCAGGACCTTATTCTCAATTTTTAGATCAGATTTCAGATTTTCTATCTGACTTAGTTTTAAACACTGATAAAGTCATTATAGTCGGAGACTTCAATATTCATGTTGATAATGAAAGTGATAGTCTAAATACAGCTTTTCACACTATCCTAGACTCAATAGGCTTTACTCAAAATGTGCAGGGACCAACACATTCTTGTCACCACACTTTAGATCTTGTGCTGACTTATGGCATTGACTGTGAAGAAATAACAGTCTTTCCACATAACCCTATCCTGTCTGATCATTTCCTTATCACTTTTAAACTTACTCTAATGGATCATATCAAACCTGAAAGAAAACTTCATTATACCAGAACGTTATCAGACAACGCTGTAGCAAATTTTAAAGAAGCTCTTCCAACTTTAATTTCCTCAGTTTATAAATGCAGAACAGAAAACAGTGATTTAACTCGTGACCCCTCACAACTTGACATTTTAGTTCATAGCGTTAATTCCTCCCTGCGTCGGGCAATAGACAAAGTTGCCCCCTTGAAAAGGAAGGTGGCTAGCCATAGAAGATTAACTCCCTGGTTTAATTTAGAGCTACGTACCCTAAAGCAGAATGTTAGAAAACTAGAGAGAAAATGGCGCTCCACGCATTTACATGATTCCTTTTTAATATGGAAAAATAGTTTATTGCTATATAAAAAGAGCCTTCACACAGCTAGAACAGCATATTATTCATCTTTAATCGAGGAGAATAAAAATAATCCTAGGTTTCTTTTTAATACAGTTGCCAAACTCACACAGGATCATAGCTCTATCGAGCCAACCATTCCCCAAGCTCTAAGCAGTGACGACTTCATGCAATTCTTTATAAATAAAATAGACTCCATAAAGAATAAGATAATTGGGAACCTTCCCAATATGCTTGCTTCCTCCTTAGTTAATGAGGCAGCCTCAAAAATGGTGGAACCTAATATATGCTTAAACTGCTTTAATGCAGCCGAACTTTGTGATGTACTAAAATTATTAGCTTCATCTAAACCTTCAACTTGCGTTTTAGACCCAATCCCAACTAAACTCTTAAAAGAAGTTTTCCCTCTGATCGCTGCTCCAATTTTAAATATAATGAATCTATCCTTAGTCAATGGATATGTACCACAGGAGTTTAAGATTGCTGTAATTAAACCTCTACTTAAGAAACCCTCTCTTGATCAAAACGACTTAATTAACTATAGACCGATATCTAATCTTCCCTTCTTATCTAAAATTCTTGAGAAAATAGTTGCACACCAGATATGTGAGCATTTAAACAATAATGAGCTGTTTGAGAAGTTTCAGTCAGGCTTTAGAGCTCATCACAGCACTGAAACAGCTCTGGTGAAGGTTACTAATGATATTCTCATAGCCTCAGACAATGGACTGGTGACCATTCTGGTCCTGTTAGATCTCAGTGCTGCCTTTGACACTGTTGACCACAATATTCTCATAGAAAGGCTTCAAAGTGTCGGTATAATAGGAACAGCACTAGGTTGGTTTAAATCTTATTTGTCTAACAGATTTCAGTTTGTTCAGGTAAACAATAGATCTTCCTCAACCTCAATAGTTACTTGCGGAGTACCACAGGGTTCAGTGCTTGGGCCGATTCTCTTTACTATATATATGCTTCCTATTGGTAAAATAATTAGGCAGCATGGGATAAAATTCCATAGTTACGCAGATGATACACAGCTATATCTATCCATAAATCCTGATGAATCCAATCAGTTAGGTAGACTACAGGCATGTCTGGAAGACATAAAAACTTGGATGACTCTAAACTTCTTGCTTCTAAATTCTGATAAAACAGAAGTTGTCGTCTTTGGACCAGAAGCTCTGAAAAAGAAACTACTTAGTCAGCCCCTTCACCTGGACGGCATTAAATTAGCCTCCAGTAATAAAGCAAAAAACCTCGGTGTCATTTTTGACCAAGATATGTCATTTAGAACTCACATTAAAGAAGTCTGTAGGATTTCCTTTTTTCACCTTAGGAATATTGCAAAAATTAGAACCATCCTGTCCAGGAATGATGCTGAAAAACTAGTCCATGCCTTTGTTACTTCAAGGCTGGATTACTGTAACTGTCTATTATCAGGTAGTCCACAGAATACAATTAAAAGTCTACAGTTAGTTCAAAATGCTGCTGCTAGGATTCTGATGAATATTAAAAGAAGAGATCACATTTCCCCTGTTTTAGCTTCTCTTCACTGGCTCCCAGTAAAATCTAGAATAGAATTCAAGATCCTCCTTCTGACATATAAAGCCCTTAATAATCTAGCTCCATCATACATAAGAGACCTGATTGTTCCATATGTTCCTAACAGAGACCTTCGCTCTCAGACTGCAGGTTTACTGGTAGTTCCTAGGATTTCTAAAAGTAGAATGGGTGGCAGATCTTTCAGCTATCAGGCTCCCCTCCTATGGAACCGGCTCCCAGGGTTGGTTCGTGAAGCAGACAATTTGTCTATCTTTAAAACTAGGCTAAAAACTTTCCTCTTTGACAAAGCTTACAGTTAGAGATATGTTTATAGGTAGTTAGAGTCAGGTCAGACAGGTAGATAGGAAGAGACAGGTTAATGTTAGTAGTCAGGCAGAGTGTCAAAAGTTAGGAAGAGATAGGAAGAGGTAGAGTAGCTAGGTAGAGATAGATTAATGTAAGCCAGGTAAAGATCCGGAGCCGGTCGCGGCTTACCGCCGCGGAAGAAATGTGCCCCACAGGGGCCAGCCAGCGCCGGAGAGAGGTCCCTCAAGGGGATCCTCCCGCACAGTGCGGCCGCCCATTACCTGCCGGGTTGAATCCCCCGGGCAGACTGTGCGGACCCCACCCGTTTATCTCTTAAACGTTTCTCGCCCTCTTCAACTCTGTCCTCTCAGTTCTGTCTATTTTTCCTTAAGATAGTTGTCGACTATCGGTCTCGTGCCGGTATTTAGCCTTAGATGGAGTTTACCACCCACTTTGGGCTGCATTCTCAAACAACCCGACTCCGAGAAGACCCCGGCATGACGGGGGCCGTTACCGGCCCTACACCGTCCACGGGTCAGGAGGACTCAGACAGAGTGTTGGTAGCCAGGTCTCCTAGTAGCTAGGAGACAGGTTAATGTTAGTAGCTATGCTGCTTTAGGCTAGGCTGTTGGAGGACATTATTAGGGTCTGTTCCTACTTTCTCTCCTACTTCTCCCCAACTGCATGATGTGCTGTCAATTCAAGCACTAACCTGTTTTCTATTATAGTAGGTGCTCCGGATTAGCCCTGCTTGACGACCCTGACTAAGATGGCATTGCAGTGACGGAAAATTCTCCACGTCCTGCAACAAACTTCTGCATCAGTTCTATTGCTCTTTCTGTGTCTCTGTTATGTATTCTCCAAGCCACAGACGGTCGCGGCAGATAACCGCTTGTGCTGAGCCTGGTTCTGCCGGAGGTTTCTTCCTGTTAAAAGGGAGTTTTTCCTTCCCACTGTCGCTGCATGCTTGCTCAGTATGAGGGATTGCTGAGAATTCCACGACGCAATCTTCTGTGGTTCTGTAATTTCTACACTTAACATTGTATTGTAATAACTCTTTTTGTAAAGTGCCTTGAGATGACATCTGTTGTGAAATGGCGCTATATAAATAAACTGAATTGAATTGAATTGAAATTGAATTGATTTAGGACGTAAGACAAAGCGGACCAGAAAATAACTTCCAATCATTATTTTTTCGGTTAGGGGACCCAAGGGCACACAGGAAGGGGTGGAGACATAGGCTCATACACAGATCAACACCATCTCCAGCCAACCATAGGAAATAGGATCCCACTTACCTTCTCCGGCGCACACTGCTCCCGATCTGCAATTAAGCCCAGTTAATCCATCATATCTCTCAGTTCCTCACTGCCTCCTCTGACCTGCTCTCTGTTCTCACCACAGTCCATTCCAGTCGCTCCTTCCTGGTTTCCTCCTGCAATGACCATCCAACTTAAATAAATCATTTTATTTTTATATACAAAACTCATCTGCTGTTTGCCTGGTTTTAGTACTGCACTTTGAGTTTAATAACCTGCTAACATGAAAGTAAGTAAATGGTATATGGCCTGCATTTGTAAAGTGCTTTACTCAGTCCCTACGGACCCCAACACGCTTCACAATAAATTCAGTCATTCACCCATTCACGCACACATTCACACACTGATGATGGTAAGCTACATTATAGCTACAGCTTCCCTGGGGCATACTAACAGAGGCGAGGCTGCTGGGCACTGGTGCCACCGGGGTGGGTGGGTGTTTAGGTAGGTATGTAAGTATTCAGGGACAATGTGTGCCTGCACAAAGCAAAGCATGGCAGCAAGCATGTCACCAAGCACACATTATCCGGCCTTCACTTGTTAACATTTGCACCCACCCGTATAGGGCACCTCTGTTTCCATATGTTTGCTCGCAGTAGACCTCCATGTAAAGGGCAGACCTGGTGATGAACAAGCATTACTCTGACAGTGACATTCCAGTAACTCAACTCTGTCACAGAGTAGCTAGCTGATGCTTACTACTGCTTCTCCTCAGCCACTTCAGTGTAAATACAGAGATCTGGATCTGACCAATCAGGCTTTATGCCAGTGTTAGAAAGAGCCCCCTTATTAGGATAAACTCCTTTCAATCTGATCTGGAAATGTGTAAATAAATGTGATCTTGAAATTTATGAATAAATAAATAAAGGAATAGATAAATAAATAAATGTGGATCTCAATAAGTGTGTAAACAAATAAATACATGTGGATATCAATAAATGTTATAAATAAATAAATGTGAAATTAAATATTTTTGGAAAATGTTTTTTCAGATTTGTTCTCAATTTAATGTACCCATTTATTTATTTACACATTTTTTTATTGTCAATTTTGGCAGAGATGTACCTCCACGGTTGGAATCCTGAAACCGAACTCCAATATATGTGTGATTCAGGATGTAACCGGACCAGAAAATAGCTTTTATCACTCTATTGACTTCCATTCATTTTTTTTTCGGCCAGGGGACCAACGGGCCGACCTGAAGGGGAGGAGACTTAAGCTCCCCATCACGAGAACTTAGGTCTCAATGTTTTTTTTGTTTGTTTGTTTTAAATAACCATCAATATTTGGCTATTCAACAACAACTGAGTCAGAAATATGATCCAGTTGGGGCGTCACGTGACTTAGTGGTTGGAGCAAGTGCCCCATGTGCAGAGGCCTCAGTCCTCAACATGGCTGTCCCCAGTTCGAGTCCCGCTCCAGGCGACCTTTGCCACTTGTCCTCTTCCACTTCTCTCCTTGAACAGCATGTTAAAGGTGGAAATGTTCAAAGAAAAGAAGACAGATATAGAAAATGGATGAAATTGCCTTGTGCTTCAGATCAAGCATTCAAGTAGTTTTCTTAACCAAACTTAACCGCTGATGGAGCTGCTCCAGTTGAGAAAAAAGGATCTAATGCTGTTGAGAAACATAAAAGTTAAAAAATGGTTAGTAAGTAGTTAAAGGCCAGCTAATCACAGTGTTACGGATCATGTAATAATGTGATTAATCTGTTAATTGTAATGTACATATATGGTCTTGTTTTCACTGAGGTATTAGAATGGCGTTCGATGTCTGAAAATGTCTCTTCTTAAATGACTCAGATCAGGATAAGTAAATACATTTAGGTTGAATCCCAGTATTTATTTATTTATTTATTTTCTGTTGGGTTGTTGTCATCAGCATTGTGCCACCAGGAGCAAATGTATTTGTTTTCTTTCTGTCAAATTAAAGATTTTGAGCTTATTAGTAGTAAAATATGAATAGATATTGTGCATTCTCTGATTAAAGATGTCACTCATATTCTTTTTCTAAAAACTTAATCAAACTACATAAACAAATTACACTTTTTTCTTTAGTGTAATTTTGTTGTATTGCAACCGCGTATTCAGTTCTCAGGTCTGTCGTGGAATACAGAACCGTTCCTGTTAAGCACAGGGGAGGGGATCTTGCCTGGCTCTTTCTTGTCCTCACTATCTGATGTGTTCCCACATTTCCATGATCTGACGGACAACCCTGTGTCTCTGCGGAGGTATCTGAGCCTGGAACTGGATTGGCAGCTGCTAACTGTTCCACTTTCTGTTGTGCAAGGCAATAATCTTCACAGCATCAGATGACTGGAAAAGCCTTTGCTCCTGAAATATTTCTGAGGACAACATGTCAGATTGAAAAAAAGGCATTGCTTTATCTAATCTTTATTACAGCATGAAGAGTTGGAGGGTCAAATGTGTAGGAGTGATCAGGATGTATACAGAGTTTGAGGACAGTGAGACAAGGTGATGTATGTGATAGGAGTGACTGCAGTGGTGATGGACAGGCAGCTGAATTAGATCAGGCAAGAATCTAAGAGGACCTTAGTTTCCTCAGGTGACATTGTAAGCTGTATAGTGAGCAAGGAGTGAATTTGGAGCATGGAGAGGTGAAAGCCTGCAATGACAGAAAATACAAGAAACTAACGACGTGCGCATGAAGTGCCAAAGGTGGGCGAGTTTAAATACTTGATGTCAAAATTTGAAAACAACAGTGCTTGCGGGTAGAAGGTAAAGAAAATAGTTCAAGCCATGGAGAGTGGGTGGAGAAAAATGTCAAAACTGATTTGCAGTACAAAGATATCAGCAGAGTATGAAAGGGAAAGTTTTAAAGACAATAGGGATATACGCGGTGGGAGTTGGAGAAAGTGGCACTAATGAAAGGAGGAGAGGCATCTAAATTAAAGATGTTCAGATTTGGTATGGGAGTGATAAGATGGTGGGTAAAGTTTAGAATATATACATAGGTCGGACAATTTATCCTGGCTAGTCCAAGGATAAAGTTAAATCAAGTTGTATTGAGTGTGCCTGGACGTCTGTAGAGGATACAGGCTGGGTTGAACTGGGAGAAAAGTTACAAAAAAGTTCTAATAAATAAATTAAATTAAAAAAGGACTGTTGGGGGGATGGTTGTACGCAAAGACTTATTTGTAATGTGTTCATGTTAAGTGTAGAAGCTCTCCAATGTATATTATAGTTTGTGTTCCAAATGTAGCCATGCTCCTTAGATATCCTTTAGGTCATGTTGTTGTCAGTGTATGATGGTTATTTTCCCCACACTATTATAGAGACAGTGATGCAAGGGAGTGGGGTATGTGTTTTAACCATCATGATCATGCAGTGCAAGATTGTGAGAAGAGCAGGTGAACTTTTCTCTCCAGAAACTCCAATAATTAATGGGTAGGATCGCTCAAGTTATCTTTCTTGCTCTTGAATATAAAATATTTGTTAGAAATAAGTATTTGTAAAAAATAAATTATTTGCGCCTTCCCGAATACCGTATTTGGGTTTGGCTCAACCCCTAAAACAAAATAAATACAAAGAGCAAATTTATGAAAACAGAGAGGACAGGGATTGAATTGGTGTCTGAAGAAAAACCCTAATAAGAGCACCCAAAATTTTAAAAAGTAGCCTTTAAATCAGGAGCTCTGAAAAATGTTATACATGCTCAATGATTTTAACCTGGCATCAACCAGATCTATGGGTAGCCCCGTCCCATGTCAAGCCTACACATTTCGATCTGGAATCTTTGCAGCAGAAACCATCTAAAAGAGGGAGGGCCATCTGGTAGAATATTTTGAGCTGATTGGAGGATGCGCAAGGTAGGTGTTTTTGTGCAAACGAGTGTTGCATGGGGGGGAATGCAAAATTTCGTTACGGATGAAAGAAGGGGAAATCTTGGGAAAAGAGCTTCGGAAATACTGGTTTGTCACAAAAATGCCAACAATAACGAAGGTCGTTGAGATATGACCAAATGTGGAAAAGTTCAGTGGATAAGAATATTGTTGAATGCAAAGGTTGCGGTACACTTTTTTCATTGGCTGCCATTTTGACTGACAGGGTAAAAAGAATATGCAAATAGAATAAATTTTTACACATCAGTTTTTAAAAATGATAATAATGTATAAACAATCAAAATAAAATGTTCACATATGAACAGTTCACCTGCTGTAGCCTGGTCCCAAATGGACCTGATTTGCACATATGTTTGTGCATAATCAGATGTCCCATGTGGGATTTCTGCAGAGGACTTTTGCCTCAGGTAGATAACTTCTCTTGAGGATTTTGTTATGGAGCCTTAATCAGCTCTCTGGTGTCCCACTGGAGACTGGAATTACAACTACCACTTCAGAAAAAGTTTTGAAATCAGGGAACAATCTCACTTAACCAGAAGAAATTATCTCAGTGTGTGTTCCTTCTGCACCCATGGTCATAGATGCAATCAAAAAAACTCTATAACTGTCCAATCCATGATTATTTTCCTGATAGCAAGATGCATGGAAACATCATGCTCAGGGATGTGTAATATAACCTGTTAAAAAGAAAAAAAGAAAAACGGTCAATGACTGAATATATGTCTCTTTAAATATATATTATATTATCTATCACTATAAAAAATTATGCACGTAAGCTTCAGTTACTTTTTGGTCATCTTTATTTGCCTGGCTATGCTGAGCCACTTTGCTAGGAAGTACCACTTTTTTATTTCTTGTTGGGTTTGTTTTTTTATTGCTTTCATCTAACAATCTAAAAACACAGTTTTTCCGTCTCCTCTGCAGGGAAGAAACCCCAACAAACTGCGAAACATAGCTCTATGCTTAAACTGTTGTTTTCGTGAATGTTGTGCACATAAGTGACAGCCACACTAAACTGCTGAAAAGCTTTTATGTAAGACCATTATAGCAAATCCATATATACAACCTGGAGAAGAGAAGATTTCGCTCAAGGAGCATACAGAGAAGAAAGGCAGGTCTATGCAGAACGTATTTCTTGAGCAATGTGCAGGTGTATCAAATTCAATCGGGGCAAAAACATAAAAGAATAAAATAAATAATAAAATAAATAATAAGAAAAAAAATGCCTCCCACTGAAATGATCCTCAATCAGCTGTATTATAATTATACTTTAATACATAAAATCAGTTGTTCTGTGGTAGAGTAGATCCATCTCAGAGCCTGGAGATACTATTTACCTATATATTTTTTTACAAATACTTCAAAGTTTAATGCTTCAATATTTATATTACAGAAAATGGTTTGTGTTGTGTAATTGATAGATATTTATTCACAATTCAGCTGTTGTGATCTTGTTTCAGCTGACCATATCATGAAATCATTAATTTTACAAAACCAAATCTTGGTGACCACCTGCTTATTTAAAAAAGGGACTGCCTTGCGGAACAGTTGGTACCACTTTTAATGTGCAGAAAGAAGGTCTCTTAGGAGTGAGTGTGTATTTGTTCTCTGTGGTGCCCTGTTTCTGGTGCCTCCTGCTCAGTGACTGTTGGAGATAGTTACCAATCCTCCAAAGATCCTGAAAAGGCATCTCTTGACACTGGATGAGTGTTATAAGTACAAATAAAAAGTGATATTTGTGAACTCTGAAAAAAAGCATGTTTACTACAGGATTAATGAACAACCCATTGGAGAAAGTATAAACAGGTGTAAGAACTAAGGCTGGCCTTCATAAGGCTGGCCTTCATAAGACTAGAGTTGGTACACAGAAAGAATCTGTTTATTAGTACCAGTCAAAGGTGGTTTTTAAAGAAACGGTCAAGGTCAATTTTATTTTTATAGCACATTTGCACAGTTAGGACTGCCCAAGGTGCTTTATAAGATAGAAATGACAAACAGTAAAAAGCTAAGCTATTAAAAGTAAATCGAAATACGCTCAGAAGTACCACAGAAGAATTTAAGAAAAACAGAGAGACAGGCGTTATAGTAAAAACAAAGCAAACTCAATATAATGTAAAATGACCAAGGGCTTCCTGAGACTAAAGGTCAGATTAAAAATATTTTTTTAATAGGGTTTAAAAGAAGCTAGCAATGAGAAGATCAAGTATTGAGGGGAAGACTATTCCAGATCAGATTAGTTTTAGGAACAAGTAGCAGCAGCTGTAAACTGGACCACATGGCTCTAGCCTGTGTATAAAGTGTAAAGAGCTGTGGAAAAAAAAGGAATGGGCTAGATCATTTAAACATTTGAAGGCTAGCAGCAATACTTTAAATTGAATCCTGTAAAAAACAGGAAGCAAATGGAGTCATTGTAGAACAGGACTAATGTGCTCAGCAGTTAAGGCCGTTTTCACATGTGTGGCCGTACCAGAAAACGGCCAGAGAAAATGCTATTTTTTTCTGTTCACATGTCACGGATCTCTGACCGTATTGGGATCCAGTCTTTTACTACAAATAAACAGCAGGTGGCGGTATACAAATAAGTCTTAGTTCTCCAACAAACAAGGGAGTGAGAAGTACCGACGTCATAAAACGAGCGACAGCCTAGAATGTAAACAAACTGGTCTACTGGTCAGCTGCTACCTGAAGCCATCTACAGGGTGAGTGTTGTAGTAAACCCGCCGTTTTGTAACCTGCTGTGTTGCTGTGGGATGCTTGAATCGCGTTGTTTTGGTATTTGTATGGTCGCGAGGTGATTCTGTAATTTCGGCCGGCGATGTCGTCATTTCCGCATGGAGCGCGTCTATTGTCTTGAGTACGGCCAGAGTACGGGTTGTGTTCACATGATACGTGGCCGCTCGTACCTGGACTCGGATACTACCTCCAAGGCAGGTCTCTCTGGCCGTATTCTGGCACGGTACAGTCTGTGTTCACATGGTACGAAATACGTGGATTTTGACCAAATACCGTACCCGAGTACGGACTCCCGTACCATGTGAAAGCGCCAAGCATTCTGAGCCAACTTCAAACGGCCCACGTGGATCAATCCAGTCCAATATAAAGGGAGTTGCAATAGTTCAGTCTACAAGTAACAAACAAGTGAATTACCAGTTCAAAGGTATTGGCTGGAAGGTATGGCTTCAGCTTTACCTCAGATAATTAATTTAGACTGGATAACAGAGCTAATTTGCAGAGAAAGATTTAACAAGGCATCAAAGAAACCCCTAGACTTTTAACGATGAAGAATTGGCAAAAAGAATTATCTCTGTTTTTTCTTCATTGTCCTTTCAAGAAATGTAAAGCCAACCAGCTCTTTAAATCTTCAAGGCAGGGTAAAACACAAAGAGCAATGCTAAGCAAGCACTTGCACCACTTAAGCACTGGAGGTGGTATGCTAAAGTATTTTACATGACGGACTACACCAAAACAGCAAGTGGCGGTATACAAGAAATTCTGTAGCTATCCAACAAACAAGGGAGTGAAAAATATCGTTGTCATAAAACGAGCGACAGCCTAGAATGTAAAAAAATTGGTCTAATGGTCAACTGCTACCTGAGGCTATCTACAGGGTGAGTGTTGTAGTAAACCCGCCGTTTTTTTTTTGCCTGGTGAGTTACTGTGGGATGCTTGAATCGTGTTGTTTTGATCTCTTTATGGTCGCGTGGCGCTTCGGTAACTTTGGCCGTCTGTGTCGTCACTTCCGTGTGGAGCGTGTTTTGTTGTTTTAGATACGGCCAGAGTACGGCTTGTGTTCACATGATCTGTATCCACACGTAACTGGACTCCGATACTACCTCCAAGGCAGGTCTCTCTGGCCATATCCAGGCTGTGTTCACATGGTAGGAAATGAGCCCCCTTACTGTGTCAGTGCATATTTGTTTTACAAGGCATAAGAAAACTGTATTTTAGAGAATATTTAATCAGTGTTAAATAATTTAGTCCTGTATAATAGTCAAAGTAAAAATGTCATCTTAACTGAATATTTTCCATATCTGACAGTCTATTTTTAAATGATGATGGAAAAATCTGAAGTCTGTCTGTTATTTTAACAGATTAGTATTCACACCCATGAACACTTTGTGCACATGTGCAGACATTTTCAGCTATAAACGCGGAGTGCTCGTATGTAAATCGATAAAAAAAAGAAAAGATTCTGAGCATCATCTCAGACCTTGAGACCGTACTAAATACATCTCATTAACCCAGAGCAGACAGCACATTGAAGAATTACCGAGGCTTTGGAGAACCTTGCTTCCAAGAGCCTAGTGTCATGCCAATTGCCAGTGGACAGTTAAGTGACAGCTTCCGACCCAGGAAAACGGCTTGTTCAGAGTCTTCAGAGTCCAGAGCTTTTCTATAAGAAGTGTTTGGCCTACTATGCATACATAACAATAAGATAAGTCCTTCAGTTTACCAGAGAAGGTGAAATGTCCATAAGTCGTTTCAAACTTCAGCCTCTTTGTTTGAGTCGCAAGTACAATGACATATTTTCCAGATGCCTTTACTAATAATCATTAATCACTAAATAGGACTAATCTTGAAATAATGTTCCCATAGCAGGACTATGAGCAATTTGCAAGACTGTGTGTTCAGGCTAAACCAGGTCAACAAATTTTATTTAAAGCACAATCATATACTAATTTTTTATATTCAGTTCTCTGTTCAGCTTGAATATAATTAAACAAAATACAAAAATAGTATTGAATATGTTATAATTTAAATAATAAACATTTAAAAATAGATTATGACCTGATTTATTTTATCCAATTAATCCAAATGACAGTCAATAAAAATATATAGTGTGATATCGGGTCAACATATTGCATTGTACTTGATTGCATCATTTGAAGGTGGTTATTATTCCAAATAAGCCTTGAAAATGTTTACCTTTTTGTATTCCCTGTCTCCATGAAGAAAATAAATGGAAACGTAAAATTTATGTGTCAAAAATACACTCAATGAAGAGGGGTTTTTTTAGGGATAGGGAAGATTCTAGCGGTCATACCCGAACAAGTAAACTGAAATATTTTTTCTGTGTTATTGCTCATGTGAAGGGTCTCAGTGATTGACAGGCCTAGCTCTTTGCAGCTCTGAGCTAATTGGTGTTGACTGACTATTTTGGTAACATCAAAAAGATGTTGGCTGGGTCTTTGCTTTTCAAAGAGCTTAGTTTAGAAAACTCACCAACAGCACATAACAGCAACAAAGTTTTTGATTTGCAACAACTTTGACTGTCCCAGTTAGGATCACTGCCGTGACATACTGTGAAAGATATACTGACTGTGAATGATATACTGTAAAACTAATTAATTATGATGGTAGAATACACACATACATTATTTACACATCTTTCATGTAAACTTGTTTTATTCATAGATCACACTTAATCCCAAATTTTCTTACTCACAATCACACACTACTACTACTACTACTACTACTACTACTACTACTACTACTCTACTGCTCTATTTCTGTTTCTCTCCAAAATATTATACAGCCCCACTGACAAACACACATTGGATATGCCACACTGACTAATGAGATTTTCTGACAGCACTGGCAGTAAGTGAGACGTAGAGGAAGTGAAATCGAAGGACATCTGAATTTGTTATTGAGATACCGAAGGACTTCAGGGTTTGTCTCTTTCAAGCTCCTCCTTCCTGACCAATGTGTGATTGGCATTTAGAAGTTATAAATGTGACCTCTGTCTATTATAAAAATCGTTTTAGCTTATCCAGTTCCTTTTTCTTCACATCCGTCTCTGTCTAAATTTGACTCTTCCTCTCTCATTGCCTGTTTCACTACCTTGTCTTCTGTTATCTTGATTCCTCTCCCCTTTTCTTTCCCCATTTGGTATTCATTCAGTTTCTCTTCACCATCACTCACACTTTGTTTGTCTCAATGCCGCTGCTGTGTCCCTACTCTATTATTATCTATTCAGCGATCTTTCTTCTTATTTCCACTACTCATCTCCCCCTTTATTTTTAACCATGTGCTCATATTTTGTCTATCCATTTCTCTGTGTATATCTCTCTCTTCTTCTCTCACAGGTGGCAGACAGATTAGTGGTTAGTGAGACCATCCCATTACTGAAAGGTTAAAAATTCAATCTCAGAGCATAAACAGCCATGTGTTCTGTTGGAGTTTGTCCTTGAGTAAGATACTGAGTGCATCTCGGCATTGTCATTTTAGGTCATTGTTGATAAAAGCTGACTGGGAAAAAATAGCAAACTTTGCTTTTATTGTTCTGATCCTATCAGAACAAAATAAATAATTTCAGCACCACAATACTGTGAACAAATACGTCCTACTATGTATGCAGGAACAAATAGATTGAGGTAAAGTCTCTAAAAGATGGTGGAAACTTTATGTTTTGGGCAGCAGCTGTTTTTGGTTAATTCTAAAATATTGGATACCAGCAAAGAAACCATAAAGAAATTGGTTCAACTCAATTATGTAAAACTGATACAAATTCAAAGCTGCTTTATATCAAGAAAGCAAGACATTTTTGTGACATTCTAAACAATGATATTTTATGCAACTCTGAATGTAACATTTTGCCTTCTTCTATATGTCAATACAAATTTTATAAGGTAAGCACTTCTCCCATATTTAAAGGCTTCAGAACCAGCTCTGAAGAGAAGTGTATTTTTCTTGATAATTACAACAAAAACTGTGATTATGAGTAGAAAGCATATTTGCTTTAGGCCACAGTTAATGATTACAGAGGCTTGCATCCTTGCATGTATGGTCATTACCTGTTCACTGGAGGAATATTCTCTCAAGCCTTAATATAGGAAATCCAAATTGCGCTTTACTTGCTTTGAGTCACATGAAGAGAAACCTGTTTTTGAAATTAAGGTCAGCAATCTTTGGATGTTAAGATTAGTTGGTCATTTTACTTTCTAGTTTTTGTATGACTACTCACTCTTAGGCTCATTCTTAGTCACAGTTCACATACCTTGTTTCCCATCCAGGTAATTTTGACTCACAGGTTAGACACACCTACTCAGCATTTAATCCCCTGTCTCCTGCCCAATAACCACTGGAGATAGGCGCCATGCTTCTGTATAAATTAGCAGGTGGGTGGATTAATCTTGTCTCTGAAGCAAATTTGTATTCCATTATCTTTAGCTTGGTGTGTTTTGAACTACCCGTTTATGGTCTTGCCACATAATTATCATTAGATTTAAGATCAGACTTTGACTAGGCCATAGCCAAACTCTATATTTAACTGTTTATGTCAGGATGTGTTGTTTTTCCATGTGTCTCTCAGTCTCTTTGTCCCTTATTGTTCCAGCTTCCCCTTGTTTCCCAGATTGTCTCCACTGTGGATTTATACGTCTCTGTGTCCCCCTGTCGTCTGCCAGTTCGTTGGTATTGTTGTGGTGTCTCATAGTGACACATCGTTTCTCCCCCTTCTTCATGGTCCTGACTACTTGGTCTCTCACTTTGTAAGCCTGCATAGCATCATATTAAAAATGGTTTTTTTTCTATTACATTGCACTATGTGTCTTGGTCCTTCAATCTTAAAACATTATAGTTTAGGTATTTTTTGTAGGATGGATACATTCACCAATGTTCCTTTTGTTTTTGATTTATGTAAAGAGACTTTCACTTCCATTTGGAAGAGTTCGAAGGTCATCAAAATACTTTTTTGTGAACCTATACTGACTGATAAATGTCAGTGAATTTATGTCTCATACATTTTAGATATTTCCCGAGAGCACCATGTGTTGCTTTCTAAGACAAGTAAGCTAACATCACTTTGTCAGCCAAATTCTGCTTATGAGATTTCTTGTTCCAGACCCATGTGAATTCCAATTTAGTTTTCCAAATGATGTGGTTAATCACTGCTAAATCGTGAATTAACATAGAAATAAGTTATTTTTTCACATTTGACTAGGTTGTTTTGTACAGCTATTTTACTTTAACAGATAGGGATATCCAATAGGCCTACCAATACTATTGGTCAATATTGGCATTCAATTTGAAAGAAAAAATTATTGGTATTATTTTTCTACTTGTTTTATTGATGCAACTTTTAGACCTTACTTTCATACTATGCCCATTTAATACATCAAACTCTTCAGCAACTTCTCCTCTCCCTCAAAATATCAAAATATGACAGATCTAAGGTATAGTTTTTGAGGCCAACTGTATTTCTGAGAGGCCTCCAAGAAAATTTAGATAGACATCTATCAGCGTTTTCAGAAAGTTAGATTTACACTATATTGGTATATCAGATATTGATTAAAAAAAAACAGCATATCCCTGAATTTAAATCTATGTATAATCTGTTTTTTGTATTTATACAGGTTATCTTCGTATTATAAAAACGTTTTAGACTATCTGAAACATTTAAGCATGGGGAAAATGCAAAACCTGTAAAACTCTGCAGTACATGTGGTGCATACTTATTCTGAGCACTTTTAAGAGGTCTTACATCATTTGTGTAATAAAGGCATACTATGTACATATCCACAAAAATGGGATTTACTGTACTCATTAGACACATTGTCTTACTCTTGAGTATACTGTTGAGTGTGTATTTGCTTTGCTTTCCAATGTCAATACATACGGTATAGCTATTCTGGCCTTGTGTCAAATTCTCACTAGTCAATATTACAACAATTACCAGCACAAAATAAAATGCCAATATGTGAGTTTTTCAGAGGTCAAAATATAATTTTGTTTCCTCTGAAACAACATCAATGTGAGCTACAATGTTATATACAAAAAAAGATCAGTTATGATTTAAAAGGGATTGATTTTGAAATTAATTCATATCAAAAGAGTTATATGCCTAGATACTTACCTTGTTAATCGTTTTTTTTCTCTTTGTTATGGTATCCTGGATTATATACATTTTCTCTCCAAATTAAGTTCCTTTACCCAAAACATCAGTTTTGTTGTATCAAATTAACTTCTTAATGCTTTAAACTAAATGAGGCAAACTTAGAAATTATACTTTGCAGTGCAATAGAACAATTCAATTTTAGATACATTTAGATAAAAAAGAAATGACTACATCAATATTTTTAAGAAAAACCTCTCTCGAACACTCAGCATTTATGTTTGAGTGAGTTTATGATAAATGTCACTGGGCTTTTCCAAGTTTAGGCCAATTGATTATGTTCTTTGAAAATGTCATGTATTTTTTTTTCTTATTATTCTAATTCTTGTTTTGTTTTTGGTTTTAGGAAACAGACCATTTAACTGTGGAGTTACAATCCCTGATCTGAATTAAAGCTCCTGTTTTCATTTTTGCGGTGCTCTGTATTTACCCAAATGTATAATATCCTTATACGAAATACATCAAGCTAATAATTAGGGCTGGGCAAAACGATTATTTTTGTAATCGATTAATCTAGCGATTATTTTTTTGATGCATCGATTAATCTAATGATTAATTTTTCAATTCGATTTGATGTTGATTCGATTCAATTATCGATTATTTACCCATTATTTAATTTGTATAGAAATTTGATAATTATTAATATATGTATTTCAAATAAATAAACAAATTTCTTCATTTGAACACATTTTAATTGTTTAAAAAAATCCCAAATAAAGTTGTAGTATTAGTCTATTATTAAATTATTAATTGTTATTATAATAATAATTCCTCTCCAACTTTCTCCCTGACCTTTCTACTGTTTTTCCTTGTCATCCACAATGCTTTTTTGTTCGGTAATGTTCTTCAACTTCTCATTTATTAACGGAACAGCTGTATTTATTATATTAATTATTTATTACGATTAAATTACTAACAGTTTTGGTTAACTAATTAGATAACTTCTGAAAGCAAATGCTTGATCTAAGAATTCATATAGGTTCGAAAGTGACAAAGAGTATAAAACTTCAAGGGGTGTGAGAAATTTTGCACTGTAAGTTTACCCCCTCAAACCATGAGAGTGGAAGAGCAAAAAAAAGTAATACTGAAAATCTGAAAAGCAATTCAAAAAACATGCATTCATGCATTTCTCTTCTCTCTGAAGGAGAGCATTGTGGTTCTTTGTGGTGGTAATCTTCTTTTTATGTCTTTCAGATCAAGTGGTGCTCATCGGGGGTCCAGCGTAATTCCGGTTGTTTACAGAGAAACGGTGAGTGAACAGTGGTTTCAATCTTATTGTATTGGCATTATCTTTTTATACAAATAGATAAAAACATGCTGTCCACCAGGCAAACCAATAACATAAAAAAGGGACCATAGTAATTGTAAGCTAATGCCTTTTAGTCAGCTGGCCTTTGAGACAAGGGTAAAAGAGGTATGGAGCAAAATTACTGCTTGCATGAAGGTCATCATTTAGCAGATCTTATTGTAACGCCTGAAAAACTCACATAATTCCGACGCATGAATAATGCATTCACAGATAAACTTGTCATGTTTGATGCTGTTTATCTGGAATGCAACTGATTTTTTTTTTCTGCAAGTGACTGACAGATGATAATGACAAATGGTATCATGGATTGGGCTGTTTGATGTTACAGACTTCTTTGATGTGCAGCTAAAATAAGAAAGCTCCTATAAACAAACACTGATGGAACCAAACAGCATGATAGCCCCAAAGGTTTGATTTTTTTTTTGGCAGTTAAGTTTTTGAAGTCTGTTTAAAGGGACATATTCCTATCGCTGGTGTTATGTTTGGTCAGACATGTATATTGATTTAAACAAGCAAAGGCATTTCTTCCCCTTTAAAAACTCCACATTTCAGTTGAGGCATCAAATCTAGTGTGTTTTTAACTTGTCAAAGAGAAAAAAACAAGAACCTCACCTGAGGCACCAATTAAGGAACTTTAAAGTAGCTGCCACACTTGTAACAGGTGTTTCTGCTACCCAGACAAGTGTGTTAGCAATAAACATGCTCAACAGAATATCTTAAGATTGAGCTTAATGTCATCAAGTATTAATGTATTTATTTTAGCCACGTTTTTAGGGAGAAATGGAAAGATGCCAGTTTCACAAAAGGTCTATACAATGGGGTGTGTAAAAATCAGAGGTAGTGTTTACAAAAAATTTTCCCTATTTGATTTTTTTTTTAACGGCAGTAAATCTAAAGGCTGTCCTTCATTTTAACAGATTAATTTTCACACCCTTGACCACTCAGTGCATACATGCAGACATTTTCAACTTTATGCATCTCACTAATGGGTAACTGATAGTGCTTTGAAGAATTACTGAGGCTTTAGAGGGTGTTTGCTCCTAGGAACACAGTGTCGTGCTGAAGCAATAGCTTTCGTGTCAGGAAGCAGCTCGTTCAGAGAGTTTTTCCAACTTCTGATCACTTCAGTTAGAAAAATGTTCCCTTATCTCAAAACTTTGTCTCAAGTGGGGCTTAATTCCAGTCTCCAGTGTGGCAACGGAGCATGGATTTGGCCTCCAGAACATCTAAACCCCCAAAGAGAAGTCATTTGTGTGAACTCAACTGAGGATTTATGACTTAAGATTTGCCAGTAGATCCATACAGATTTTCTTTAAGTAAAAAAAATAAAAATATATTTAAAGGTAACAGAAAATGAAGCACATAACTTAGCTGCATTGCTAAAGTTATCATAATTCAGATGTTTAAAAGACAAAAAACAACACAAACCATAATTAAACGTTATATAACATTAAGTGTACTAACACATGGTAGAATAAGCCAAGTGAATAAATAATGTTCAAAAGTATAAAAGTTTGAGTGTTGACTTTTCTAGAAGCTGCTCTGCATCACAAATGGCCTGCATTTGCATATTGTTTTTTCAGTCGGAGGACCACAAAGCAGTTTATGTTACATTCAGTAATTTGCCAATTCACGCACACATTAACACGCTGATGTTGTGAATTGTAGTCCGTACAGAAGCCGAATGGGAACCTGAACGTATCTGTAATGCCTTAGGCCTCATTTCCACTACATGCACTCTGCTCTGTTGACTTCAGTGACATTCTATATCCTGAGGTTTTGTGAGATTTCCTGTCTGAGCTTGGAATGTTTGTGAGTTCATGTGTGGGGTCTCCTCACTGCTGTGTGGGCACACACCCCATGATGTACGACCAAAACAGGAATATCCATGTTTTTTATCGCTGTGTGTGCAGTCTTTGGGTGTCCCTGACTAAGGATTTACACATTCGAATCAGAACTGTTAAATCTTTCTATGGTCTTTCGATGGTCCAATGACCCATGTGTGCAGGCTACACAGGAGATGGTTGTACCTCACAAAGACTTATGGGTAATGTGTTTGTGTTAATTGTATAAGTTCTCCGTTTTACATTATAGGTTGTGTTTCAAATCTCATGTTCTTTAGTTATCCTTTGAGTTATGTTGTCAGTGTTTGGTGGTTTGTGTGCACCATCTTGGAGATGGTGGTGCACAGACAACATAACAGTGACTGTTATAATTAGGGCTGAATTGAATTTTTATCAAAATCAACTGAAATTACGTCACAACCTTGTGCATCGAAAACTAAAAGATGATCGCAACCACCTTATCCCGTGTTTACATACTATAGCATCAATAGTGTCCTTCTTGGACCTTGTAGCAACAGTTAGCAAGCAACCTATTCATCACAAGGATTCACACATTGCATTTTCCCTAACAAGTAGCTCTCACCAGTTCTCTTAAAACTTACAACACCTGGTGATATTATCAACCGCTATATCACAATAAGAGCAACGCCTTGAACAGAGTACACCTCTACAGAGCATATTAGCTGATGCTAGCAAGTGGCTATTAGCTAAGCTACAGTTAAACCATGGCTAGGACAAATGAAGAAAGAAGCAGCAGAGCTGGAGCTAAAGCCACACCTTTTACTCTCAAATTTCGAGTGAGGAAGTTTTGAGTCCCCTGTGAGTTAAGGCGACATTCTCGTTGTAAACAAGAGGGCCACTGTTTGCTGCACATTAGCTCGTTTCTCTGAGCTAGCCGGAGCTGAGAGTTGTTGTGCTGCAGTAACTAAAAATAATCACTAAATTGCAGCCACCCTCTGTTACTAATCATTTCTGGTATTTATTTCAACAAGATTTTTACACTTATAAGTGTAACCAATTATTGTAAATACAATAATATTGTAAATAAATTATTTAAATTTACCCAGTAATGCTTAATGTGATATATTAAACAAGAATAATGGAAATTGCATCAAATTGCATTTTACTTATAAGTCTTTTGAAATAAAATTTACAATACAACATTTAATGAATAAAACCAATGATCATAGACTAGTAGTCTATGATCAGAAAATAATAATAATCGAGAATTGAATCGTGACCCTAAAATCGAAAATCAAATCGAATCGAGGATTTGGAGAATCATGACACCCTAGTTATAATGTAGTTTAACTCTGCTTGCCCATGCAGAAATTGTTAAGATTACTGCCCCCGAGTGGTCATGCAGTGCAAAGGATGAGGAGTGAAACTAAAATTCTCTGTCCAGTGACTTATTTACATAGTGCAGCTATAATTTTATTTAAACTCTTCATACTTTTCACATTTAGTTGTATGCGTGGGACATATCCCCAACACTTTTTGTGTCAGTGCCTTCTGTCCCCTGCAATTTTTCAACTTTTACTGTGGTTTAATGTGCGGTAACATATTTTTATGAGCCGCCTTTATATATGCCTTAAGTGCACACGTTGCAGGGATCTTTCCAAACAAGCTGTAAGTTGAGTTTTGCTATTGCAGGCAGGTAAAATGAGCTAAATGATAGCAAGTTTTATATGATGCAAATACATAATTTTAAGCTAGTTAACAGTACTAGTGTTAGTTCATGCTTGGAGTAAAACCAGTCCTCTTTCATTTCTGTGCAGAACTTGTGCTCGTTATTGCTACCCACATATTTGAGAGAAATTGTTATTACCCCAGTAGAAATCAGGCAGGAGATGTGAGGCCACCAGCTGCAGCTGGGATGATGATGACTAAGGGTCTTCAGGTAAGGAGAGAAAGAGATCATTTGCTGATAGAAACCAGACACGAATCAGGTTATAACTGATATTTCAGAATTACTCCTTCATTCTCCAAAATACATTTTTATCTTATTTTATTAGATAACACAGGATTGATAAATATGAAACTTGAAACATTTGATTGTATTGCAAAATGTCTTTTATTTTAGGAATTCAACATAAAATATGAAACTAATATATAATATCAACTCATTAGAACCAAAGTGTGATAGTTTAAGCCTGTATTTGTTGAAATTTTGATGATTATGCTTTACAGATTATGAAAATCCCAAATTCAAAATCTCAGAACATTAATGTATTACATAAAATCAATAGAACAAGTTCTAAATAGATAAGTTTAGGAAGCGTGAACAGTCTAATCATGCATATGTAATCAGTAGTTGGTTAGGGACTCTTTTAAATCCTGCCTAATGTGGTGTGGCATGGATGCTATCAGCCTGTAGCTCTGCTGAGGTCTTATGGAAGACCAGGATTTTGGTGATTACTGGTATTAGCTGGTATTAGCTGATTAGAGCGTGATACTTTGAGCCTAAAATATTTAACCTTTTCACAATATTCTAATTTTCAGAGATTTTGAATTTGATGTTTTCATAAGCTGTAAGCCATAATAAACACAATTATTACAAATAAAGGCTTGAAATAGTTCCCTTTGCATGTGATGAGTCTTTATCATATTTTAGTTTCACCTTTTAAATTGAATTACTGAAATAAAATTACTTTTGCCCAATATTAATTTTTTTCAAGTTTCACCTGTAAATCAGTTTGGTAACCTGTACAAAACTTTTATTTTGAAGAGTTGATCTGTCAAGATTTTGTTTTTAATTGTGATTTGCTGAAGCCAGTGTGTAAACTTGAGATTTTTTTTTTTTACTTGTTAAATCTCTCCAGATTGACTCAAAAAGAGACTAAGATTTAAGCTTTTTTCTGCTTAGCAGAGGGAGCTCATCATTATTAATTTTATTAATAGTTGTTATAATGTAATACTACATGTGTTTGAACCATTTGTAATATTGCTGATCACTAAGGCACTTATTGTGCATCAGAGATTTAAATGGTTATTTTGTCATTGAGGAAAGGTGCGATTGAATGTGAGAGGATGATCAATCACTCAAGAGGGAAGCTGGGTCTCCTCCACTTCCGGTTGGTTTGTTGGTCCTCTGGTGGAAAGAAAAGTGAATGAAAGTCATTGGAGCGATAAAAGTTATTTTCTGGTTAGCTTTCTTTTTAGGATTGGATTACATATGCTGCAACTCAATTTAAATGATAACTGATGATGTGAGATTTAGCTGTGTTTTTCATGTAAGTTGTGATTTATTATCTTGTAAACAATTGTATTTTAACTCAGAACTCAATTTTATGATATCATGTGGCTAGCTCTAGCTAGCACTAGAAATATCCACTATGACCTTAGTATATCTTTTCTTCCATGCTGGTTCTCACTCCACCAACTTTTTCTCCTCCAACATAGCTGCTACTTTCCATATGGCCAGATTTGTTGTGGTTTTCTCCACATTTAATGCTCCTTGCTGTATTCTGGAGGAGGTTAACCTCACTAAACTCACAGCCATTTTTTCTCCTTTTTCAGTAATAGTCTTCTTCTTTTCACACAAAACCCAAAGTTACTTTTGATGGAGTTAACGGAGTTGACTTAAGTTCAGGAGTGAAGGCCATGCCCCAAATCCGCTTCGCACAACCTAATCAGCCCTAAATTCATCTCACCTGGTACCCCCAGCCTCCCTCACATCGCTAATCACGCTGGGATACACATATAAACCCCATCTGCCTCTTACTTCTCTCCGTCTCGTTCATTTCTGTTACCCCTCCCTTCCCATCCCTCTAGGTTGTCTGGTCCTGCCGACCTGCCTCCTCCTTCTCTCTCTGGGTCCTGCCGACCCGCCTCCTCCTTCTCTCTCTGGGTCCTGCCGACCCGCCTCCTCTCTCTCTCTCTCTCTCTCTCTCTCTCTCTCTCTCTCTCTCTCTCTCTCTGGGTCCTGCCGACCCGCCTCCTCTTTCTCTCTGGGTCCTGCCGAACCACCCCTCTTAACCCATCCCCCTATCTTTTGCAGCATCCACAGTTCGCAGCCTCCCTGTTCCACGCTCTCGTTCACTCCTGTACCACCCTTCTAACATCTCTCTCTTCTAGGTCCTGTCTGGAGGGGTCCCAAGCAGGCTTGGAAAGACGGTTTCTTCCTGAAGACTGCGCCCCCACACTGAGTCTTCCTCCGGGTCTCCGACGTCACCGCACACCAGACCATTCGTTCTACCCACCTTCAATAAACTGTTTAAATCCTGAACTCGTGGTTCCTTTACTGCCTCCAATCGTTAATCTATGATGCGGCGTGGACCTAGCTAGTGAACTGCTAGTTACATTTTTTGCTTTCTCTGCATCAAAATTATGTCTTTAAAATTCACAGACATATAATGCTAACTCCATGGCAGAATTCAACGGGGATAAGATGATAAGTTTTATTAATCAATTCACTCTCATTATTTTTTTTGGACAGTAGGGTACCTGTGGGTCAGAAGTAAAAGGCCAAAACTTAGGCTCTCCATAGACCTAGAAAAATAAGTCCCCCTCACTTCTGAGATGATTGTTATGCCCCTGAAAACCCTGACATTAAGCATCCCAATAATGCCAAAACGGAATGGTGCTCATTTCAATTGCAAAGATTTGACCTTGAGATTGGTGGTCAAATCAGGCTCCAGATATCAATGCATTGAATCTTCCACTATTCAGGGTCACCCATAGTGCAGTCTGACATTTTTTTCAGCAATTTAAAAATCCTGCCGTGTAAACCACACCTTACTTATTTGTTCAAAGGCAGCATGAGAGTTGTATTGCTGTCAGCCAGTGAGATGTTAGACATTTGTAAATTATGAATCCTAATGAGTAAGACTCGTAATACTCTCATTTCCCCCCACCTGCTCCTCAAAAACTTCAACCTTCTGAAGCAGGACATTTTTTCACAATAAACAACTCACAAGGCATTCATTTAAGATACATGCCACAGCAAACTAATAAAAAAAATGAATGAGACCTTTAATCAGTTCAATAATTATTCGTAAGAATTAATAAAAAGTGTTTAGTACTGTCAGAGTGGCCCCTGAATTTGGACACACCCAGAGACTATTTCCCAACATTTGCTCAGTCGTCCCAGTAATTGAATTCAGGTGTTCCAATGAGTTCCATGGACATTGTTTTTAATTACAACAAATTGGAAGTGATTGAGAATGGCAAAATGTTAAGCGACAGAGTTGGGTCGCAAAAGCCACAGAGGACAACAACTTTCTGCAAAGTGAGCAACTAGTGACAAACAAACTTGATGCGGCCTTTAGATTAAACTCAGTTTAGTTCATTTTTACAGCACCAAGTAGCAACATGGAAATTCCATGCAGAAAGACCCCAGTCTGGGATTCAAACCCAGTACCTTCCTGCTACAAGGCAACAGTGCTATCAACTGTGCTATTCTGCAGTCATATTTTATAAGATTGTATATGTGGTCTATCAGGCCTGTTTTTTACTATCAAAATTACGAGATCATTTTACCAGACCATCAAGGTATGCAGGTCTCTGTGTTACTTGGCTGCCCAAACAGGGCAAAAAATTTCCAGGCCATTGCCAGAACCAAAGAAGGACCATTCTTGGGGTATGTACTCGGAAATGGCCCGTTAGAGTCACTGGGTGGAAACTCTGGTTAGTTAACTCATGCTGATTGGTTGTAACTTAGGGGATGTTTACACAACATTTTTAGCAAAACAGATGTTTTTCTCATTGATTCTGCCTCTGTTTACATGAGAGTAGTGTGCCGGGGTGGCAAAAATGCAATTTTTCAAAACCACCAGAGTGGAGAATTCTGACAGCAACGGGTGATTCATTGTAATGTAAACGCAAAGCTGGGGACTTTCCAAAACTATGACGTCACTGCCAGCTGAATTGAACACTCTGCCATTCTTCAACTCTTTTTCCGGGTAAGGAGGAGGAAACCAGGAAAAACCATATAACACTGCATACACGGGGCACACAGTCATCCAAAGGCTGGGCATATGTACTACATGTTTTCAACAACATCAGATGGCTCGCTATGTCGTGTAACAAGGTGTCGTTTTTTCACCTGCATATAAAAAAAAAAAACGGCAACGCTGTCCTGTAAACTGCCCTTCAGAGGAAAATGAGCAAATATCACCAAAGAACTGGCTTTGTAAAATAAGAAACGTTTTTGTTGAAGCCCTTTATGACAACATAGCAATCAGAAAAATGGCAACCATGCAAACTTCTTGCATTGTCAACTCATTGTTATTCTTGGCTTCTGTGGACGGCTATTGGCGTTGATCAGTGAAGCAATTGTGATAACGGCTGAGAAGACTGGGCCAAATTAGTTTTCTCTCTATTCCAAGAACTGCTATAGAGGAAACATCGCCTAATGAGGCGCAGTTCCATTATAAAAATGACTTTTAAAAATAACAGCCTTTGAGCGGGTGTTCAAAATAATTTTCATTAAGCCAATATTACTCTATTCATTTGTTTATTGAACTGATGTACTATTCTAATCTTAAAAGTTGTGTTTCTATTAGCTGTAAACAGAAACATAAATAAAGACTTGGAAACTTCTATCTGAGTATAATTAATCTGTATAAAGTGTTTGGCATGATTTAAAATGCATAAACCTTTTATAGTATTATAATGTTTTGAATATCAATGTGTATTGTCTTGAGGCTGTTTACAAAAAAACATCTCATACTTCTGCAAAAACGTGTCAAATCTTTTTTTTTTTTAAATGCATGTACCAACAAAATAACAAAAGGCTTGTTTATGTGCCATTTATTCTTATCTGGGAAGTCTGAAATCTGGTACCATTTTGGGTGAAGCACCAAACAGGGAAATAATTACTCTGTGTTCAAATATTACATTGATTATTTCAATGAAATGGGGAAAGAAACATAAGGTTTTAATTTTGCCTAAAACTTTTCTTTGATTAAAACTTTATAAATGCAGTATTTCTTTATAAAATACATTTCATTGTAATGAAAAAATCATATAAGAATCACTCAAGTAAAATATGATAGGTGCTTTTAAAGCTTGGTCCAACCACAACAGGGATGCAAATAATATCTGTGTTTGCTCTTTTTGTCACTCATTTTGTCTAAGCATCTCTTTATCAAATACCCCACTTGCTGTTTGACCTCCCACTGCTGCCCAATTGTAATTTCCATGAATTCTTCCCCTCCTCTCCCCTGAAAGGAAAGATGTATTGTGGGGTTGTCAACATGAGTTCTTATTATGGGGCTAAGTAAGTGTAAAATTGACTTTCGGCCAGAATGTGACAACTCAGTGAAACCAATTGAGGTTAGAGTCTGCAGGGTTTTCGTTTCATTGCATGCTTGTATGTGTGTCTGCATGTATGTGTGTGAGAGTGAGAGAGAGCACAAACCTTGTATTAAATTTTAACATCCCTGCTCTGACTGACATGAGATTGAGTCTGGAAATCAGTAGAAAATTTCAATCCAAAGGGCAGAGGAAAATACAATTGCCAATCATGACCAGACCTGAGAATAAGAAGTTATGATTTCGTGAGTGTTCAGGTTTTCACTAAATTAATTTGGTAAACACGAGCTTACTGTAATTTAGTTACTTGTTTGGTTATCTCTGCCAAATATACACAGACCCAACCCACCGGTGATTTACAGTTCCCAGGACCCAGCAAGATCAATAAGTGTCAATAGTGTCTTCCAGCCCTGTTAGAAAAACTCAAGGGATATCGGCTCAAAGTGCTTTACACATTAAAAGGTAAGATACCAAACATAACCCTCCCTCCTATTCCGCCCCCACAAATTTAAAAGCATTAACACAGTTTTACACCCTTCCCCCAACCCAACTCCTATACATATACACATTAAGAACATCAGTTAGAAAACATTGGGCTGAGTTCAGATGAGCCAGGTAAGGTATGAAACGTCATCAGACGAGCCATCTGCCCCAGCGGCAAAAGATCAAAAGCAGCAGCCGAGGTACCGACAAGGGCACCCAGAGGAGGGAGGGCACAACTCTTACCTCCATTCAGGCTATACTAAGAGAGCACCCTGACAGCCACAGCTGAATCCCGCCGCCGAGACAGAGGGCTCCCACAGAGGAAACAGTGGAAGGACATTAAAAGAAGTAAAAATGTATAAATAAATAAAAAGATAAAAACAAAAAAATGATATAAATATATGGTGAAGATACAATAGATAAAAAGATAAAGAAATAAAATGATAAAGAAAAATACAATAAATATAAAGTAAAGCATTGATACAATTTTGTGAAATAAAACATGCTTACACTTAAACAGACTAATAAATATTTAGTTAAAAGTCAAACTAAAAAGGTGAATCTTGTGCATTGAACATTCTATGTAGCCCTTGTGTTCCATGGCAACCTGCTCCAGACGCAAGGACCATAATAATGGAAAGACACCTCGCGGTGAGTGTGTGTTTTGACTTTTGGGATGACAAGGGGACAGCTGCCAGAGGAGCGCAGAGGCCGCGATACGGTAAAAAAACAGTTTAGAGAGATAAGAAGGCCCAAGACCATTAAGACACCTAAAAACCAATTACAGAATCATAAATTCGAACCCGAAAGATACGGGGAGCCAATACAGTGATTGCAAGACCGGTGTCATGTGCTTCCGCCCCCTGGTCTTTGTTAGGACACATGCTGCTGAATGTTGTACAAGTTGTAAACCTGCAATACTCTTTTTGGGAAGACCAGAAAGTAGGGCATTACAGTAATTAATTGTACTGGAGATAAAAGCATGCATCAGCATCTTCGTATTGGCCCGAGAGAGAATAGGGCAGACTCTGACACTGTTATTCACCTGATGAAAATCTATTTTAGTAAAGTTTTTTTTTACGTATCCTGTCTGGCAGTGTGGTGCTCAGAATTGTTTTCTGAGTACCAAGCATGAGCACAGCAGATTTACTTACTCGAGCAGAGCATCGCAGCTTTTGCTATAGTACTCCAATTGATACATTTGTATGACAATTAATTATTAGTGAATGCTGTTGGTTTAATTTTTCTAAAGTTATGGGAATGGAAATAAAAAAAAACAAGGGAGAATAAAAAATTAAGATGAAGAAGAGAGGCAGGAGAAGAGGGAGTGTGAGTTGACGATACAAGAGAAGAAGAAGAACAAAAAGAACATAATAAAAAAAAACAATCCTCCACATCCGCAGGATGGCAGAGAGCTGAAAAAAAAAAATTAAAAATTAAAGGATCAACACTGACAAAACAAACCAAATTATATGAACTAAGAAATACACATCCACAACACACAAAAATGGGTATATGAATACAACAACATTGCTGAAAAGCTGTTGGCACCAATTATTCAAGATCTAGTGATGATAACATCAGCCCAAGATAATATCTGTAGACATCGATGTCCCCACACCTATGTGTGTGTGAGTGTGTATGTATGTGAGCAAGCTGGTGCATATAAGGTTTCCCCATATGAGTGATTGATACGAGCTGGTGGGAGGAGCCGTCAATCCACCCTACAGGAATCGATGCAGACATGAAGGAGGTCGGGGACACAGACAAGCACAGGATCCCAGAGCCTTTGAGTCCCAGACAGGACCAATCGTACCCCCAAGAGAGAAACAGAGGGAAGCCCCAGTGGGAAAATGCAGGCACCAGGGAGGCTGCAGCGTTGAGCCCATGTGCTCTGCCGGCAACCAGTTATGCCAAGGTGGACCCGGGCTAGGACCCAGAGGGACCAAGGGCGCCCAACTCCCCAGCAGCTCCCAATCAGAGATCGGCTGACAGTGGTCCCCTGCTGCTGCCAAAAGACCGGGGGGGGCAACAGTGGGCTGATGGACGACATGTAGCGCCGACACCCTGGGTCAGTCTCCACCGCCAACAATCCAGGTGGTGACTCCTAGTGGCTGTATGCGGCGCCTTAGGGGGTTTGCGCTGGCGGACACTGGCCGGCGGCGCTGCTGCCTTTTCAATCTCCCTGGCCTGCTTCTCTTTGCGAGCTCCCCAGTTGCCCCTTGCCGTCAATGTGTTGGCGGGTGGCCGCGGCGGGTGGGCGGCGTCTCTGGGCCCGGTCAGCCATATTGGCACTGGACATGGCTCCTGGGTCTTGGCCCAAGTACTCTGCGGGGTGCTGGGGTCAGGCCCATTGGCCGGTGTCGGTCGGCCTCAGTGGTGGGCTGGTCGGGTGGTGGGATGTGAGCTGGTGGGTGGGGGCGCTGGGTTCGGTTGCTTCCCGGCCATCAGACGGCAATAGCAAGGGTGCTGGATGTCGGCCTGGTGGGTCGGCCGCCTGGGGCCTCTGTCTGCTCACGGGCATGGCGCCGGGGTATACGACTTGGTGGTGCACTGGGTTCCTACCTCAGCGCGGGGGCCCTTGGTGCATTACAGCATTCCCATGTCCCACCCCACTGTTTTTAGTGCACATTAGAAAAACACACAACAACACCACATTTGAGCAGGGGGAGAGAGGCTGGGGGTCTTCCCACACCCTTGTTCGTTTGACTATCAGGGGTTGGAGTCCGGGGGGTAAATCAGGCCGTCTGGTTGAGGACCTGGGCTGGTGGGCTACTCTTGCCGAGGTGGGTGCTTTGGCGGTCGGGTTGTCCCCATCCCGGTGGGCAGGGGGTTCGTCTTTCGGGGGCGGGGGAAGGTTGCCCTATTGGGGGCATTTCTTCCTGAGTCTGGGAGTATAGTGTATGTATGGGGTGTATGAATGAGTGTACAGCATCCTTTTTTCGGGTGTCCTGTGTTGGTGAAAATGTGTGTGCGTAAGAGGGAGGGTACGTATGATTGTCTCTGTATGTCTATGTCTACTTGTCAAGCTGGGTCTTTGGCTGCCCTCTGACCTGGTGCATCTCAGACCCCACATCCAGTGGGGACCTTTTCCCCTCCATCACTCCCTGTCAGTGATGGATGCCCCTGCCAGCTGGTCATTGGTGGCTCTCGATGTCTGTCTCTGTTGTCTGGCATTGGCTGGGTCCCTGGTCTCGGCGCTGTGCGTGGGGCGGGATCTGGGTGTCCAGGTGCTGGCTGGTCGCGGCCTGGGGAGGGCGTACACCGGCTGCGGCTTTTACTGTGGCTGCCTTGTGTGTGTGTGTGGGGGGGGTCATCCGTCAGCTGCCTGCTGGTCCCTCCTGCCTTGCGGTGGCGGCGTGGTACCCTTGTTGTTGGCCGATCCCTGGTCGGGGCCCCGCTGGGGGTGGGGCGCCTCTGATCCCGTGGTCTCTGGGTCCTGGGCCAGGCCTTCCCTGGTGTAGCCGGTTTACGGTGGAGCCCGTGGGCTCCTCTCTGCGACCGTTTGGGACCCAGCATTGCGGCTGCTGGCCGTGCCGCTGGTGCTTCCATCTGTTCCTCTCTTGGTGGGCGGTCAGCCCTGCGCTGGTCCGCTTGTAGCCCCTGTGCTCTGGGGGGCTCTGGACGTATACGTCTCCGACCTCCTTCATGTCTGCATCGATTCCTGTAGGGCGTATTGGCGGGTCCTTACACCAGCTATAAATCACTTGCATGGGGAAACCTTATTTATACCCTCATGCTCACACACACACACATAGGTGTGGGGACATTGGTGTGTACGGTCCTAATCTTGAGCTGAGGTCAATAGATATTTGGTACCGGGAGCTTACGGGAAACATTACTCTTGTGTGTAGTGAATATGTAGTTCTTAGTTCATATTACTAGATGAGTTTTGTTAAAGTTGTTCTGTTCTATTGGTTGGTTTTGTTTGTTTTGTTTTTCACACTTCTCTGCCGTCGAACAGGATGTTTTCTTGTGTTCTTTGTTTGAATGAATGAATGAATAATTGTATTCACATACATGACAATATATTTATATGCGTTTGAGATAACATAAAGAAAAAAAATAACAATGCATGTGAACTGGTCCCCAAAGAAGCTATCTAAAGCTTATACTAGGGGGCCATCACAAACAAGACGAAAGAAAGATGTTTACCTCCCTATCTTGTATCATCAGTTCACACTTGTACCAGTACCGTTTCTCTTCTTCATCTTCTTTCGTTATTCCTTCGTATCTAAATTTCTAATCCATAACTTCAAGAAATTAAACCCACAGTAATCACTAATAAAGATGTTCATACATATATATCAAGTGGAGTACTATAGCAAAGCTGTAATGCTCTGCACTTGTACTTGGTACTCAGACCCCAAATCTGAGTAGCAAACTGCTAGACAGGACACGTAAAAAAACAACAACAACAACAAAATCCGACGCCCTACCTTCGCCCCCCAAGGCCACGCCCAGGCTCACACAGTGTGAAAACTGTTTTGTTTTGTTTTTTTAAATGGGAAAAACCATTTTAAAGTATCTGCAAATGATCTGCTTTTCTACAACACAGGTGTGAGGCTGGTGCTTGTGCTAGGCTCAGACATATAAATATCCATGAAGAGAATGACTTATGAAATTGGAAAAATAAGGGCAAAAATGGAGGAGTCTTTCCAAAAAGGTAAAATGAATAACATGGGGGAGATATGTTCCATTTTTAATTCTACAACTAAGTGAATCAAAATAAGCAGAAGAGAGACAGAGAAGAGCCAAGATTGCAGATGTCATCTTGACTGATGAGCTGACATTTCCCCCAGGCTCCGCTAATGCCATCTCATTGCTGACACTGCTACTGCTCATGCAGAAATGCACATAAATTTACCTACTGTCTTTACTGTTTTTCCCCCTCTGTACATTCTCACTTCTGCTCTCTTAACTGTTTACTCATACTTAAGCCCTTTTTTCATGACTGTTTTCATTTTTCCCAAAAACTGAACAGCTCAGCACTGTACTGGCACCCTCTCATACACTAAGCCACTGTCTTAATGACAACAACGTTCAGGATTTGTCAAAGAGGATGTTTTTGTACGTATCAAACTATGTTCCCGCTTAAAGGTTTCTTGCTTTTGCTTTGTCACATATTTTAACAATAGGAAAAGTTCAACAAAATATACAAAAAGATGTTCAAAAAATAGCTTAATTTACGTTATAAAAATCTTTGAATTGGTTTTTGGCTTTCTTTGTTTGTTTTCAACCAGCCAGACTTACTTCATATATCTGTGTTCAGTATTCTTAGGGTTTTGGCATAGTATTAGTACACTACCTCCACCAATGAGGTAATGGTTTTTTGTTTGTTTTTTGTTTTTTCAAGGTTTGTCTGTTGTTAGCAACATAACTAACTGATGAAATGATCATAAAATGTCCAGATTGGGACCGGGGACAAGTGATTTGATTTTGGGGATGATCTGGATCCCCTGAGGTCAGATTGGGGTGGGGGTTTGTGAACTGAACTGCCGGAGGTTTGAGCTCTCCGAATGGTTTTCTTGTTTCTTTTTTTAAATAATTTAGTATTAGTCCTTTCCCCCTCTGTGTTTAATTTATTTGTGTCTAGTTCAGCTTACTTTTGTGTTAATTATTCTATATTCTATCAGCTGCTTAGATTCTTCCCAAACTGCTCTACATTCTGTTCATTATAGTCACTGGATTTCCATACCATAAACACACCTTTCCTTTTAAGCTCTAAGGTTCTTTCTCTCACTTCTGGACTATGCTGTTGCTGTCACCCTGATTCCTGTGTGTTTTCCCTCTTGTTGTGTAGGTATATCATTTTCATCATGAAATATGATGTCCTTTATGCCCTTGTCTCTGTCTGATTGCCTTTTGGGTCTTTGTCAAACAACCTTCAAACATTATGTAATGTCTGATAGCAAATAGGCTTTTGGTTGTGTTTTCCACATATGTCTAAACCGGTCTCCTACTTGGGAACCATCTACATGAGAACAGTTATGAGTTCCGGCAGAATAGTAAAGACGTCAAGTACTTCTGAGAATAACTTATGGGGTTCAATGCATGGGTAGACATACTGGGAAAGATAAGGCTTTGGGTTAAGGAAACCCGTATGTTGTAATGTGTGTGTTAAAAGGTCTATATAAGATGCTTTGTCCAAGGATTGCTAAGAATTGCAAAATGATTAGGCCACGATTCCTCGTGATTTGGTCACTGTTATGGTCTGCAGTTCTGAGTTAAATTCTTCCCTCTTCAACTGAAGCCATATCTTCATAGCCTTATTCCTCAATCATTACGCTGGCGCTTTGAAAACATGCACCAACCATACACAACAATGACAATGACAGAGTTCAAATGTACACAATTTATCTGATACATCTGACCTGAAACTAAAATCATTTTAAAAAGAAAATCTTCACAATTAAAGTCAAACATGGTGTAACATAAAGACTTACTTACTCAAAGGAGGTGACTGCGTTTTTTGCATGTCAGTCTACTTTTTCTCTGATTATTTATATTCTCTATTAATTTGGTCATTTAAAGATAATGAAGCTAATTAAAAACCTATATTGGTTTAGATGTTGTTTCAGTCCTTGTTAGCAGCTTTAGTAGAACTGAAATCGTGAATAAAACAGTTTGTATCTTACTGTGTGTGGTGTGCAACCACACATCAATTAAATGAGGAGGCATTGGCAATAGTTTGTGGAGTAGTTTTTGAGAAACTGACATAAATAAAAGGCATCAAATAAGGGAGACAGCAGGAGCTGGGGCTCTACTTGCTAAAAAAACAGAGATGAGTCATTGTTTCTTTTTTCTACTTGGAAATGTTGCTACACAATTTTCTCTGATTGACCTCTGGTTATATGGATTTGTGGACTGCGATCAAGTGAGCCAACTCTTAGAAATAATAATTCACACTTCCAATGCATGTCTATGCCCATCACCTCGCTTTTTGATTGGCTACACGTCACATTCAATAGGCTGAATGATTCTCCTCACAATGCAAATACCACATACACTGCTATATCTGGCCAAGACAATCCCAACATGTTGAATATTTGCGATTGGAGCGGTCCCAATGTCCCTCCAAGAAGACCAGAGCACACTGAGCACACCACACATAGCAGCGATATCCTCTAGGATTATCTTGATATTCTGATTTAGATTCCAATAAACGGGGCATACTTACAATTGTTGGAAGTTTTAATTGACTTGGCTGAATCTAAGAATTAGCATAAAACACAAAAATGGTGAAAAGTAATTCCCAATTCAGCTGGCAGACCCCCTAATGAAGC
The DNA here is from genome assembly GCA_028564705.1 of Apricaphanius iberus. NCBI lineage: Eukaryota > Metazoa > Chordata > Actinopteri > Cyprinodontiformes > Aphaniidae > Apricaphanius > Apricaphanius iberus. The sequence goes on from JAPXFQ010001240.1 coordinate 156,821, forward strand.
ATTAATCCTAAATTCCTAACAGTTCAGCAGTGATTTTGTCGTTTCTTACTTTCAGGAACCTAAAACTTGCTTCACTGGATTTTTCCCGCACGAGGGTAATGCAGGTAGGATTTATATACTTCTGAAAATGTTACATTAAGTGCAAAATGAAGTTCTCTTTTTTTGTCTTTGAAGTTCTGTGGGCTATGATCAAAGGCAGGGCTCTGAGCCTTTTTGCTGCCATCATGGAGAATCCTCTCGACTCTAAACATTTGTGTGTGCGTGTGTATATGTGTGTGTGTGTGTGTATGTTTCAGCTGTACTAATAGTAGAAAACTTTCTGCACTTCTGTAAATGTTATGGCCTTGGGGCATGCAAAAGTTATTTTAACATAATCATGTAAAAAGAATTATACAGCTGTCAGTCTGATAATATAATTATGTTTAGTCTGTATTTGTTACAAAGTTTTCATCTGACCCTGCAGTTGATTGTATGGTGTTCCATAAAAATCCAATAAAGACTGGCATGTGGATCTTAACTATCCACCATGCTCAAACGGAAATCACAGTGTTAAACCAAATTCATTTAAAACCCCACACTGAATAGCACTGAACGTTTTTTGTTGTTTTTACTTTGTTTGAGAACATCAAGTCAAACAAATGAGGCAAAACTTGTCCCATGGGCAATTCCATTGGAGGATGCTGAATCCTTGTTGTCTTAATTAAAACTCAGTGAACAGACGCAAATCATCAGGGCCCCAAAAGCCTGTGAATGAAACACCACTGGGGAAAATAGTTTTCAAGCTAATAATTATACTGATTGTGATTTTCAAAATCAACCAACCTTTCTGGGAGCTTAAAGCAAAACGGGGGATTACAACTTCAATTAGGGAAAAGACCAGCTCGTGATGGAGTTGTCAGTTCCTTATGAATTAGAGATCATTGAAATCATAGATTAATGTATCTAAAGAATAAAAAGAGATGAGGGGAAACTGGATCCAGAGGGATACATACTCATCTTCCTGATCCAAATCTGTTCTAGAAATGAATCTACAGAAATTGTCAGACCAAATCACAGAATGTTTCATAAATTTATATCTTGAGGAACTAATACAGGTGATTTACATGATCATGTGATCATGTGATTTACATGATTCAGAAAATAAAACATAGAATCACTGGAAGAAAGCATAAACAAACATTTATAAAAGAAACTATAAAGACAACAATAACATTTGATTAAATACATCAATTTAGAATAAAAACATGTAATAATAGTATTGGCAATAATAGTATCAATCACTCATAAGCAAGTCTAAATAGGTGCATTTTTATTTTAGATTTCAGAGAGTTTAGTGTCTCTGCAGTTTTGCATTTGTCAGGCAGTTTGTTCCAGATGTGGGGAGAAAAGAAACTGAAAGCTGCTTCCCATGCTTGGTTCTGGTTCTAGGGACGCTCAGCAGACAAGAGCAGACAGGAAGACCTGAGTGATCTGGATGGTTTGTATATCAGATCCCAAAGGTACTCTGGTGCTAACCCATTCATTGATTTATAGATGAATAAAAACACTTTGAAATCTAATATCTGAGCTACGAGTGTAATGGGAAACTTTATTCTTTTCTCACAGGTCTCAGATAAAGATGTTTCTTATGTGAATTAGTGCTGATGCCTTTTAAGTTTGATTCTGTTACTCATCTCTAGATAAAATGTTGTTTAGTTATACTGATGTGATAAAGTACAAACAAGGACCTATTGTCTGTAAATATATCATATTCTTTTGTGACAATCTTGTGAGAATCTGGTGAAGACTTAATGAATTTCTGGTGATTCTCTTCTTGACAGATTATACGAGGGGTGTTCCTTGTTTCAAACTCCTGATTGTTAGATTACATATTTTGTTTACTGCTGACTTCTGAAGTGACACTTGCTCTTCTGTTTGATTATGTATGAAGTAGTTCTGTAAGAAATGAATCGATCAGCAATAGATATGATAGGGTGTGGTTAAATCAACCTATAATTACTTGACACTTGTAAAGGGAAAACAGAGAACAGGGGTGATGTGTTCTACTTTCCTGGTTTTACTGAGAACACAAGCAGCAGGGTTCTGGATCAGCTGCAACTTTCTGATTGAGTTTTTAGGCAGACAAGTCGATCTAACACTGTATCAGTATAAGTTAAACCTAATACAATGACAATGAGTCCAATATGTCATTTATTTAGTAAATAGGAATGCTTGCTTATAGGATTTGGCACTGACAGCAAAAAAGGCAAAAGATAACAGGAAGTTTATCAGTCTTCCCGCCTTCTTCCCGACCATGGTGCTGTTACAAAAGCAAATGTCTATTTCTTGAACTGTCATTTTCTACATCTTAAATCTAATTTGTTTTGAGATTTTCTTCAGTCTGAACTGTCTAAATCAGCTTGCATTGCCCCTGTACTTAAACCTTGCCTAGATGAGGTCAGAAAACACAGCAAATTACTCCCATTTTAGCTTAACTTCAGTGGCCCTGTGCGGCAATTTCAGATTTGTTTTAAAATGTTATTGATCATTTTGAAGTCAGTTTGGATGACTGCCCGGCCAAAACTCTCAGGGCAGATCTTATTCAGTCATTTTGTATTAAAAGCTCAAGAATAACCCTTACTCAACAGCTGATAATAGCTGTAACAGTTTTACCGCAGATTGGGATCATTAAGTTGGCTGTTTTATCACTCTTGTGCTTTATTTTTGGCTTTATAAACAAATTTCATAAATGCATAGCTGTTAAGTGGAATATATAAATCCATAGTTTTCAAAATGTAATTGCAAATGAAAAATTCAAACTTAATGCATTTGTATTCAGCCCATAGAGTCAATAATTTATACAGCCATTTCTCAATTCAGATACAGCTGCAGTTCTTGGAGGCATGTCTCAAACAAATATGGAAATTGGATACTTTTATTCTATTCTTTGTAGAATAGCTCAAGCTTAATAAGACTGTTACATTTGTGATTTCTTTGTTGTTATTCTTGGTAATTTTCTAAATTGGATTTAGATATGGTATTTGACTGAGCCATCAAAACACAAGAATATCTTTTAATCTATTTCTAGACCCTAGGCCCTAGCTGTAAGTTTTTAGGTCTTTGTTGGAATTTAAACCTTCACCCGCAGTCTCAACATTTTTGCAGCCTCTACCAGTTTGCATTCTAGGATTGCTCTAAATGTATTCGCATCCATCTTCTCAATAACTCTGACAAGCTTCTTTGTCCCTACAAAAGAAAAGCATCTCCATACCATGACGCTTCCACTACCTTGTAGTGGGCAACTGTGGCTCAGTGGTAGAGTAGTTGGCTTGCAATCACAAGCTGGCTATCGGTGTGTGAGTGTGAATGGGTGAATGTGGCTCAATGTAAAGTACTTTGAGTGGTCAGTGTGACTAGAAAAGTGCTTTATAACTTCAGTCCATTTACTGAGGTGTTAGTTTTTCAGGACACAGTATTTTTGCCTGATAACCAAAAAGCTCAGTTATGGCTTCATTTGACTACTTCTTCTGTGCATTTTCTGTGTCCTGTTCATAGCTTGTGTTCAGCTTAGTCGCGTACATGACTAATAGTTGTCCTCTGGATATAGTCTCCAACCCAGGGGGGTCGCGTTAACATAATACTTTTTATATTTGACATTTTTTTTAGAATGGTGATTGAAAAATCTGAGGATCATCTGTTATTTTGATAGATTAGTATTCACACCTCTGACCACTCAGTGCAAATGCACAGACATTTTAAACTTAAAGCATGGAGTACAAGTAACTAAAAAAATAAATTACAAAAAAAGATTCTTCCTAACATGAATATGATTGCTTCTGTGTTCTGTAGAAAATCAAAATTGCCAAAGCCAACTATCTGATAAAAAATGCACGTAAATCCCATTGGTTAGAATTGTGCCCTGTACTTGAATGAACAAATATGCTAACGGCTGAATACCTACCACCTATGCTGAGCAGATGCTCTCAGAAACCACAAGACTTAATCTTACTGTGATATACATTTTGATATACAACACTATTATTAAGGCAATCTCTAAACATAATAATTTTCACACATTTACCTGTTAAATGAAATGTAAAAAAAAAACGGATTAAAATGTATAGTAATGTTGTTTTCCCCACTACTTTACTGAAGCTCAATAGAAACTAGCTGAAGAGTAAAAGGATCTGCTAAATGAGTGAATGCAAATGTAATGCCAGAAACCTTTTTTGAGACGTGCAGATGTCATGCTGGGATTTGAAACATACTTGTGGTTTTTATTTTACTCTGAGACATTCAGAGGGATTTCAGTGCTGGCTGAATTATGTATTCTACTTTTTTTCCCTTTGGCTGTAGGGTGACAAGTAATTATACTCTTCGGTAACATCCTCTGCTTCTGCTCCGCCGAAAAACATTAGTCACTCTTATCTTCACAAAAAGCAAACTAAATACATGCACTCAGAAACACACACACACAAACACCCACACAGCCATACACACTCACGCACACACAGAAAGACAAAGTGATATTTCTAAAGCTTCAGAAGACACTACCTTCACTTAGCCTTAATTGCAACTTTGCTAAACCTGAACCAAAACATTAATCCTCTATTCTGTGTTTTTCCTACAAATTTTGATTTACATTTCTGGGACTTGCTTTAGAGTTCATGTATGCTATCACAAGTAATAGCATGAAAAGAGTAAATGAAAAAAAAATATTGTAGAACATTTACTGTGGAAAAATAATTTACATTGAGAAATATGTTAATTATGATATGTTAATATGTTAATTATGTAAACTCCAATTTATTTGCACCCATAGCAAGTCCTATAAAATTAATGTAGCACTTTTTTATATATATAATTCATGCTAAACTATGCAAATCAATGTCCCTAAACATTTGACAGAAAACAGAGTTACTGTTAGACATGAAGGAACATCTTGGGGTCACCATCAAAACCATCATACTACCTACCATACATGTCCATAGGTTGCTTATGAGAAGAGCCATTAAAGAAGCCCTCTCTCTCCTTCTCTCGCATACAAAAATGTTTGAGTTTTTGATAAGGTTTCTGAACTTTATTTGGAGGTGACACATTAGTCTTTTTGGCAGCAAACCATTCATATAGGTCCTGCATTAAACCAAGGAACACATGGGAAATAGTTAAGTATAGTGGAAGATCTATGATACCGTGGTCGGGTTTCCCTACCAAAGGCTTTTGGTATCTTGTTAAAATGCATGGCATCATGTATTTTTTTTAAAAACAAGTAATTAACACTCCTGCAATTTTTCCGATACATGTTTTAACAAAGCATAACAAAGTTTTAATTAAAGCTGTTCTTGTGCTGTTGTTACCAAGTATTAAGATTAAGGATAAACTAGAAAATATGACATAATGTCACAGGTGTCATAATATTTTGTCTCACCATTTCTCTGTCAATCTCTGCACCCTTGGTTGTCCACAGCTGCCTCATGTTTCCCTGATTGTCTCCCTGAGTATTTATAACCCTCTGTCTTCCCATGTCTTTGTTGGCTCTATGTCATTCTTTGTCAAGTTATTAGTCATCATTGAAATCATGATTGTTTTCTTAGTTCCTTAGTTTGGCTTTAAGTCTGTACAGTTGACTAGACACAACATCAGTATTCTTCAGTGGCGGACTGAGCGTCAGAAGAACCAGGAGATTTCCCGCCTGCCCAATGAGCTGGCCTGCTCCGCGATTGCAGATGGTCAGGTTGGGTGGTACTTGATTTTTAAAGAATTATTTTATCCTGTAGTTCATTAGGGCATCTGTCTACTAGAAATCAGTGTAACAGACGCACGGTACTTGTGGGACATGTCTCCCACACTTTCTATGTCAACGGCCTCTGTCCTGTTAATATGCAGTAACTTAATTTTCCTATCCATCTTTAAATCCACCTCAAGCCTACACAAGCTACCATGGGTAGCAGACAGATGGTGCTCAGATGAGCAGATTAGCATGTTAAACAACCGATCCATATCGAACAAAGGCAAAAACTTTTGACAGCTTTTTTCAAACAATATATATGTATATTTATTTTTTTTAAGACAGAGACGTAGAGGTTTTGGTCTGGACGGGTGAAAAGAGAATATAATTGGCTGGGAAAAAATGTCTATGGCACAAAAGGGACTTTGAGGCTAATTATTGCAATAATTTCCCTGCTTCTCATCATAATTGCATTTAACATTTTTCTTTTCCACATTTTCATATCGTTATTGTCACAATAGAAAAACTGAGTCAGGGAAACGAGGGTAGAAAGAAGAAAGAAACAGAAAAAAACTATGTATACGTACATGGGAAGACTTTGTTTTATTATTTTTACATTTCAAATCAACCTACCTGATTTGCCTCTACTCTTTTTCCATAGAGATCTCTGTTACAACACCTTAATCTTCCAGAAAACCATTCAAGTAAGCTGAAGAGGATAGATGAACCAGACTCTTGACATTGTGGAGAGCTATTCAAAAAGTAATGGTGAAAGATACCTTTCTTTATATGCTCTAATATTTATTGTGTTAAATTATTCTTCTCTTATATTATGTTATAAGAGAAAATTAACTGTTGCCCTATTGGCAAAATTGGGTTTAACCAGGTAACAAGGAGGACTCCAATATTACTTAAAGTGACAGTGTGTAGTTTTTGCAGTACATATTTGAAAATAGCCATTAAAATATTATGTAATAACAATGACGTAAAGCACATTAATTGCAAAATATTGGCGATATTTTAAATATTACTTTAAACATCAGTTTTAAAATACATAGGCGCGGGTCCTCTTTTATTGGGAAAGCCATATTAGACGTGATCTTTACTTCTACAAGAGTCCGGACGGACAAAGCGCACAGAACAAGCCCGCTATTAAAACATTGATTTCCCCTCAAAATGAACAAAAGGTTTGCCATAAATACATTTTTACATCTTCGCTAGTTCCAAGCGATGAAAGAAAGACTGATATGCTCGTCATGTTGCTGCAAATAGATAATTCTCAGGGAATTGAGCATTTGAAAATAGCACCTGTTGGACCTCCATTGTTGAGTTTCTTACTCAAAGACACAGATAACGCAGGCTTGTGATTATTTAGGTTTGCACTGCCCCTTACTGGCCATAAATATATATATAAATATCAGTTCGTATGTGTTGATTTTCCTAACTGAATAAATGTGCTAAAATTACAGAATAGATTTTTTTTTTACAATTTCCAAAGGGAGATTATGCAACTGCAAAAAAATATTAATTTATTCTAAGACATTATTACACAACTTTACCAGGGGTGCCAATAAGAGTGGATAAGGCTTTAGAATAGATTTTTTCCTTTCTTTTCTGGTGTCGGTGAGCTTCTCTTTGTCCTCAGAAAACATTTAACCTCATTCGAATTACAAGCAATAAAACACTCCTGCATACAGTCGTTAATCATCCCCTTTCCAGAAGTAGGCATGCACATTTTCTCTCAATCACCTATTTCTTTGAAGCTAAGAGGTCACTGTCTGTGTGTTGTAGATAACAATGAATTATAGTTTTACACGCAGACACACATACCCTTTGAAGCCCATTTCATTTACTTTGTCTTTGACTGTCTGTGTACGTGTGTGTGTAATCTGCTGATGTCAAGTGGTCATTTGAAAGGCCATAAAGATAGATATCTCCCAATTGCCTTCAAAATCACATGACCTTTAAGAAGCCAGTCAAACAGGATTTTAATTTGTGGGGCATTTGAATCGATGATGGTCTAACAAGTTCAGGGGACTTTTTTAATATTGAATATGCATTTCTAATAATTGTGGTGTAAAGGAATGTATTAAATTAGTCCGTCATCACTGTCTTTAGAAAAATTTACACAGGTTCTTGGGGTATATCCATTAGTGCTTGACATTGTACAACACGAGACATTCAAACTGACTGCATCATCTGCCAACCAGTTTTCTCGTTAAGCATTTCGCATCTGGGCGGCTGTGACAGATTTTAAATGCTTCAACATCAGTCTCTTACAGAAGACAAACACAGACATGATGGGAATATACCTGTAGTCACTTGAGCCTGTAATGGTGTATTTCTTGGGGACTGGAATGATGGTGGAACACTGGAAGCAGAATGATTAATCACACAGCTCCAGAGAGATAATGAAGATCTAAATAAATATGGTTTCCAGTTGTCCAGTGCAGGCTCTCAGAGATCAGAAAGTGTGTGTCCACTATCAGAACTTCAGGGTAATTCGACTGGACCTTCCTAATCGGGGTAAATCTGTTGGCCAGCTCCTCTCAGCCATTGTGTTTCCATACAAAGTTTCCCTTTAAGGAATTAGTCAAAAAGTCAGCATATCACTACTCTCTCGGTAGTGAGAGGCGTTTGTGGCAGGCAGTGGTTCTGAAGAGAGGTGGGTGGTAGCTGCATGTGGAGCTTTTGTATCAGAGTGAGTTGGTGGGAGCTGTGATTGGCTGCTTTTCAAACTTGTAGTAGAAGCTGTTATGGTTGTCTGCCAGACACGGAATCTGCTAAGGCTGGCGTGGGGGAATTTGCGCCTCTAGTTGTCAATGTTTTTAAGACTAATTCATCATCTGCAGAAAAATGTATTTTTAGCTTCTCTTGCTCGTCCTGATCTTGTTAGTCAGTTTGTTTCTTGCCTGCTTATACAGGGCCCCGTCTCCACAGCTGAAATTCCACTTTTCCACTAGGGTCGGGTTAGCCCCAAACGGGTCAGTTCTGCACGGCCCAGAACGGTATGGTTGTGTTTTCATTAACATCTAAGGAGCACAGCAGTGATTGAGGAAATGGGCAGGCTTAACTTAACAAAAGCTCCAGTCACAACGTCATCATGCCTAAGAGGGTTTTTCCTGCGTTAAAGTTTGCGTTGCGGCCACTTCCAGCTAATTTTGTACCGCTGCAGCTTGATATCGCACTGCCCACAGCTATATGGATGTTAGTTTTTTAACTACAGTTGCAGCATTTCGCCACTATGGTGTGCCAGGAAGCGCTGAAGTAACTACAGAAAAAGGAGGAGAAAATTGTTTTTCATAGAGTGTAAAAATTGGGTTTTCCTGCTAGTTGGTGCTATCGGTGTCCTGATTTCACCCCGGCTCTTCAACCATGTAAATACTGTTTTGTTTTTTGCATCCAAGCATGTCATGTTTATTTTTAAAAAAATCCTCCATCTCAGAGTAATATTAAGGGTTTTCAGCGTTACAGTGGCCTGGGAAAATCAGACACTACTTTAAAAAGCAACCTCGCAAGCAGAGTCAGAAATCCAGGTAAAACATTGCAGAAAAAAATTGCGTAACAGGCAGTTAAAAAGGTAATCATAGTTGTGACAAGATGTGAAAATTGTGTCAGGCCTGAACGTAGTTCACAGGCAGGGCATGGTGAGGGTCAGAATCATGGTCAGAATGCAGGACAGGACAGTTTCTCAAAAACACAGAGCCTGTGGGTTTGACAAGCAGTGGCTGAATCATTTCACCTGGCTCAGGCATATGCTTAACTTTAGCTGGGGACACTGGAGACATGTCCCCAGCACTTTTTGTGGCGGGTTTTTCCACACCAAACCCGAAGCCTGGTTTACACCAGCCTCGGAGCACCGTGAAGTGATTGTTTCGGCATCCGACCAACTTTGCGAAAATGAAAGCAATTTTTCTATATAAAGTACTGCAGATTACAAATGCGATCATTTTTGTGGATCTAAACAGATTATAGAGATGATACAGAGAGCTCTCCTCCTGTCTAATTCACTAGGAAACAAGAAGAGAAAATATATTTAATAAGTGTGTATTTACAAATGTAGTATACACTCCTCTCTGCTGCCACAGATGCTACTTTCAAGATTTGTACAGACTCCTTTCTGCTCCAAAACGATCTGCAATGTTAAAGGTACCGTTTCAAGATGGAAAAAAATACATAATGTTTGGCAAGTGTCATGGGTCTGGCTGAAGTGTGAATGGGTGAAAAATATTAATATAATATTATTGGTTGACTCTCCCTTTCCATTGTGTGGAGAGAGTATGTCTAAAAAATCTCTCCAACTTTGCGCTGAATGCCGATTATTCTCACTATCTCAGCATCCATCGCTCCTATAGAGAGATTTGATTTGGCTGCAGGTACCTGTTCTATTGCAGGACTCTGATCTGTAAATTAAGTTTCTCTGCAAAGAACGGCCAAAAACAGCAAACGTTGCAAAGGGAACAGATTTTATTGTTGCACATATTCGTCTGGGGCAGATACATATAAATCTGCCATCCTTGTGCTATATGTGGTTTTTTAATGTCTGCCATTTGAGAAACAAAACACGTAATCCTTTGGCTTTCAACTGTTATTAAGTTATTAAAGGTGCAATTGTCAACACTTGTTTATACCTTCAGTGCTTATTATAATAAAATGTGAAACAAAATGATAATAGGCTATGAATAGTTAATAATTAAATCATTAAAGTTAATAATAATGTCTGGCTGCCAGATGTGTGGATAAATCCCTACAACTTATTGGACTTTCAGTTTAAAATTGGCACCTTGTGTTTGTATGTATATTGTTTTAATAAAAAATGCATCAACATGATAATTGTCATATTATTATTAGAAATCTAAACTAAAAAATATGTTACCTTTAAAAGAAGTGAGTCAGTTCACGCATGTAACAGTAATGTTTAAAATATCTTTTTTTTTGCTAATCTCATGTATTATTCTAACTTCGTGACAAACAGATTTTTTTTTTAAAATGTTTTTTATATATATAAGCAATAATCAAGAGCGTTTATTGAACCTGAAAACATTGGGGGCTGAAACCACACCCTTGTAGAGGAATCTGGGGGAAACTATGTAGTAAAAAAAGGCTTTTTATTACAGCTTTCTTGAGCATTGTGGCATTGTGCCCTACAATTTGTACTTTAGACTGTGTTTCCTTTCAAATGTGGATGTGATAATGTAAACAGGCTTTCTAAAACTACTATTGATATTAAGTAAGAGAGGATGATAAAATTAGTTAAAAGGTAACTTTATTTTTTTTTCTTTCCCTGACAAACACAAAAGTTAATTGTGTGCACGTTGCTCTTTTTCTCATTTTCTGTCCCATGTAAGTCAAGCTATTAAAATGTTAAAATGTAAGAATTTATCTTATCTGGATATGTGGATGTTATGCCTGCATGTGAGTATTTGTCTTTATAATAAATAAAGGAAGCAAACGTTATAAAATAGTTGTACTTTCTTGAGTAAATCTTAGGAAATGCAAAGAGACAGGGCAGATCATTCAGCTGTGGTAGCTAAGCTTCAAATTCAATGAAATGATCAAATCAAGTGTAGAAACATCTATATAATGTAACCTAATCTTAATCAATAATCAAACTGAATAATCTCTACATGAATTACTACAAACATGAATTAAAATGATCATTGTTCTCAGAACAAAATTAAATCTGTTGATTTAACCAGTTTTGTGTTCTATTTTTTTTTCTAGTTATATACTTCAATGTTTTTCCTCCCATCCTCTACATCAATAATTTCCAACCTGATTTAGCAAACACTGCTGACAAAATTTGCTTTTGTACCTGTTTGATGTCTTGGCGCAGAATCTTGCTACCCATTGCCAGCCACCACATCTTTAGAACTGTCCCTCTTGTTTCTGTCAAATAAGCATGTCAATTCTCTGTCCCTCAAAATAATACTAGACTGTAGATAAAAGTGCAATTTACCCCCAAATTATTATTTATTCATATAATACTGATAAACTGTATAAATTAGTGTCTTATAGTGCTGTCTTCATGTCTGGTCATTAGTTTTGGTATTTTAGTACATTTTGCAAAAATATAAATTTTCTACCAAAACCATCATTGGAGGGCCCTCTTCATTTTAAAACTGTACACAGCACTTGAATTTGAATCAGTAATTGCTACTGGTTCAGCCATTGTTGCAGACATCAGCCATACTGCTACTGTGGAATATAAAATATGGACAGTCTCAGCCACACTTTCATAGACAGTTGGAGTTGGAGCAAGGAAGTGATGACGCTGCCCAGCCCTCCGACCCGCACATCCCTCGGTATGCCAGGCAGCACCTCCTTTTGCAGCATTTTTAAAAAATGGAAATTTAGGTGGTGGAAGAATCTGGGAGGTTCATGAGTTGCTCTTTAAACACCGGGCTGTAAGCCAATAAAACCCAAAGGATTTACTTGTTTCAGTACAACTTCTCACTGATTAGTCACACCGTGTTACTTGTGCCACCAAAGACAGGAAATTACAAAATTACGTTATTCAATAATGTCATAGGGCAACTCATTTATTGTAGACTTAATTTAAAAAAAATCAGGGCTTGATGAAAAATGTTCGGGGCTAGGGCGGGAAGTGCCCAGGCTAGGCGATGCCACTGGTCATAACGATCAAATTTACAAGAAATAAAGCCATGATACGATTAACTCGATGTGTAATGACTCTTTATGATATCTGAGTTCCACTTTCAGATGTGAGAGAAAAGAAAGATCAAATGTTTTCATGATATTCCTCTACTGATATAAAATATTATCTATTTTAAGCCTGTATTGGTTCATATAAACTGGAATTACTGATGTTTTTGTTCTCCAGAAATAGCCCTTGCAAAATTATTAAATGTGTATATAACAATTCTAAAGTAAAAACTAAAAACAAAAAAACTCCAATTGTAATGTTTTATTTGCGCTAATCTTCTCCTCTAGTTGTTCTGTACTTCTGAATGAGTCAATGGTTCTGTCTGTAATACTTTCTCTCTCCATCCACAAACCTTTACACTGTTTCCTCTGACAAATCCTCCTAACCCTGGCAAGGGCTACACTGGAGTTGCATTGAGCTACTCCCTGAAGTCACTTTGTGTAATTGAATAAGGGTTAGGGTGGTGATATTGAAAAAAGTCTCCAGTGAACTTTGGCTGACAATGGGCTTTTTAAAAGGACTGGATGACGAGAGTTCAATTTTTGTCCTGTCTTTGAAGAAAAAATGGTGGGGTTTAAAAGGCTTGAAATTGTTAAAACTGGCTTTTTTTAAACATTGGATTAGAATGCATTCCTCATGGACAGTTCTAACTGTAAGAATCATACGACAAACAATTTGCGCAATTTTACCCAAAGGATTTACTTGTTTCAGTACAACTTCTCACTGATTAGTCACACCGTGTTACTTGTGCCACACCGTGTTACTTGTGCCACCAAAGACAGGAAATTACAAAATTACGTTATTCAATAATGTCATAGGGCAACTCATTTATTGTAGACTTAATTTAAAAAAAATCAGGGCTTGATGAAAAATGTTCGGGGCTAGGGCGGGAAGTGCCCAGGCTAGGCGATGCCACTGGTCATAACGATCAAATTTACAAGAAATAAAGCCATGATACGATTAACTCGATGTGTAATGACTCTTTATGATATCTGAGTTCCACTTTCAGATGTGAGAGAAAAGAAAGATCAAATGTTTTCATGATATTCCTCTACTGATATAAAATATTATCTATTTTAAGCCTGTATTGGTTCATATAAACTGGAATTGCAAAATTATTAAATGTGTATATAACAATTCTAAAGTAAAAACTAAAAACAAAAAAACTCCAATTGTAATGTTTTATTTGCGCTAATCTTCTCCTCTAGTTGTTCTGTACTTCTGAATGAGTCAATGGTTCTGTCTGTAATACTTTCTCTCTCCATCCACAAACCTTTACACTGTTTCCTCTGACAAATCCTCCTAACCCTGGCAAGGGCTACACTGGAGTTGCATTGAGCTACTCCCTGAAGTCACTTTGTGTAATTGAATAAGGGTTAGGGTGGTGATATTGAAAAAAGTCTCCAGTGAACTTTGGCTGACAATGGGCTTTTTAAAAGGACTGGATGACGAGAGTTCAATTTTTGTCCTGTCTTTGAAGAAAAAATGGTGGGGTTTAAAAGGCTTGAAATTGTTAAAACTGGCTTTTTTTAAACATTGGATTAGAATGCATTCCTCATGGACAGTTCTAACTGTAAGAATCATACGACAAACAATTTGCGCAATTTTACAGATATAAATCAGCTGCAAGATTTTGAGCTGAGATTTTGGAGATTCTGTGTTGCTGCCAGAGATACAGACACATGACATACAGTTAATGGAACGTTGTAAACATAAGACAACATCAAATTCCTCACCTCAAATCAACAGCTAGATGGCTAAACTTTATGTTAATGTTATAAATTAGCCCTGACCGCAATGCTGATGGTAATTTTTGGGCTATGAGTAATAATGGGATCCATGTCAGAAACAAACTGTTTAAATTAGTACTACATTTTTTTTAGAGAAAATAGAATAATTACACTGAGATGCAGTGAGGTCTGTGTTCAGGTAGGCAGTGGCAGACTGGATTTGTGCCAATTTATACTAGAGTGCCAGAAAACTGGGCATTAAATCATACTTTAAGACTTAAGTGCATGCTGAACATATTGCTTATTAATATGCAAGCAGTCATCAATCTCAACTACGTGACACAATATAACTTTGTTAAATGGTCACAATTAATGAATCAAACAATATCAAAATAAATGCATTGCCTAACACCACTGAACAACCACACCTGCATTCATAGAATACTAGCCAGGAAAATTAGGGGGGAAATAACAACAAAGGCAAAACAAGTTTGTATACTGATGTAACATGGGGCGACTGTGGCTCAGGGTTTCAGCCTTGTAACCGGTTGCCAGTTTGAGCACCAGATCACTCTGTCTCAGTCATTGTTTCCTTCGGCAGGACACTGCTGATGATACGATATGGCTGCCTCAGTTCTGTCTGTCGGCACCAGGGAAACTGTGGCTAGAAATGTAGCTTGCTTCCGCCAGTGTGGGAATGTGTGAGTGAATGAATAGTGGAATTGTAAAGTGCTTTGAGTACCTTGAAAAGCACTATATTAATGCAATCCATTATTATTATTATTATTATTATTATTATTATTATTATTATTATTATTATTATTATTATTATTATTATTATTATTATTATTTTATTTAAATCGGTACACAAAGCAAAAGAGATGGGACTAAGTCATTGCTTTGCAAGTCTCAAGTAAGTCTCAAGTCATTACCCACAAGTTGTGAGTCAATTCTCAAGTGCCAGGTCTTTGAATGTCGAATTTCAAGTTTTTGAGTCTTTAAAAAAATATATTAAAATTTAGTTTTCAATGTAAATCATAAACAATGTGTTGTTTTTAAAATACTTATTTGAATACCCTATGAAACAAGTGCATCTGAACTTGTAAAATTTGGAAAAAGTTTTTACTGTAGTTGAACCTCCATGTTGTACAGTTTAATTGTACTTAGCTAATAGGAATAGCCTTCCTTTGAACTATAATTTCAAAGATTAACTGCTACGGATTAAATCGATTTTACAAAAGAGTATGGGTGATTTAATTTTTAAGATGATATTTAGATTTTTAAGCTTTACAGGTAATTATTTCAAGAGTAACTCACCCCCTTCCAGAGTCTCGATGAACATTTCCGGTTTTAAAAATGTGGCAAAAGGATTTACTGCAATTGTATAAGGCAGACATGGGGTTATGATGTCTTCATTTTTCAAATCATGCAATCTGATTGACTGTTCTGCAGCTCTTGCACACATGCATACCCAGAGACAGTCTCACAGGATTAGTGCAATGGGATGAGTGAAGTGACATAAAAGTGCAATTTTGATATAATAGATATTTTACACTATAAATATTGGGTAAAATATTAAGGCTTGTCAAGTAAATAGGTTTAAGTCTAAGTCAAGTCCCAAGTCATTAGTGTCGATGTCCAAGTCAAGTTAAAGTCTTTTAAAGGGGAGGTATTATGCTTCTTCCAGACACACAGTTCAATTTTAGAGCACACTCAAATAAAATGTTTACCCGTCTCAGATTACTGTATATATCAAAATCCACCTTAAAGAAATGACTCTTCTCATCACTTCCATATTTGACGCCTTGATTTACACCAGAGCGAATTCAGAGGCTTTTACAAGATGTGTCGGCTT
The DNA here is from genome assembly GCA_028564705.1 of Apricaphanius iberus. Classification (NCBI taxonomy): domain Eukaryota; kingdom Metazoa; phylum Chordata; class Actinopteri; order Cyprinodontiformes; family Aphaniidae; genus Apricaphanius; species Apricaphanius iberus. The sequence goes on from JAPXFQ010001240.1 coordinate 172,780, forward strand.
AGGTCTTGCATTGAAATCACAAATGTAGAGAGAAATTAATCTACTGAAACAAATATCAAAGCTTACAATTTCTAACAAAATGATGCAAGTCACAGTTCTTAGATGTTCTAAGTTCTTAGTTCTGATGGATTAGTCTTGCCTTTAGGGCCAATCTGTTTATTAATCCACTATCAAAAAAATCTTTTTTGAGAAACCTGTCCTCTGTGATGTGATTTGCTTAAAGATGGCATCCTTTTCAGCTTAGGGTTGTTTCCAAAGATGAAGTCCAAACACTTAGCAGCTGCAACGAAAACCGGAGTTGTGGGGGGAAGAGACTCAAAGATTAATCAAACATAAGTGGATGAGTGAAAGGAACACTTCAGTCATGTTTTTAATGAGGGAATAACATGTTATCAGAATGTTACGCATCAAAAAGTCAATTTTGCATAATACCCCCCGCAAGTCCACAACTCTGCAAACCAACCAAGACAGGGTCAGGTTGACTGAGGGAGCTGCCAAGCCTTTGGCGGTGCTCGATTCCCTTTTATAAAGACATCTATTTGTTCCTTTGAAAACTAAGTCACCATCAATCCTCTTGCTTATCCTAAAATAAAAGGTACACAGAATATCTTTAGACACAACACTATTTTTCTCCTACTAGTGAACCTGTTTTTACCTTAAATTTAACATTATGTGCATACAGTAGAAGTAAGTTAAACTCAATTTTAAATTTAAATTGAGGTATCATTCAACTCTGAGGTTTCTATGCCACGTTAAAGTTGCTAAATTACTCTTAAATGTCAAAAATAGAATATGTAGACATGCTTTGGTGCTTAAATTTACATTACTGGACAAGTAACCTACCAGAAGGATGCCAGAAAGTGTTGATGATTGGCAAAAGCATCTGGTTTAGGTGCAGCTTTTTAAACGACATTTACCCAAACATTGGCACCCAACCTCAATTTTGGAGCAAATAATCTTGCTGAAGCTGGAATTGACCAACTACAGCAACCACCTATTGAATAGAGGCATTCTTCTTACACTGATCCACCCATTACTCTAGAACCAGAAAAATATGGACTCATCCAATAACATCAGACTCTTCTATTGCTCGAAACTCCAATCATTCTGTTTACTGATTAAGCTCTTTGATCGGTGATTTCCTTAAGGCTGCATAACCATTTAATCCCAATCTATTGAGTTTCCTTCAAATGATGCATGTGGTAACCTCACCAACATTTAAGTGATCAGGACAATAATTAGAGATGTTGTTTATCTGTTCCGCAAACAATATTACTCTATACATTAAATCCATTTTTGGTCATTTTTACTTGATGCATATAAAAAATGTTTTGCCTGTCATATTCACTGACATTACTATGATACTGTGAAAGTCGGCTGACCATCTGAAAAAGCAGCTGAATTAGCCATTCATTCTCTGTTGACCCCACAAAGAAACTAAGGGTAAGATAAGATGACTGAAAGTAAAGGTACTTCTGTATGTAAGTATAGGCATCTTTTGTCAAAAATAAACTTTCTTGAATGTTGGGCTGAACTGAAATACTTGATTGCAGTCATGTTTTGACTCCTGTTGCGATGAGCAGTTCTTGAGAAGAATTGAAAACAGAAACAGTTGGTGCCATGCTCACTCGCTTCAAGAAAAAACTTTGATCTTTTTCTGACCAAGTAAAAAATGATTCCAACTGTGTCTTATCTGGCTTTTGAAGACACCTTAAGGCTTGCAATAATTGACTACAAAACTTCTGAGAATATTTTGTCTATGTTTGGGATGTCTGAGTGAAGCGCTTTCTTTCCATTGGTATTTTCTTAATTGTCATTTCCTGTTAAACAGAAAGCAGCTTTAAAAACTACATGTCTGCATACATTTAAGGAAGTCAGTAGATTTTTTTTCCCCTTGAAATCACATACAGTACAGCTGATTTTTAGGAAACTCTAAAGATGTGGCATTCAAGAAAAACTTGATTTTGGCTTATGTCTATGAAGATGTGACAAATAGAAATTTGATAACTATCTGACTGAGTAGAGCAAAATCAACACTGAGTTTCCTTTTGGTGTTCTAGTCAGGCTAAATAGTACTCATTGCTTGTTTAAGCAATTTTTTTGTTAATCAGTGGTGATGACAATTTACCTTCCTTACCTGGGCAAACCATTGGATTGCCCAGGTAATATCTGCTACATTTTTTGTAGCAGATATTGCCCAGGTAATATCTGCTACATTTTTTCAAATGTAGCAGATATTTATAAATGTATATACCGCTTGTGTTTCTTATCAACATAACACCATAAGTGAAGAGACGCTTATGGCGCTTGACTGCAGGGCCTCTTAAGATTTTTACCTTTCCTTGCTAGCTGGGAGTTATATTCCTTTAAAGAATAATCCCTAGGTTTAAAACTGAGTAAAACAACCTTGTTGTTACTTACCCTGGCATGAGTTTCTCATGCAATGACAACCTTAAAATGAAAATATTTGACTTTGCTGTATTAAAATGTATGAAGGAAAAAAAATAGGCCCTGTGATGGACTGGACACCCTGGACCTGTCCAGGGTGTACCCTGCCTCTCGTCCCTTGACAGCTGGAGATAGGCACCAGCCCCCCACTACCCCTTGAGGACTAAGCGGTTCAGAGAATGGATGGATGGATGGATGAAGAAAAAAATAGCCAAAGCCTTCCCAAAGCCTGTGTAAATGTAAAGGTGACATGTCCATTATTTATTGTTTTCAAATGTACTTAAAGCATGTTTATGATGTTACACAGGCTTGATAATAGCGGGGGCGGGGGGCATAGTGTACATACAAAAAAACGGGGGGGAAAACAACAAAATATACCATATATGGCTGCCATTATTCTAGTCTTAAAATATACACTCTGCTCTCTTGTTTTTGACTTGCTCTCAGCTGAAAAGGACTTGACTTGGACTGGCCTGTAGGACCTAGACACTGGACATGGACTCGACTTGGGATAATCCTATATGACTTGGACTTGCACATTGACTCGAACACTAAAGACTCAAGGGTGACTTGGATTCGAGAAATGGTTACTTGACAACAACACTGGGCTCTAAAACTACATCTAGCTTGTAATGATTGAGTTATATTGGAAATAAAAAGTTGGACAGAGATTAATTGAATTATTATAAGATTGAGGCTCAAAAACACAACAAGATTGAATATAATAGATCTGGGACTTTATATGACTAATAATAATTTGCTTATGGTTTAATGTTCCTAGGATGAATTGTTTGGAATTCACACTATGAATAAACTGACAAAGACTATATTTTTGTCAGTGAGATACCTGGAGACACACTTTACTGTGGAAGCACTAAACATATAAGACTTATCAGGAAATCAAAATTTATATTATAGCCAGTCTTTTCATAAATGCATTCCTCTCCCAAAAATAAAATCTAAATTCTTTACCCTGAAAAAAACAAAAATATTATTCTAAAATTAAATTCTACATTATTTACAGCAGTGATTACTTATGTTCAAGTGGAGCACTTATTTAATAATGGTGGCACCCTTCTGATGCAGTTTTCAAGACAAAAATCAATAATATATTAAATAGCTTTGGAAGACTACTCTAAAGACATGTTTTAACTGGCATCAGATGTGCCATGGATAGACATCAACAAAGAGATTTGAGCTGTGTTTTTTATATGTAGCTTGCACTAAGAAATGTGACAGGACTCAAGAGTAATTTCATCAGAAAACCTTAAAAGAAAAGCTTACCCAGAAGGTATGGAAGCAGCTTGCAAAGTTATGTCTGGACTACACGATTTAGGAGGAAGGCTTATTTTTCCCTTCTGTGTAAGTTGACAGTCTTCCCTGTAATACAGGGATCAAACACTTTGATCTGAGCCTTTGCTTTCTGTTGACAGATATGTGCATTTGCTTGTATGCATACAATTTTATTTAAACTTGAAAGTTTTAAACAGTAAAATGAGGTCAGAAAAGAACTAAGCAAACTAACAACCTCCTTTCAATCTTTTAGGCTCATTTAAGGCATAATTTAAATGTAAGTTGTTTGATAAATGAGTACAGGTTATTGAAATACAACATCATACAACTGATGCAATGAGTAGCGGTTGATTTCCTAAGCAACCATGTCGAAAGACACATCTCGTGCCTGTGGAAAATATCTTAGCTTCTTTAGGAAGGGTTAAATCAGAGGTTTGCGTCAAGCAGGGAAAACATCTAAGGATGTTGCAGAAACTCCTAAAATTGGGTTAAGAACTGTTCAAAGCATCCAAAAACTGGATTGAAAGTAGGGAACCATCGTCTTTGAGGAAGATATGTGATTGGTAAACAGTGTTGGGTAGGAACGGAATACATGTACCGACAGTACATATTTAGAAAAGTAATTATGAGTAACTGTATTCCGTTAAAGTTACTATTTTTAAACATGGTATTCGGCACATAGTTACTTTCGTAATACCATTGAAATACTTGTGTGTTTTCCACTTTCCACCTAAAAGATGAAGATATATGTTTTAGGAAATGTGATTGCTGGAGCAGCTGTAATTCAGCATCAAATAATGAAGCAGCATATTCATATTACATAAAATATTTTTTACAAAGGTTAGTGATGGATCCTGGTGGAACATTTTTACATCTTTGTGTAAACTTCTGCTGGTGGGTCTAAAGAAACTACACCGCCGCACATCAACAATGTCAGCAGTAAACTAGAAAACAAAGCATCCGACTGGCCAGCCATTGAAGGTCACTAAGAAAATTAAAAGAAGCTGCAACAATGTACAAAAACAAAACAAAATTCTCTACCACTGTTTTTTTTTTCTTTTCATTATTTGACAGGGCCTGTATCGTGTTAATTAGGTCATTTCTCACAGTTACAGTGGTTGAATCTGACATGACGTTAGCTTGTTTACGTGTTGTTGTGATGGGATTCCCGAAAATTATGTCTACAAGGATAAAAGCTTTCCATTTGGGGTGAAATGAATGTCAGTTTATAATACTTTGCATACTTATAACAGAAAGTCGCAAATAACCTAATTGGCTGTGGCTGATAAACAGAAAAACTTCATTTCAAATGACTGAATATAAAATCTAATAAAATGTTAATAGATATTAGCCTACTAGTAAAAAAAACAGTTTGTCTGGTTGGTTGGTTTTGGTCACTATGAGTCAGCAGTGTTGTGCCAAAAATAATTGAATAAAAAAAATGTTTTCCCAGTCAGTAGGCCTACCTAATGTATTAATATGCCCTCAGTTTTCTTGCAGGAGTAGCTACCAGCACATTTTGTGACATTTAATAGACTTAAATGTCGTTTTTAAGGGGAAGTATTCCAAGTATTTAGAATACAATACCAGGATTCAGTAAAGTAACAGAATATGTTACAAAATACATTTCAAAGCAGGTATTCAGTATTCTGTAACTAAATACATTTACAAAGTATTCTCCCCAACACTGTTGGTAAACCTCTAAACTTTTGGTACAATGAGAATGAAGACAAAAAAAATTGGTATAACTGAGAACTCAACCATGTTAAATAGTGCAAGTAAAAACATTTCACAAACCATTAACCAGTAAGGCTAAGCAGAGAAAACGCCTCAATTTACAAAGAAACATACAGATTGGACTCTGGAACAATGGAAGAAAGTAATGTGATTGGAGTCTTGATTTAAATTTTTATTCTAGGCCCACCCATTTTCCACGTTCTGGCTCCGCCACTGTCCCACAGTAAGGAATTCAGGTGTCACAGCAGTAAACTAAGATAAGTGGGAACTAGTGGCCTGCAAGGCCTTCTCTGCAGGCCTAAATATATTCAGAAAAGTACATTTATTTATTGTTTGGTAAATATTTTTGAACAAAATTCTTCTACCTGCAACAGCAAGGCCTGCTAGAGGGCGTTATGCTGAAGTTGGCATGTGCGTTTGCTCTGACTCGGAAATGTGTAAGCTAGATTAGCTACAGAGAGCTAACAGTGGTGTATTTTTTTAACCCATAATGGCTAAAGTAGAAGGACGGATCAATTTGGTAAGACATATACTTGTGTGTATGTACTTTTTACATAATTCCTCATGTAATGCTATCATCATCTATGAGCCTGAAAACAAACGTAAAGTAAGAAAAAAAAGCATTAATTAAAAATGGCCTTTTAATGTATCAAAAAAAAAATAAGGACAAACTTGATTTGAGATCGGAAGTCAGAGTAGAGGTCAAAGATGAAACCTTTCCAAACCAGCACATTCTAAAGAAATGCTGAACTACTGCTCCTAATACAAGGTAGCAGTCGTGTGTCTTTATGAGAAGCCTGGATGACCAGCCAGCTAACAGCATGACCTCAAGGCTAAAAGTAAAAAAAAAAGAAAAGAGGTGGGGGAGGAGAGTGACAGAAGAAAAGTATGAATGCAATGGACTAGACATAAATGGTCAGAAAAAAAAATATGCCATCTGTCATGTAGGGTTCTTTCATATATTGTAGTTGTCTGTCATCACTTCGACTGATAGCAGTTGTATTCATATATATTTTAGGTTTACTTGTTTGATAAGAAAGGATATGTGGATGAGAAGTAAAACTTCAAAACACTACCTCTGCACTGCAAATTCCTTATAGCTTGGCAATATTTATTGTCTTAAATCTAGCCAAATTATCATCTCCATCTTTTTTTGAGCATTATAAGCTAGCTTTCCAGTTTCATGTTTTAGATGATTATATTTGTTTCAAGTAAATGTCACTTTTTTAAAAAAATTTATTCGGTATATGTAAAATGTAACCTTTACATTTATTTCAAGCAAAAATAGTTTTCAGATGTCATTTAAAATAAAACATCTTTCTCAAAATGAGAAACATTCACATATTTGTACTTATTTTGAGCTTTATTTAGGTCTAGACATTATTCTTATTTCAAGAGATATTAGTAAGGAAAATGTAATTACTGTATGGACAGTCACTTGTTTCTATTAAATTTTCACCTAAGACAAGTTTATTTATCCAACATTAAGGTGGTGGATTTTTGCAGTGTGCTAATAGTTAATTAGTTTTAGGTTTCATGTAAAAAAAAGAGACAAAAGTACATTCTAGGCCTAATGATAAAACTGAAATTTACAATATGTGAAGTATTACAAAGTATAGCTGTGTATATATGTGAAAGAATATGCATCTACAAATGGAGATGAAAGCTGAAGTTTTTGCTGGTAACACAGCTCTGCTCCTCTTAATTACAATTTTCAAATGTGACACACATCCGCAAAATATAAATGGAAGGGATGTCATCTTGTAAGCACACTTGCGCTGACAGATTCTCATTTTTCTCAGGATCTTTCAGAAACAGAATTAGATTTAATGGCCAAGACTGTTTACACATAAAAGGAATTTGACTGTGGTTTTCCAGCATTCACAGCACACAGACATAAAGAATGTATATATATATATATATATATATATATATATATATATATATATATATATATATATATATACATATATATATATATATAATTTCCCTGTGCGTTTCAGTGTAATGGGGGTGGGTTCAGAGATACATGGAATGTTCGGTTTCTCAACATCTTGCAGACAGGCCTCTTTCAGAAAGGTTACATTTGTGGAGTGGACGACTAATGCTGCGTTCAAACCGCAGGCTTTGTCTGTGTTGGCAACGTAAAGATTGCATGTTTAGTCTACGGTTGAGGCTGTTGGAGGAGTGACGCAGTCTCTGCTGTGTTTTGTGAGCATTGGCTCCCTCAACTTTTCAAGCTTTTCCTGCGTTTCAAGCTTCAAAGCTCATAACGCTAGCAATGCAGATGTTCAGCTAGTTGAACTTTTGACGGTACTAACGTTCTTGACACTGCACGGCAACCAATCAACCGATGTTGACGCTGCCTAGCCAACCACAAACCATGAGTGTTGAAAAAACATCCAGCAGAGAAAGGCCCGCCTACGAGCTTTACAAGCTTCAGCTTAAAAATGAATCTTCTGTGTATATGCATCAAACTAGTCGCTTTATGAGCGTTGCTTGATGCTGACAAAGCTTGCGGTCTGAACTCACCATAATGTTTGCCCTATTGACAGATTCTCTTGACGTGTCATGGAAATTAGCCTATTAATAAAATCTCTATGCATAATTATATAAATGCGCAACAGCCTGAATGCAAGGTACAAAGACACAGCAGACAATTAAATCCTATCCTCTGTACTAAGTGTTCAAATTATTTTCTTTTTAGGTTCGATATGATTTGTGTGACATAAAAAATATTCACTTAATCCTGCCGTCCACTTTCAAAAGGACATTGTTTTTTATATTCACAATGAGCTACAATTGGTTCATGTTTTTTCTGATAAATATCAACCTCTTCATGCCTGGAAGTCATGGAAATTGAGAACTTGAAGTAATAGAATTGGCAGGGTAAATTTATTTGTATAGCACAATTTCAGCAAAAAGGTAATTCAAGGTGCTTTGTGTGATTAGAGGATAACATAAAAAACATCAGTAAAACAACAATCAAAGCATAAAAAATAAAATCAGAAACAAGGAACAATAAAAATACTACAGTTATGACATTCCAGATATTATGAATCAATTAATCAAATTCGGCAGTAAACAGATTCGTTTTTAGTCTTGTTTATTTATTTGTTTTTAACTGAGCGTTTCAGCAGCTTTGGGGTCTGGAAGTTTTGGGCACGTTTCTGTGGAGTGATATTTTGGGAAATCCAACTGAACTGGGTGGAGTGGTTTGTCATCACTATCTAAATGTGCAATTAATTGTGTAGCAACTCATTTTTCAGCTATTTATGAGAGTATCGTTAAATTCTCTAATTTTGTTTTGTCACAAGCATAGAAGACTGGGATAACTCTGGCAATCTTCCATGCTGAAGGCTCTTCTCTCTGGTTTATAGATACATTTACAAGATGAAACAATTGGATTTGCAAGAGCCTCATTATGAGGTTTAAAAGTTCACTAGTGAAGTCAAATATATCTCTGGGTCTTGAGTTTTTTTTAGATTAAATATTTTTTATGACATCCGGGACTGGTATATTTTGTATATTAAATATTGGTTTACTAGTATCTAGAGGATTTTATGGGATGTTTGGGCATTAAAAATGCATTGTTACTTCCTCAAGTGAGCTAATAAAAAATCTGTTAAAACTATTTACAATATGATCTAAATTATGAGTCATTGAACCACTTGACGCCTTTATTTTTTCCTTGCAGATTATTTAGATTTTTCCATAATAATTTGACCTTCCTGTATATCCTATTTATTATCTCAATGCTGAATTTCTCATTTGTTTTACTAATTTCTTTGACAACTGTGTTTGGAGTGATGTAAAAATCTGACAGTCACTTGTAGTTCCTATTTTTCAATGACTTGTTTTGTGAATTATTCCTAATTTTCATAATGATCTAATCTCACCATTTAATTTTGTTTAGCTCCTGGTCTCTGGCTGTTCAATAGTTAGTTAAAGTCCAGTGGTTAATGACTGTTTAACATCTTGTGTCACTTACATAATTTAAATTTGGATTATTAAAAAACAGCCTTTCACAATCTTAGTAATGTGTTACACCTTGGAAGTTCAGGAGTGTTTCTCCACTACCCTCGGCTGGGCCAACAGGGCCGTGTTAAGGGCCATTTCAGGAACCAACAGAGTAGGTACTTGGAAATGCCCCTGTAGAGTCATTAGGTGGGAGTTGTTGTTAATTCACACTGATTGTTTGTTATTCAGATGGAAACGAGGATCGCCAAACAACAGTCTTTGTAAAATAAAATAAAAATTTGGTTTTACTGGCAAAGCAGCTTATAACAACATAGCAAAGATAAAAACAGCACCAGTCCCTACTTCTTATGTGTGGATTTCTGCTGCTGTGGGCGCCTTTTGGTCTCGATAAATGATGCCGCTAACTGCTGAGAGGGTTGTGATATGCGGACCTCTTAGTATATTGAAGGAGCATGAGGAAGGATTTCTGAAAAAGTAAAATGCGTGTCCAGTTCTTTTATTGCCATTTAGTGATGAAGCGTTATAAGGCTATAAGAATTATCCCACCTACGATTCCCTTTTCTTGAAGAGGCTGTGTGCTGCAAAATTCACTTCAGTTTGGGTCCGAATTTCCTGCGCTGTCCTACTGATGTGATGTGAGTCAACACTGCTTGTGCATTCTTAAAAGCTTTAAAACAGTAAAAAGATGGTCTCAGTTGGTTTAACCGTTGGAATGGATTATTTCGCAACCGGCAAAAGAACAACCACCACTCAAAGCCAACTAACAAGCGGCACTAAAGGTTTTATCAGCAGCATCTAGTGATTCAAAAGCAAAAACAATGAACGGTTAATATGGAGCTTAATATGAAAATGGTATTGATATTGACTTGATAGACCTAACGTGCAGTTGCATTAACTGTAACCGTGCAACAGCTGCTGTGTACCACTGAATGTATAGTGACCGGGCTTTTTACAAATCGAGCACCGGATTCATTAGGATTATGTCATATTGGACCTACAGCCCAACATGTAAGCAGGGATACTACTTTCGGAGGTCATGCTATTGTTGTTTGTATAGGAACAAATCCAATTCAGTTCCCCACTGGAATGTCTGTTCGCCCTGTGAAATTTACGTGTGCTCACAAAATCTGAGGAGGCGTTTCTGCGCACCTAGACCATAGGAAAATTTTACTTACTTTGTTGCTCGACATGGTGCTTGTTTTCATAATACTGGCAGTAGTCTGTGAAGGTGACTGTGTGTGTGTGTGTGTGTGTGTGTGTGTGTGTGTGCGTGCGTGTGCGTGTGAAGTGTTTGTGTATAATCCCATGCTGGTGGTTGCGGTTAGCTTTAGCGCGGGCCGCATCACTTGTGAGTTTCATTTCATCATTTCACCATGCTCCTTTTGTATGGAGACATGACGGCGGAGACGAGCAAGCTAACATATACCATGTCAGTTAAAAGATCTGATAGAATCACTCTGAAGTTCTGATAGTGTAAACCTGAGTGTGTTGGTGGTGGGTTGGGGGAATGTGATGGGGGGTTGGTTAGCTTCTATTGGACTGGAAAGGGATGTAAGAATTGGGGAGGAAAACAATCAGATTATACCACTGGATTAGACTAGGATACAGTGCTGGTCAACAGTCAACAGTTTTACTTTTTTATGCTCATGTTTCCAGTTATCATTGAAGAGATACATCAATGTGATCATTAATTAATGTTAGGCTACCTAAATGTTGCTATATTAGAATTGGAATATTCAATTTCATTTGAAAGTTTAGCTACCAAGTAAATGAATAACCTGAAACTAGGTTGACAGTTGACAGTGGATGCAGCACGGATTCATTGGAATGGCAAGAAAATAGTGGAGAGTAATAGTGAGTTGTTAATTTTTGGCACATTTTTAAAATTTGTGATGCAAATAAATCATGCTTTCAAATGCATATGATTTTCTGATGCAAAACGGCACACTCTGATGGCACCAGAAACTAGCCAGGACTACTTTCTTGAAAAGCTTCAAACAGCAAGAGCTCTTACCTGGAGGTGATCACAGAGTTGGGTCAGTGTGTATGCACAATGCTGCTGATAAGGATGGGATACAACTTAATGTCTAAAAATTGGAACTATCACTTACAGGGATTATATCATGCTATTTTACAGCTTTCAACTTCTGGGATAGAGATAACGTTTAACTTGTATCCTGTAGTTAATGTTTGACCACGAAGTGAAATTTTTGAATCCAAAATAGGTTAACTACGTATGTCTGATGAGGGAAACAATCAGCTGTAATTAGTGACGCAAAAGCGAGCCGCAAGTCTTCACAACAGTCTTTATGTGACTGACAAAACCTTTAGTTTCAGTTACTTTTTAAGTCTTCCGAGATATTTGGGATTTAAAACTGTTTGAACCAACCTCAAGTCTATTTTCCTTTCCTTTCGGATGCCCGATGATAACTTTAGAATCAAGACTTTTTCTTCCAGCTCTTTGAGCCCGATCATGCTTGTGTTTCATCAAAAAAAGAAGTTACAGCAAAATTGTAGCACCATGGCCCTTTTCAATGTCTCCCTAATTCTGAGGTCTCAAGGTTGGCAAGTATGCTGACAATGCAGGCCTGGGTGATGTAGAGTGATTCATCCTAGTGGATTTCTCTCTCTGAAAATGAATGGATCTATAGCGTTTTGAAAAAAATAGATGGATTCATAGCGTTTTGAGGAAAAATGTAAATAAATTTGAATTTATCATCAACAAAATAGTTTGAATAATACTTATTGTTCAATATGTACTAACTGGGGCAAAACATTTTTTTTACCAGGATAAATTGAATATTGACAAAATGTGTGGGTTTAGGTAAAAAATGTAATTTTCCTGAAAACTATTGAAATGGATTTATAGTGTTTGGTAGAAGAGCTCTTCAAATCTTTCCAGCCCAGTATATAAAAAAGCCATGGGTGTTGTTTGCACAGATTTACTGAACATTCTGTTTTAAGATCACATAAGCTGCTTGATAAATGGCTAACACACATTAGCATGTAGCCACTTACTTCTCTATCCATCAGGCATCTTTGTTGTTTGATCCAGCTGCTGTTATTTACGAATGTAGAATAAAATCCTGTAATCCATTCAGCCAAATGGGCGTTTTCACAGAGAAAGTAAGAAAAAATCCAACAAAAAAAAGTGATTTTAGCTGCCAAAAACCGAAGCTGCCATTAGCTGTGAGAAGGACGAGGGTGTGTTTGAAAATCTACCAGGGGTAAGCCGCTCTGCCTGCAGGGGCGGTGCAGCACTCTGACTCTTCCTTGTTTTTACTAGCTGATGTCAGCTTGTGAACAGTCTTAACACTCAGTCGTTTTCTAGGAGAGGTAGGGGCAGGTACTCAGAGAACAGGATTACTCAGACATGCGTGAATTAAGCCAAAAAACACTCTGGTGGGGGTTTGTATGAGAAAATTGCACTACCATACAGTTGAAAACTCCAAAAACTTGATTTTGCATGATATAGGCCCTTTAAATGTTTTGTGTTTCTTCAAGAATAGAACAGCCTCATCTTTCACTAAAGCTTTCTTCTCAGATTTTTTGATAGTTATTGAGTAATATGATATTTCTATGCTATGTTTGTTTTTGGCGTTCTAGTTAGACCTTTGTCTTCTTATCACTTTATGTGGTGTGGTTAGCTTTACATTTTTTTTATGATTATTTGTCAATTATACACATATTTTGTTGTCTTTGCCAGTTGGTCATCCTTGCTTTTACTCTGACCTATTTCCATTCTGAACCTTGTTTAACTTATTTTTGGATCTTGATTTGGTTCTTCCCCTCCTCCCTCACAGTCTCCTAAGGGCTGTCTAATTCAACAAAAGTTACCCTTTTTCTTGATCTGTGGTATTTATAAATTCAAAGTTCCTCCTCTCCACACAGACACCCACCAACAGATCATGCACACACCCAATGCCATTTATTACAATCTTCTGACTCTCCAAATATTATTCTCAACTTCTATTTAATGTGTTCACACCAATCCTGATTCCCATCAGTGTCCTCATCTCAGTATGTCCTTGAGTCTGACTTACTGTCTATTTGTGTTCGAAGAGGGGGTTTCTTCATATGCCCTTGCTCCTTGAACAAGATGTTAATGTGCTGCCAGCAAGGCAAACACATACATATAATTTTAGTGTGTGAATAGATGAGGTAAAACCAAAGCAGCTGATTGACATTTTCCACCGTTATCTCCTTACTTCTGTCCTCTGTTAGTTGAAATGTGCATTTCATTTCCATAATATCTACAAGTTTAGTCAACAATTATCTTGGTATCTTCCTGCAAGAAAAGAATTTATTTCAAACATCATGTAGAGTTTTTAGCTGCACGGTGGGGCAGTGGTTAGCACTGTTGCCTTGCAGCAAGAAGGTTGTGGGTTCATATCCTGGCCCAGGGCCTTTCTGCATGGAGTTTGCATGTTCTCCCCGTGCATGCGTGGGTTCCCTCCGGGTACTCCGGCTTCCTCCCACAGTCCAAAAACATGAATGTCAGGTTAATTGATGTCACCAAATTGTCCTTAGGTGTGAGTGTGTGCATGGTTGTTTGTCCTATTTGTCCTACCCTGTGATGGACTGGCAACCTGTCCAGGGTGTACCCTGCCTCTCGCCCATTCACAGCTGGAGATAGGCACCAGCACCCCCCGTGACCCATTAAGGATTAAGCGGTAAAGAAAATGGATGGATGGATGTAGAGTTTTTAACAAGAATAAATCCGGGTCTCTCTTATCAAACTATTGTATTTTTCCTTCTATTCAAATTAAAAATTCTGGATTCTGTATAACATGCCGTACTAAGAGTTGTAGCAAATTTATGGTCTCTCTTATAATTCTAACTTGTATGATACTGTTGGTTGGCCTTTTTTACACAACCTTAGGATAGAAATTGGTATATGTTTCTTTATAAGGCTATATTATGTACTGCCTTCTTACTTATGTTCCCTCCTAAAATCACCAACAAAAGCTGTAATCTTTGATTGTATGGGTACATTATAAATGACATTTCCCGTACATGAACTGTCTTTAGTGAAAGTGCCTACAAGTAGAAGTTTAAATTGCAGAGTCATTTGAAATTACATTATTTATCAATAATTGCACAGTTTAAAACAAGGATAAAGGATTATTTAATTACTAGATGCACATGTTACTGACCACTGCTGGTGATAATTTTGAGATGTTAAGTTTACAACCTGTCTTTTTTTTTGAGGTATGTTATCTGTTTTTATTGTATTTCTTTTATTTTTAACTCCTTTACAAAATTCTCAACTGAATTATTCCTGGTAAAATAAAATTAAAATTAAATTAAAACTTCAATTCAATAGTTTATCTCCCTACTCATATTTATATATCTTATATATTCACTTTTTAAAATATATATAACTTATATGTTTTAATTCTGATTACTGCTCAGAGGTTGAAAAAGCCTGACTCACATTAATAGCAAGTCAAAATTTGCTGGTCAATATTGCAAAGTGATACTATGGTCATTATTCAAAAAGTACTTGTACCTTTGACAATATGCATATTGCTAAAGGTACAAGTACTTTCTGTACTTTTCACTTTTGTCACCTGCCAATGTGCAGGCTACAAATCTGCAATAAAGTAAAAGCAGGATCGCTATCAAGCTTGTAAGAAGAAAACGTGAAGTCCTCTGAAATATCCTGGTAGATTTCTTTACAGTCTTTGGACTAGAAAACAGAAACAAAAGTACAGTCCTATTTCTTTTTAGCCCAGTTAAGACATCTTTTATGTTGACTTATTAATTTCAATCATACTCTCGATTGGGTTTTGCTTCACAAAGCTCATAAGGCTTCAGTCATCCCTGTGTCTTGTGGATCTTTTTCTAGCACAGCTTTTCCTTGAAGTTAACTCTTAAGCTATGTTACAGGACAGCCAGCATCTTTCACAAAGAGATTTTGTGTTCACCATATCATGGAGAACCAAAAAATTCTAAAACAGCTTTTCCTACTTCCATAGTGTAATTGAGGTGCACATGTATAAACAAATAAGAAGCCAATAATTTAGTGTATTCTGCTGATCATGTTCAGCATCTATACATTTCAACACAGCAAAGAGAAAACCAAGAGACTGCTTTATTTAAAGGAAAATATAACTGTAGTTAAGAACTGGAACAAAAATACAGATTATCTATAGAAATTGTATTCTATTATGTTGAAATTGATGTATTGTGGTTATTTTTTAGTATTCAAAAGAGCTGAGTTGTTTATTGGCATAAGTAATTGTTTTGTAAGATAAATTATTGAGAAAACATTTTCTTATTAAGAGATAAATAGGATAAGATTTACACATGCAGACCAAAAGCATTATGGTAACTTTGTGTGACAGTCAGTGGCTTGGAAAACACAGTTTAGACTGAATAAATGATAGATTCCTATTTTTATTGTACATAAAAAATATCTACAACTAAAACAAAGGGAGAACACACACCACATTTCTGTTGAATTCTTCAACAGAACAAACATCCCTTGAATATTTTGAAGCCACCCTGAACTAGTCTATCACCGTCTGAAGCATTAGGAGTAGCAATCTGTGGTTGATGGTTGTGTCCACACACAAAAAATACAAAAAAAGTTTTATTTTGTTCCTGTCCCCTCACTCATTTACTGAAACTATTTATTGTATGATTTTAAAAATTAAAGTCTCATTACCTGTAATATATTATCTGTGATTAAATGGTTTATCAGATTCAACGCAAAAATACTTTGTTTCCAAAGCCAAATGATGTTTTATCACACTGTGTAAATGATGCAGAGAGAAGTGTAGCTTTAATCTTCAGATACATTATCAATTAATTGACTGGGATGGTGTTTTTGTTGTACTAAAAACCCCAACTATATCACATGTATTATCTACTTGGTTGGTGAAAGATAAAGAAAAAATCTGTATGTGAAATGCTTAATATTCTTTAAATATGCTTGAGCAAAGTGTTGATAAATAAACATAGTTTCCTGTCTATTATTCTTGCCACTCCCTTTGGTTAGTATATTTCTGCAGACATTTCTCAATAAAACACAAACAAAACCATTGTCGTAATAAAAATAAAAACAATACTTTGTCACATGAAAAAATATGTCAGAAAGATCCAACAGTATGAATAGGGTACTTTTCAGGGTACTATGGTTAAACAAATCTGCTGGACGACCAAAACAAGGCTGGAGCCTACCATATTGTCTACATGCCACATTACCATCTCCTCAGACTTTAAAACATTTATAAAAATCAAACAGATCAGTTAGGCTTTCGAAGAGTGGAAAAAAAGAAACCCCTAACAATGTAACATTTCTTGACAAACCAGTATTAAGCTCCATACACTTGAGACAGAGTGACATTACTTCAAATAGTTGAGGACAAATGTGATGTTCATATATGATCAGATGGGAACAAAAACAAGCAAACGGGCAACGTGGTTTCAACAAAAATATGTTACAGCATTTTCTCGCATTGTACATGTGTCTAAAGTAAACAGTAATTACTAAAGTATATATAGCTGATAGATAGATAGCTTATAGATCTTACATATATTTTTATATTCAAAATTCTTATTCTTGTTTAGCAACAATTCAAAATGAAAGGATGTTGCATCAGTCAAAACCTTTTGTATTTAATTATTTTTTTGAATCAGTCAGAAACACTCTCATCAAAAAGGATAATTATAACCACCTGAAAATTTTAGTAGCAATTTATAGTAGTTCATCTCTGGTAAGATTTCTCTGTTCTGGGACCTCCCTGCCCTTCCATCAGCAGCAGTGGAGTGCCTGAGGCAACAGTGACCCCAGAGTACAGAACAGAGCGGTCTCATTGACAGCAGGCATGACACTGATGAAGTTGGACACAGTTTATAAAGCAGGTGAAGGTGAGTTGCAATATGGTTTTAGCAAAAAATAGACAGGTCATCCACTGCAAAAATAAAAATCCCATCATCAGATAGTTCTTAACAGATCTCTTATACGATAGCTAAGATACTGTCATTTTTTTATTTGAAGAATTTCTCTCTTAGAAACAGATATATTTACTTTTGAATGTGTAGAATTTTTTACCAGTTTGTTTATCTCAAACTTCATGCAAAACACTTGGCAACATTCATGCTTAAACATGTACGGTCCTCCAGTAGATTTGTCTTTTAAAGACCTCAACAATGTCACAGGTAAATGTCTTTCCTTTTTTAATATTAAGTAACTTTAATGGTTAGTTTGCTTTAATGATATGAATGTGTTGGAATTTATTGGAAATGTTGTGTGAGTGAAGATACAATTACGTTTTAGCAGCAAAGAGATAATAGCAAAATAATTTCCAGGTAGCTTTAACGACTTATTGTGCCTTAGGTGCGATGTCGGAGATCCCCCGCACTGCCCTGCGCCCTTTAAGGACTAACTCGAAAAATAAGTACCTGAGTCATTCTTTGCGTCTGAGCAACAACAACATCACAAACCTGGTTGGCCTGGAATTCATGTTGAGTCACTTTCTGGCTCAGCCATCAATGCTTGGTTGGCTGGACCTCTCCTTCAACAAAATAACAAGCATTGAGTTTGTAAGAATTAATTTTTTTTAATTTTATTTAGTGATTTTTCATTGCTTCTTATTTGACCACTCATTGTACCTCTTTTACCTGAACTTATTTCTTATCTGTCTGTTTGCATTGTAATATCCATAACAGGTTCAGTCTATAGGCATGTATCAGAAAATATCTTATAATCTAATTGTAAGACTGGTAAAACCTAGATTTTTTTTTAAATATTAATGTATTAATCATTTTATTTTAAAGTGGCAGCTTACACTAGTTTCTATATGCGCATTTCAGGTTCTATGTGAGCTAAAGGAACTGCGTGTGTTGTACCTTCATGGCAACAACATCTGGAACCTGAATGAAGTAAACAAGCTTCGAGAGTTGAGTCATCTGCACACCATCACTCTGCATGGTAATGTGATTGAAAACACCAAGGGTTACAGGTGATTTGCTTTAACTATCAACCACTTTTTTGAAAAAAATCTCAGGAAGGTTTTTTGTTTTGTTTTGGGGTTTTTTTGGGGGGGGGGCAGCACCACTCTCTCAAATCACGTCACAATGACTGATGTGAGTGCTACTGGCCTTTAGTCATTCAGGCAGGATGGGGGGGGGGGTTCTTGGGGTGGGGGACGATGTTTGTGTAGCAGGTGGGGACAGTGCATTGGCTAAGGGAGCAGTTGAATACTGAGGTGAGAACATTAGCCAGCTCCCAGCACATGCTCTGAGGGCACGTCCATGTATGTTGTCTGGGTTGGCCGGGGTGGACGCTCCTCAGGGCTTTATGTACCTGCGCCGATATGACGACCAGCAGGGGGAAGGGGGTTGAGTGTCCGAGGTGTGTGTGTCTTTTGTAGATTTGGTAAGAGTGTCTGCTAGGATTGTGAATAATTATATGTTGAACTACATCGTGATTATTTACTGAGCTACTGGTTTGATAAGACCTCCAAAAGGACACTCCATTAATCATACTGATTAGATGCTTGTGACTTTTTTATTATGTCATTTAAACTAATGCATGTGAAAAAGGATTTGAATAAAATAAGGCATTATATTTCAAAATGTGTTCAAAGTGCATTCATTAAATTGAAACAAAATATCAAAAATATCAGTCAAAACTAATCTTTTCGCATTCTACTGTTTTTGAGGAGTCACATTGTTTTGGCCTTGCCTCAGCTGAAGAGGATGGACTTCAGCACAGTGACTCACCAGGAGAGGGTCTTGGCAAATATTTGGTGCAAGAGCTTCAAACAGGTCAAAAAAGAAGAGAATGACATGTTAGCAGATGATTAAAT
Organism: Apricaphanius iberus; assembly: GCA_028564705.1. Lineage (NCBI taxonomy): Eukaryota > Metazoa > Chordata > Actinopteri > Cyprinodontiformes > Aphaniidae > Apricaphanius > Apricaphanius iberus. The sequence goes on from JAPXFQ010001240.1 coordinate 192,060, forward strand.
AGTAATTCAACTAAGTAGTTCTGAAATTATTTTTCCAGAATAAATGTTTTATAAAGGCTTTCACAAATTACATAGCATGCAATACTTGTTTTGCGTTGTGAAAAAGTTAACTTGTGAAAGTTGACAATATACAGTACCCTTGAATGAATTAATTTCACCAAAGGCTGTCAGCATTTTGGCATGCAAGAACTCAAAGTTATACATGTATTTTTTTGCCTTTAAAATGTTAAATTGCTTAAGAGTAATGTTCTTGCTGGCTGCGCTTCTTAAACCGAAAAAAAAAATCTTGTTATCTGTGTTTCTTTCTGAAACATTGTTAATTGAATGGATTTAAATGTCCCTCAGTCAGTATACCCATGCTCCTACAGAATAATTTGCCCAATGAAGTCAATGCCAAAAGAAAAACCTTTCAAAAGTTAATTTGGATTCTATGGATCAGAAAAAAAAAATCAACATTAATATATGTTTGAGATGGTGCAACAACTCAGTTATTTGAAACCTGCTCCTTCTGATTCCTGAGTGAGAAAAAACATTAAGACCATGTCTTAAACCTGTAAAAAAAAAAAAAAAAAAAAGTTCCAATAAATGTATTTTAGTCAGGATGTCAGCTGCTCTCAGCGGGATGGCTCTATCAGACAGTGCTCGAGGAAACACTTTGCACTTCGGAGAGTTTTGACTGCCAACTAGCTTCCGTACATGAATATTACTTTTATCTTGATGCATAATGCCTTAGTAAAGTAAAATGCATGAATCAGCATATTATGTGTCAGATGTATTCATGGTTTGCCTGGTACAAACTATTACTACTTGATTTGTATAAAATAGATTAGATTTTAAAGTTTTGTTACTGGACTTGAGCCAGAGAAGGTGCATTCCATTGAGACTGAAATCAAGGTGTTTATGGGTGATGTAGGCTCTGCCCATGTGCATCACACATAGTGTGTGGGTCCCCAAGTGGTCAAGGGGGCCCCAGCTGATCACGCTTATGAAAAAAGATCATATTAGTTATATTAATGATATATTTAAAATAATGTTATGTCTAAAGTAAGTTATCAGTAAGCAATGAAAAAATAAATCAAACCAAAAAGAAAAAGATGCTCGTTTCTTTTCACCTCCCATTGGTATGTTCCATTATGCCTCAAACCTGTGTTTTTTCACGTGACTTTAGAAAAATATCGGGTGTCCGGTGCAGAAAAAATATACAGCAGGGTGATGCTTTGGATCATTTCAAAGTAAGGCTATGTTTTATGAAAGTAGATAATTTTGTAGTATTTATTTGCCGTTTGTTTGGTAATATAAACTCATACTATGATTTTGTTGTAATAAGATATGCTAAAGATGGTGCTTTAATGAATTCACAAGTTCAAACATGAAAAATGGCTTGGTAATGTGAAACTGGCAATGAGGTCAGTCAAGGTAAACCTAAATCAATGAGTGTTTAAACAATTTTCTTTTAAATATTTTAATTCATTTAAATTTGCCATTAACCCATATGTCCTTACAGTTTGGCCCTCATCTGTGCTATAATTTAAACACATTTTGTTCTTTGCTTCTCCCATTTGTTAAAAAGTCAGGGAGACAGCTCCAACTTTTCCCTCCTTCCATTCTCCTGACGGGGTGCTCAGAGGGGCTGTATGAGCTCCCCTCAGCAGCAGCTGAAAGAGACAAATTGAAAGGAGCTTTGGAGCTTTTTACTGTTTTAGAAAAAACAGCATTCACACAGTTTCGCTCTTTGGAAGCAACAATTCTATAAAAAATATATATACATACAGACGCAACAAAGACATGTGAAATCATCCCTTATTCAACCTGTCAATCAGGCTTTTGTCAAAAATGATTAACTCTGAAAAGCGGAGCTAAAGTTTATTAATCTAAAATATGGAACTTAATATGGTTGGCTAAGTCTATTAATTTTCCTGTTAAAAGTTCTGGGAAGCTTGAAGATTTTTTAGTTTCAAAAAATTCCCCCTAATAAATCCTTCTCAAGAAACAAAAACTTGTATTTAACAGACAGTTTTCTCTATAAAGTCTGATGTCTGTGTTGTTATCAAACAGAAAATAAAATGTCGGGTATGAACGTGTACAAAAATAGTTTCATTCTAGCAGGACGTTACAGATTGAGTTTCAGTTCTGTATTATACTTATTGAATTTTGTTTGTGTTTATTTTAATCCCAATTAATATCTGCTGTCTGTGTAAATTTTTTCTCTATGATCGTAAAACCAATTATCTTGTTTGGGACTGTACGTCTGTTAAAATCTTATAATCAATCTTGTGTTTTGTTCCCTCTAGAGCTTTACTCAGCCAAAGGCAACCAAAGTGCTTCACAATACAGACAAAAATATTGTTAGCAATATAAAAACTGTAACAAGACAACAAGAGTAAACAGACTCGATAAAAAATAAAAGTAGCAGCACAGGTGATAAGACAAATATGAACCATAAATATAAAGTTTAAATTATGTGAACATTTCGAGTAGCAACAATAAGATTAAAATACAAGCAAATTATAACTAAATTACTTCAGAACACCTAGATATTTAAAGCATGACAGAAAAGCATTTTTTTTTATGTTTGAGGGTCACAAATAAATTAAAGAGCTAAAGTGACTCAGGATTGATGCAGCAGTGTGCCGGACATAAAAAAGACGGTGGAGGTAAAGAGAGAGAAACATCCAGCCACAGCTAGAATGTGTGATGTGATCTTCAATGAGGGCCAGCACATCCATTGTGCAACAATTTGCAGGAGTGTCACTGCAATGTGAAAAGAGCTTGACAGAGTTTGGACCCAAAACAAGACCACAATTCAGAAAGATAAGGGGTTTTATTTACAAAGTTTAGAGAATGTGCACTCTGGAGGCGGGTAGCTTCAGGGTGGGCACGGCCAGGTCATGTACTGCAAGGGAGACAGACTGGTGAATAAAAGCACGTAGAACCAGGCAGGAATTAACCAATAGAAACTAGAACGTACCCCAAAAGGCAGCTGCTCAGGAGTCTTCAGCTGGGTAAAGTATTGGGAGCAGGGGTGTTCAAGATGTCCAGGAAAGATCAAAAGCAGAGTTGAAAAAAAAATCACTTAACAGGGCAGGAGTTCAAAAGGTCCATGATCCAAAATTCAGTAGTCCAATTCAGTCCAGGTCAATTCTCCAGAGAGGCAGTGAAAATCCAAGGTCCAGAAGGCTGAAATCAGAGTCCAGAAACAGGCAGGGTTCGATGCACAATAGTATGTCCGTTTTACCGTGGATTGGGCAGAGGCAGAGGTCAGATAACAGGGAGTCAGGTACACAATGAGGCAGTCGGCCGTGACAGCTTAATAGCTGTGACAGGTAGTGGTAACAGACAATCTCGCACTGAGTGGCTGCAGGGCAGGAGCTTAAATAGGGAGCTGCCCAGGTGGGACCAATCAGCCAATTAGCAGGCTGGTGAGCAGGAGAAAACATGACAGTGCAGAGCATGACACAATATTTAAATTTGTGCACCAATAACAGAAATTGCTGTATAATGTGAGAACATATATGTCAACATATTGTGACATAATTCTTATATGCAACATATTTTTGTATTTTTCATACTTTCATACAAAAAAGAATTGCAGTTCAAAGTGGTTCACATAAAAAAATTACCCCACGTATATAAACCCCACCCCCCACCACCACCCCAAACCCACACAAGTTTGAGCATGAACACACATTTATACCCCCCTCCTCCCAATCCTATTCCCGTGTGTGGACACAATTAAAATAGACAATAAAATGGACGCTGGGCCAAGTAGGCCTAGAGATGAGTCAGGTTACTATGTCACCATACCATGTCACCAGTGTATTTAATATCAGGGAAGCTTAGAAATGCATTTACACCTTCATTAACTCTTTCTAAAAGATGGATTGTGCTATTGTAGGTAGCTCTTTCTTCTCTTTTGTGTGTTCATTTTTGTCTTCTGCCTAAAGTATTTATTGTTACAAATAGGAATTTTGCGATGGGACCTAAGAGATAAAGTTAGGATAAGTATGCTGGCAGGGAAGACAAGAAAGAGTCAAAAGGTCTGAAGGTTTATTACAATAAAAAATGAATAAAACAACTTACACCTAAAAAGGAGATTAACCCTTCTTAAAAGTACTCAAAGACTGAAACCCAGATTAAGTGTTCAAAAACTTGGGAAGTTCACCTCTGTCCCAGGGAGAATTGTTCAAGCCATTCCAAAAGACAGACTCTGCCAGAGGTCAGATAATGTTTGGAATTACTTCAAAGCATGGAACTAGTCATTCCTATGAATTATGTTCAGGAAATACGCATATTTACTCTGAAGGCAGAGCCCTGGAATTTGCCCATTCCCTGATGTCCACTGTCTTTTTACTCCTCCTGTTACCTTATTCTGCAGGAAATCTTCCTCTACTGCCCCCTCCCTTCTCTTTTCGATTTTTTTGTGCTCTCCCTGCTGCCTCCTTTACATCTGTTGCTTGTCATTAAGCTCTAAGGAGGGATCTATTTAATTTTTTGCTGTGTGTATTTCCCTTTATTCACCCACAGCTGCTTCATTATAGGTAGGTCAGCACACACATTAAAACAGTTAGTTAACAGGAAATAAAAACACTGAAAAACATGTCGACAAAAAAAAAAAAACAGCACAGGTAGAGCTGTTAGATTTTTGGGGGGGGGGCAAACTTATTATATAAAAAGCAAGGTAACACAACTTATCCATTATCTCCTGACTGGTGTATGTATCCATCTTTCATATCTCATCAACTCTTTGGGTTGGTAGAAGGTGAAAAGACAAACACAGTGGGAGGATTTGTAGAAAAAATGGACACAGAACATGGCTGAGTTATGCAAGATAGCTACTGCTAACAGTCAACAGTCCAGTGTGAAAAGCAAACAATAGGAGGACATGAAAACAGAAGGGTGAACTTCCAAATAGAATAGAAGGCCCTTGTCCAAAAAGTAGATGAAAGAGTGGGTCCTTAAACAGCTTGGTGATAACCCACTCTTTAAGGTGAGCCCAAAGAGAAATGCTATCTACAACATTCAAATCAGCTACTCCATGTAAATTAAGTGTTGAAACACCAACTGTATTCTACATGTGCCGCTGTTTGTGATGGGCACTATGTCTTGATTACTGCTTAACACTTACCTCTGTCTGACAGAGTTAGGATTTTGCTACTGAGTTACCAATCATTGGATCTGCAGCATAAAGATCAGTTATAAGATCCATTTTTTCCTCTTAACTGATTAATTAAATGATATTTTTTGCTGATTGCCCCTCCAGAGCTACATTCATACAACGTTGCTTGAATACACAGGTTCATCACTGACACAAACCCTTACAGAACCTCTCCTTCTACTGCATTCTGTTGTTTGATGTCCCTTCGGAAACATCACATCACTTCAGGACACGGAGAGTGTGTTTTTGATGCATTCTGTTTTTGAAGAGCAGAGATGGTTTTTGTTCTTGTTTTGTTTTTTCTGGTTCTTAGGAAAGAATCTAGATCGGGAGTCATAAAAGAAGGAATCCAAAGAGGGGATATTTTATTGGCCCAGATGTGTTTAATAAATCATTTTCCCTCAGACATAATTAAACACTTACTGCCTAGCACTGCTAAGCTATAAACATCTGGTCGAGTGAATGAACTAGAGAGAGCTCCAGCTCTGGATGGGTTTAAGAGTAGCTGTCTGATAAATATAATGTTCTCTTTCATGTTTTCTGCCATTCCTCAACTTCTCTCTCCTTTCTGTGTATGGATGTCTCACTCACTACGTGTAATTATCCCAGCAGCTGCTGCTTTGCTTTACAATTTTTATTTATTTATTTATTTATTTTGCTATACTATAAGTGGATTCTCCTGTCGAAGATGATATGGTTTAAAAGCTATGGAGAATTTGACTTCTGCTTGGCCTCTCTGATTCTAAAACAATATGCAGTTGGTCACTGAGAACTAAACACTTTAGAATCCCATAAATTGGTTCATCTGAAGGTGTAACTACATCAGAAAACATCAAAAGACATGTGAGGAGTCTGACTGAGGATAATACTTACTTGGCTTTTATTGCATACAGTGTAAAAAAGGGGAGAAAAAATAAATACTGTGTATTTGTCCATATAAAAATAATCACAAATTACCCATAAATTATCAATTGAGTTTTTTTTATTTTTTCAATAGACACTATCTATTGTTTTCAGCATGCAACTATTTGTTTTTTGTAAGTAGGAGCAGCTGTTTTGGAAAATTGTGATTATAGTTTCCTACTCTCTAGTCTAAAAAAACATCATAGGTGGCACATTTTACATGCTGCTTAAATTATGTTTAATATATGCATTAAATTGTGAAGCAACTTATAAATAAAACCTACTTGTATCATTTTAACATGAAACCTTGGCATACACAGATCTTTTTTTTTCTATTGCAGTTAAGCAATGGGCTTTGTGCACAGTCACTTCCTGTTTACGATAAGCCAGCCCCATCACTTCCGGTTCAAAGCTGTCCCAACACAGACCGGACGAAATGGAATTTTTAACTGGACTTCCTCAATATCTTCCGCGCACCACGGTTGACGATGCCCACCAGATTTTTTCACAAAAATTCAGCGATGTCTGCAAGCAAGCGAGTGAAGGACTATAAGCTATACATAACCAACTTAATTCACGATTATGAGGATAAAGCCCATTTTCTGCTTCTCGGACTGCAATTTGCACTCAGATGCATACGTACTGACAGAGATATTTTTCGTTTATAGTAGTTGTTTTTTTTCCTCTCCATTGTTTTTTTAAGCGTTGCTCGAACAGGACAGCAGGTGGTACTAACTTTTCATGCCGTCTCTGCCTAGTTTCACAGTGTTGTTTCAGTTTTTTCTAGGCTTGGAATGCATTTCTCCCTCAAGGAGCAATGGATGACAGAAAATAAGTTTTTATTAAGCTGTAAAGCTTTTTACTAGAAGTGCATCTCATAGAATACTCTAAAAATTCATGGAAGCAAACAGAACAGCCTTTTTGTTGTTTTCCTACATCTCCTTGTGTTCAAAGTCGCTAAAAGAATAGATTGAATAAATTCAGTATAAAGTATGTACAGGCCAAACGCTGCATTAATTACTGATCACAGCGACTATAGAGCCCCGTTCTGGTGAAGCAACCTCTGGCTGTTGCTGAATTGACCAATCACAGGCATATGTTTTCCATTGACGGAGACAGATAGTTAAGAATTGGGCCTCTACTCCGTGCGCCCTTTCATAGGTGACAGAGAGCCCTTGCGTTGACGGATAATGTCGCTGTGTCAATCCGTCTCCGTCAAAGCGGAGAAGCATAAACTGGGCTTAAGTGTTTAGCTAACAGCAGTAGCTCAGATGTACCATCATCACAATCAGACAGATATAATAATTGAGGACTGATTAGAACACTGATGAGGACAACTTAACAGCTACTCACCGATGGATTGGCCTAGATCTCTAATTTTGCCTGATCAAAGATCGGCCTATATTTCTATGTGAATTCAATCTTATATACCTCTTAAAGCGGCTGTGTTATCTTATGTACTTTAAATTACCGTAACTCTTCAACCGTGAATGAACACATACAGAATTAGTGTAGTACTTTTCCAAGAATTTTGAAATAACCTGCCCTCCAAAGTCTCAATATACTTTATCACAAAATGAGAGCAAATGTTTACTCACAGTTAAACCTAAAATTTTGGGGAAATAACTTGTTTGCAGACACACTGATTTTATGTGAATAAAATTAACTGTTATGGTTCATTCAGACCACAGGCTTTGTCAGTGTCAGGCAACGTTGATAAAGCGACTTGTTCGATGCATATAAACAGAAGATACATATTTAAGCTGAAGCTCGCAAAGCTTGTGGGCGGGCCTGTCTCTGCTGGATGTTTTAAACACTCGCGGATCGTGTTTGGCTAGGCAGCGTCGACGTCGGGCAACATCACTACAGTGAGTCACTCTGATTGGTTGCCGTGCGGCGTCAACAGCTTTAGGACTGTCAAAGGTTAAACTAGCTGAACTGCTGCGTTGCTAGCATTATGAGCTTTGAAGCTTGAAAAGCCGGAAAAGCTTGAAAAGTTGACAGAGCCAAAGCTCACAAAGCGCCGCAAAGACCGTGACGCTCCTCCAATGGCCTCCACCATAGACTTTACATATAATCTTGACGTTGCTGACTCTTACAAAGCCTGCGGTCTGAATGCAGCATTAGGCTCATATAAGGCTCACACATCCTGCTCGACCACGTAACTGGTTGACGTGAAATGTTGCACGTTAGCGAGCTGGTCAGCATTCGCTGCCTGACTTCAATTACATTTGTGGCAGTGCTTCCTGTGCAAAGTAGTTGCGACTGGGGAGCTCATATCTTGAGTCCGTGGTTTTCAGTAGCTTTTTAAATCTGTCTGTTTTCAAAGTTACAACAGGGACCATATCTTTGGCTATGTTATAAGTAACCGCTTTAGTTATAGTACATCACTTGTGACTTTTCATAACGTATACCGCAGGAAAATGACGCTTGCACTGAGCTTTGTTTGGGGCTTAAGCTTTTTTTTTTTTTGTCTGTAACTTGTTTATGGCACTCCCTACATATAACATGATCTTGTTGCTCATCTCCATATTACTTAGCCACTACTTTTTAGTTTACCAACCAATTTCTCCTCTGCATGCGCTGTAGACGTTGTTGCTTCCTCCATGTTTTTTGAAGAGTGCCGAAGCGCCTGGTCAACAACTTGCCTTGAACAAGGATCACACCGCAGTTTGAACTACATATATTGATATATGCGATATGGTCAAATTTCATATCTCGTTTACAAATACATTGATATATTTAAGATCGATATATCATCCAGCCCTGTCCACGCCCACTCCCACACTGAACTGGCATACACTGAAAAAGACTGGGAATTATTTATTTTTTACAGAAACCGACTCAGACGGCATTCTTTCATACCAAGCAAAAATGAAAAATGTATAAAAACACCAGTGAAGGAGAAATTAAGCTTTCCAGTGATATAAGGTACATAACATTAATGGACTTAATTTTTTTTCTGAGACCGGGTAAGCCCAGCAGAGATGAGTTAAGCTACGCTAAAATAAGATAAGCTAGCGATTTGTGTTAGCTGCTCACCAGAGGGGCTCTGCATGTACCTGGTCCTGGTCAAAGTATAGCAAAGCTACAAAATACACATACCTGGTGAAAAATCTAATGTCCACATTGGAACCAACAAATCTCTGTTTTCTCCCAATTGCTCCAGCTATTGTCATTGAAAGGCAACTTCCTCTCACAGTCTCTGGTTTTCTTTAAGTACATTATCCACAAAAGCAGGTTCCGGACCGACACAGTAGTCATGATTGTGGACTCTAACGACTTCCTCAGTTTCCAGCTTTTCCAGTCTAGCTGTACACTCCAAAACACAACATCTTCTCTCCCTGAAACAATACTTGTTCCAGTGAAATAAAACATGTTACAGAGCTAGCTTTAGCCGCCACCTCCCTCTTTCCTTCCTCGGCTTTTTGACTTCTTGTACTGCAAAAGGTCTACTGCAGACACGGGTATGGTTAGAAATTAAGAAGTTTTCTCTTCTAATATTCACAATCAATCTCTTTCATAGTTGCTGGTCCGATGGAAATGTGTGAAAAACTGAATTATATTTAGCTGGTGAGGTACACAAGGAAACATAGCAGTGATCGGGTTCCTGTCTGCTTCCCGCTGCTAAAACTTGAATGATGGCTTCATACATTACTTCTATACGATACTAAACTATACTATTCTATACTATACTATATACGTTTCAAATAAAAGTAGTATCTAATCCCTCAATTTACATCTGTGCTGCACTTTACTGCCACAGCTTCCCAGAGATGTAACTGGAAATGATTTTACTGGCTTATCACAAAACGGAAGTCAATTTACCAGTAATATTGTTCCCACTTATCACTATCCTCTAGAGGTATAGAGGTAATGGGTTCTGTGCTGATTTAAGCCATTTACACAACTCAACTGACACTGCGTATTGCGTAATTTCCTGTTTGCTGACTCACTTGGCTGAAGCATCTGGGTGCTCTTGCCCTCTTTAATTTATCTAATTTTCTCTGTTCAGAAGCTTTTCTGAGTTATTCTAATACACAAACATGTTGAAGCACTTATTTTCTGTTGGTGTTCTTTACGTTTTGGGAACTCGTTAAGTGTTAAACTGGTTTTCTGGGCTAGTTAAGGTATTGCTAGGTTAGCTTAGGTTTACTGCGAGCATGGCTACCGCTTTGTCTCCTGTTCCTCCGTCTATCTCTGAACCTCCTCCTCTCTCCTGCTTTCCGTGTCAGATGTTTAGCTACTCCTCTGCCTCCTTTAGCGAAGATGGTAGGTGTTATAAGAGCAGCATTTTTGTAGCCTTGGAGGTAAGGGTTTCTGAGCTAGAGGCCCGGCTCCGCGCTGTAGAACAGCCAGGCCCAGTAGTAGCTAGTGCGGAGCCAGTTAGGACAGGACTCCTTAGCCGTCCTCCAACAGCTCCCTTGCAGCCGTTACCCCAGGCGAGCTGGGTGACTGTTCGTAGGAAGCTTAGCGCCAGACACCAGCGCGCAGCCAACCTCCAGACCCTTTCTGTGAACAGTAGGTACGCCCCGCTCAGCGACGCACCCGCGGAGCAGGAGAGGCCGATTCTTGTGTATGGCAGCTCCATAGTTAGGAACGTGGCTCCAGAGATACAAAAGACCACTGTCAAATGCCTTCCAGTGGCCAGAGCTGTGGACATTAGGTCCCATCTGAAGCTTTTGACCAAGGACAGACAGCGGTATAGCATGATCGTTATCCATGCTGGTGGCAGTGACACCCGGTTACGGCAATCGGAGGTCACTAAAATTAGCGTAGCTTCGGTGTGTAGGGCTGCCAAAAAGATGTCTGACTCTGTCATTTTTTCTGGTCCCCTGCCTGATCAAACTAGCGATGACATGTACAGCCGTATGCTGTTGTTTCATCTTTGGTAGTCAAGGTGGTGTCCAGAAAACGATGTGGGCTACATTGATAACTGGGGCACCTCTGGGGAAAACCTGGACTGTTACGTAGAGATGGCATCCATCCCACCGTGGACGGAGCTGCCTTTCTTTCCAGGAACATTGATAGGGTTATCTGTAGTTCCCCAATGCCGTGATAACCCAGAGTCCAGCTCAGGGAACAGGGACTGCCACCCACCCACTACCCTTTAGAGACAGTTTCCCGTCCACTACCCAAAATTAATGAATTAAAAGTTAATGCTACTAGAGCAAAGTATAAAAATCTCATAAAGATAAATACAACTCCAACTGAACAGAAAAATAAATCAATTAAATGTGGTTTACTAAACATAAGATCTCTCTCCTCAAAAACACTCCTGATAAATGACTTAATTTGTGATAATAATATTGATTTGTTTTGTCTTGCAGAGACATGCTTGCAGGAAGAGGACCATGTCACAATAAATGAGTCAACTCTCCCTAGTTACTTAAACTTTAGTGTCCCTCGAAGTACTGGTCGAGGAGGTGGAGTAGCCACCATCTTTCATTCAGATTTACTAATTAATCCCCAAAAAAATCATAGTTACAGTTCCTTTGAGCATTTAATATTTAGCCTTCCTCATACACATAACAAAGCAGTAAAGCCATTGTATTACCTGATATTAACAGGACACAAATTATTTTTATTTCTATTTAAAATGTGTTATTGTCATGCAAGTCTTTGTATAGCCAAGTGATTAAAAAAATCATAGAATTTTTTAATTTGTAAATGACAACTTTGCTGTGATGGACTTGTGACCTGTCCAGGGTGTACCCCGCCTCTCGCCCGTTGACAGCTGGAGATAGGCACCGGCCCCCCCGCGACCCCTTGAGGATTAGGCAGTTCAGAAAATGGATGGATGGATGGATGGATGGATGGATGACAACTTTGACTCTTAGGTCACCTAGAAAAAAATGTTTATAGGTTTTATAGACGGGATTAAAAACCTAAGAAATCATTGTGAAGCAGACAGAAGTTGGGAATACATTTTCCTTCACACAGAATCAACCGACAGCATTTCCAGGTATTCATAGTGTTTATGTATATATTAGCGAATATTATATAAAACCCCAAATCAAAAAAAGTTGGGAAAAAATGGAAAATGCAAATAAAACAAAAGGAAGTTGTGATTTCTAAATTTATTTTAACTTGAATTTCATTACAGATAAAATCAACAGAAAATGTTTAAAAGCAATGTTCCAAGGTGCCAAAAGGAACCTCTATGTCAGCAGTGTCCAGAAGTGGCATATCATTTTCTGGGCTTGGAGGCGTCTGGGATGAACCATCATACAAGAGAAAAGTGTGGTCAGATGAATCAGTATTTCAGGTATTTTTGGGGAGAAATTGATGCTTTGTGCTCCAGACGAAAGATGAAAAAGATCCAGACTGCGACAACCCACATGTCCAAAAGCCATGGTCTGTCATGGTATGGTTATGGGGTTGTGTCAGCGCCCCTGGCAAAGGTAATTTGCACTTCTGTAATGGTGCCATAAATGCTGAAAAGTACATATAGATTTTGGAGCATTGCATGTTGCCTTCAATAATAAATCTTTTCCAGTGACGCTCTTGCTTATTTCATAAGATGAAGCAAAACCACATTCTGCACACATTACAAAGTCCTGGCTATGTAGGTAGAGGATACGGGTCCTTGACTGGCCTGCCTTCAGTCCTGACCTGTCTCCAATAGAGAATGTGTGATACATTTTGAAGTGCAAAATGCAACAATGAAAACCGTACTGTTGCCCAAATTATGAATTGTTTGCAAGAAGAATGGGACAAAATGGCACCTGAAACACTTAATCAACCTGTGTCTTCAGTCCCTAAACATTTTGAGTGTTGTGAATAGGAACTGCAACATTACAAATTGATAAACACTTTACTGTTCCAACTTTTTATAAAGTGTGTTGCAAGAACCAAAATTGGAACGCATGTTTATAAAAAAAAATTAGGAACACATTAAATAATCTGCTGTTGTGCTATTTCCATGGTAATGCAGGTCAAAGATTATTTAACAAAGTACTGATTTTAGTTTGACTTTAATTTAAAATTCTGTCCAACTTTTTCTGATTTCGGGTTGTAAGTATAAGCAGTGCTCTCTGAGTGTGTATCACGAATTGTCTGAAAGTAGGACCAAACCTTTTTATATATCCTTAAAATTATAGTGGGGTTCAGTACTATGATAAAAGGCTAATACTCCACAGAATTTTGGGAGGGGTCTTGGAATGGTGGATTCGAAACAATCTATCTCCCTGAAATAATCCGGACTGTTTTTAAGGTCTATTTATTCAGTTTTTTCCTAATGTGTTTGGGCAGAGATATTAGTTAAAGTTAGAACAATGTAGAGATCATTTCATAGAATTCAACACTAAAACTGCTGTTTTCACTGAAGCTGCTGATTGCATGCTGTGAACATTTTGCTTGTTTTAAATGGTTGAACCCAGAGCAGAGTTTTGACGATTAATTACTACAGCTAAAAAAGTCGCTAGTTGTGCTGGGACTCTGCTCCCTCTACTTCTTCTCTCCTTATCTTCTCTCTTCTTATGTTATTATACACACACACACACGCACACACACACAATTTTTGGAGTGTTCACTCAGTCATTGCATACTTCTTTAAGACAACGTGCTCCCTTGTCTAGCTTAAAGCTAAGCATTAGCATACCGTATCAGACCACATGGGTGGTGTACCTTTATCTCCTCTCATTTAGCCTCAGTAACATGCATATACACACACAAGTGAACACATATTTTCTTCTTCCTTATCATTACATGATAAATTGTGAATGTGAGGTTGTCTTCTGATGTTCCTCATTGTGCCATTATTATTTAATCAGCATTAATGATTTGTTAATTTATTTGACTGGTTTGCATATTAAGCATTTTTTGAGAGGCTTAGTACTGCAGTTTTGGATTTTGTTTAAAATGTAATGGCTTAATGCTTTGACTATAAGGTTGATCTTTTTTCATCAATAAATGATCATACTTTGGAGAGAAGTTGTATGTGATTATTTTAATGTGTGCGTGCAATTATGCCATCTCACAGCTTCAAATTCATCCCTTCGTAAAAAACACTGGATGTTTGATTCAAGTTTCCCTTTTAAAGAAAAGCATGGTGCCCTGACTTGTTTAACAAAATTAAACTTTAACTTATTGATCAATAACTGCTAAATTATCTATTATAAATATTAATGGATTTGTGAGTCAAACCTTTTTATATTCCTGTGCACAATACACATAAACACTGTTGATTTGTTTAAAAAATACCACAAAAAAATATAATAAAATTTTAAAGACTAGACATTATTTCTCTTGTGTTGTATTCTTTTATTATTCCAATGTAAAAAGCATTGCAGTTATTATCTATGAATATTTTCGCTTTCTCTCTCCAGATTAAAAGTTTCTAGATGGTTATCAATACCGTGATATTCTCTGGCAGACATATATGACCTCTGCAGAGTAGTGGGGGTTTGCCTGGAGTCAAAAGCCAAGTTTTAATGTGTTAGATTTTTTTCTTCTTATTGTCCAATGTGAAAAAGTATCAATTTAAGAAATATCTGCTTATCAATATTCCTTAAGTGTTAATTAGTCAATGAAGCCCAAAGGCAAACTGAATTAAGAGGTAATTAAAATGCATTGCTTGCTAATATCTACAGCAAATCAACAGTCAGGATATACGAAAACGTGGATGCATCCCAGGTTCACTAGAGAAAGAGTTCAAATTTAAACTCATGTTTAGTCACTCCAAGACATTTTTTTGCCTGAAGCCCTTTCTGTTTTCTCCTGCTGCAATGCTCCAGGTAGTTGTCTTGTTAAAATGTAAACATTTATCATTCAGTCAGAGATCCGGTTTTCATCCATTTCTCTGTAATTTCCTGTGTGTTCTTTTTGTTTATATCTAGATCACAACCTGGGAGATTTGCCCTATTATGTATGTAATATTTTTACTTTTATTTAAAAATATTTCTCCTATTATACAGTGTGCCTACACTGATTTTTTATGTTATCTAAAAGGAATCAGAATAAATTTCTGGTTCATGAAAGAATTTAGTTATTTAGAAATGTTCATAAATTTTCTTAGCATTTTTTAAAATTGCATTTAAACTATTTGGCTTTGGTTAAAAGATCTTAGTATTGCTATCCATCAATCAATCAAATGTTATTTATGAAGCCCTTTTCATACAAAAAAATGTAGTTTAAAGTGCTTTACAGAAAAAAATAACCCCTCATTAGGGATGGCTATAGTTTAGGTTTTATCTAATACCGGTGTCAAACCGGTACTTTTTTGGAAAGTAGCTTCATTGGAGAATAAGACTTTGACCCAGTCCTCAGCAGTCCATTCACCATACTTTCTGCAGAAGATCAATCTGTCTCTGATGTTTTTTGGGGGTTTTTTGGAGAGAAGTGGCTTCTTTGCTGCCCTTTTTGAAACCAGGCCATCTTCCAAAAGTCTTCGCCTCACTGTGCGTCCAGATGCGATCACACCTGCCGGCTGTCATTCCTGAGCAAGCTCTGCACTGGTGGCACTCTGATCCCACAGCTGAATCCTCTTTAGGAGGCGATCCTGGCACTTGATGGTCTTTTTTGGATGCCCTGATGCCTTCTTAACAAGAATTGAACCTCTTTCCTTGAAGTTCTTGATAATCCTATAAATTGTGGATTTAGGTGCAATCTTAGTAGTCATAATGTCCTTGCCTGTGAAGCCATTTTTATGCAACCAAATGATGGCTGCATGCATTTCTTTGCAGTTCACCATGGTTAACAATGGAAGAACAGTGATTACAAGCATCACCCTCCCTTTAGCATGTCCAGTCTGCCATTCTAATCCAATCAGCCTGACATAATGATCTCCAGGCTTATGCTCGTCAACATTCTCACCTGAGTTAACAAGACGATTACTAAAAATGATCTCAGCACGTCCTTTAATGACAGCAATGAAATTCATTGGAATTGTAATGGCAAAGAAGGACTATACAATTCATCTGATCACTGTTCATTACATTCTCGAGTATATGCAAATTGCTATTATAAAAATGTAAGCAATTTTTCCAATTTCCAATATTAAAGTAATTCTCAAAACTTTTGGCCACGACTGTACACTCAACAGGATGCTCATACCCACATACTTCAGTTAACATGAAGTTATCATTCTTAAAAGTTTTCATCTTTCTGCTCCGAACATAACAATTTCCATTTTGGAAAAAACCCTCAATTTTAGCTTTGTCCAATCTCATGTCATGTCTACAAAATTAAGCTATTTGTCCCTGAGTCCATTTGAATTTTGAAGTCTTTTTTTTGTGTGGCATTTGGAATAACAGCGTCTTCTTGTCTAAATGACCTTTTTAGTATATGTTAGCAGAAGACTTGCTTAACTGTGGATATTGACGCTCTTAATATCTGTAGACAAGGCCTGCACAAGGTAATTTGCGTTTGTTCTGCTTCTGATACACATTTTTTGCACCACAAGATATTCATTTTTAATGCAAACATGAGAGTCTCTGGGCGCGTTTCGGAGTGTCGGAACTTCAGTGTAATTATACCAGACTTTCATCTCTCTTGTTAATTCTGTTGGCCGGTTCCTCTCAGTCATTCTATCTCCATACAAAATTGACTCTTTAAGAAGTTTGCAAATACATCTACATATGACCGTTTCGTAAATGGGTAGCGTCACTTATTAGTGCCAAAACGTGCCTACAGAAGCAGAGAATGACAAGAGATTGACAATGGAAAAAGCAGGGTTTCTCAAGCAGTTTTACAATTTACTATGTTGTAACTATTCTGATTGCTCTTAAAACTGCTTTGCCAGCAACTCGTCCAATTATACAAATGCCAGTTTTGCTAAATCTGCTGATATAAGTTCTGGGGATATTATGTACTGTCAAGCACTCTAAATGATCCAACTGTGCAGAGTTTTATTTTCCACAAAAAAAAATACACCAAGTGATAATTTTGCTCCAAAGTGTGAATATGAGAATATTAAATGTACATTTCAAAACAAGTTCTAAATATAATAGCTTCACCGATCCTATGGCAAATTTGTTTAATCATTAAATCTTCATCTTTATAGAAAACCTGAAAAATAACGTATTTTTTTAGATTATAAAACTTCACTAGGTGTGCTTTCTTTTTCTTTTTATCTGACATCCTGGTTGCTCAAATCTATACCTAGCAGCTCTGGAGATTTGTTATTACACTTGCAGAGACTGCACTGCCATTACTTCCCATTACTTTAAGCTGATTAAAGTTTGGGGATAAATACATTTAGCACAAATATTTAATCATGCCAATACAGAAGGTTACCAGACAGGGAGCAGCATAAATAGTAAGTGAATACGTAACAGGGTGATATTTTGTAAATTTTGCTGAAGGAGTACAAGTGGCACAAATTAAACCTCAAAATGATTTACCAAATTATACTTTTTTTTTGTTTTGATGGTTTTGATCTCTAGATGAAGCATATCCAAAATCAATTTATAGTCATATAATATTAATAACATTAATTATTAAACCCACAGCAATCTGTAATAAGGATTTTTCACACACATATATCAAGTGAGTACTATAGCAAAAGCTGTAATTCTCTGCTTGAGAAAGTAAATCTGTTGGGCTTGTCCTTGGTACTCAGACACTAATTCTGAGTACCACACTGCCAGACAGGACACACTAGAAAGAAAAAATAAATATATATATATTAAATCCGAGAGGAAAATCTCTGGACATTTGATTTCAAGCCCTCATCGTGGCTCAGCAGAAATATTAAATTAAATAAAAAAAATATTACTGTTAAACCGAAGGTTTTCCTCTTCACTATCACTACATGCATGCTCAGTAAGACGGATTGTTATAAAGTCGACAACACAGTGTAAGCGATTATCCACGGTCACTGCATACTTATCCAGAAGGAGCAATTGCTGCAAGTCTATTACTGGGTTTCCTGAGTACAAAAACTACTGATCTTACTAATGAACTTAACTTAAATCAGTCTAAGATAAGTAGGATCAAGTGGAATGTATGCATGATTGAATTGAAATGACTTTTTACTAGGGTGTCTTGAAATGACTTTCTGTGATTTGGAGCTGTATACATAAATAAAACTATACATGCAGCACCTTTTTTGTTCCCATTTTCATGAGCTGAACTCAAGGATCTGAAAATATTTCCATTGGTTGAGAATAATGTTCACTAATCTGTCAAATATTTTAGTAACCACTTCTCCTTTGCCAATATAATCCATGCCAACTGACAGGTGTGGTTGGTCAAGGTGCTGATAAGACAGTGTGAATATTATACAGGTGTGCCTTAGACTCACCACTATAGAAGGCCACACTGAAATGTGCAGTTTTGCTTTACTAGGAGAGTCCTGGAGGTGGTTAGGGTCTGGGGGATTAAAAAAAAACCAGTCAGCATCTGCTGTGACCAAAATTTGCCTCACACACTGCAATCTCCGTCGCACAGAGTTGATCAGGTTGGTGACTGTGGCCTGTTTTTATACTTCTTCAATGGCTTTGTGAAGTTGCTGAATACTTGCAGTAAATGGATCAAGCTGTTGTATATGCAAATCCAGAGCATCCTAAACATGCTCAATGAGTGGCATGTAAAGCTGATTCTGATTCTGTACAGTAATTATTCTGGGCATGCAAGAACTAGGATGTTTTTGGCTTCCAGGAAGTTTTTCCAGATCCTTGCAACATGGGGCCATGCATTATCATGTCGAAACATGAGGTGATGGCCATTGATGAATGGAACAACAATGGGCATCAGATCTTGTCGTGGTATCTCTGTAAATTTTAACTACCATCTATACAATCCACATGTGTTCGTTGTCCACAATATACAGTATGCCAGCCCATACCATTACTTAACTGCTACCATACACAATTGTATCCACAATGTTAACATCAGCAAACCACACAATAGTGAGCAGTGAAAACAGTGATTCACCTGTGAAGGGGACGACTCTGCCAGACACCACTGAATGTGAGCATTTCCACATTCAAGTCGGTTTCGATGGATTGCTGTCAGGTTCAGAGCCTGAAGAGGATGACAAGCATGCATATGAGCTTGCCTGAGAGATTTTTGGAAGGTTTGTGCAGAAATTCTTTGGTTATGCACAACAGTTGTTGCAGCAGCTGTCTGGAGGTCTGGTCTCAGATGATAACAGGTGGACATGTTGGATGTGGAGGTCCTGGGCTTGTGTGGTTACACGTGGTCTTTGCTTGTGTGGTCGGTTGGATGATTTGCCGAATTCTATGAATTCCTTTGGAGACGGTTTAGGGTAGAGTAATTAACATTCAGTTCATGGGCAACAACTCTGGTTGTCATTCCTGCATCCAGCATGCCAATTGCACACTCCCTCAAAACTTACAACATCTGTGGCATTGTGCTGTGTGATCAAACCACACATTTCAGAATAGCATTTTATTGTGGCACAGTCTAAGCCTAAGGCCCAGCAGTGGAATATTCATAGTGTCCAATCAGCACCTTGATATACCACACCTTTGAAATTGGATGGATTATCTCAGCAAAGAAAAAGTGCTTACTACCACAGATTTCAACAGATTGTAAACATTATTTTTCGAGCAATGGGTCTTTTGTGTATATATACAACGTTTCAGACCTTTGAGTTCAGCTAATGAAAAATGGAAGCAAAAAAAGTGTTGCATTTAAATGTTTGTTCATTGTAAAAAAAACTAAACTAAATTGAACTAAATGACAAAATGGGATATTAATTAACATGAAAAATATTTGTAAATATGCTTGGTTTGGAATAAAACCATTTTTAGTTGCAACCATAGTTTTTGTGAAAGTTCATTGAATCCCATTTCTCAGTGTCTCTTTGTACTGTAGCCCTGCTCTACAGCATCTCCAGAGTATTTTCACTCCTTTTGGATCATTGTATATTGTTCACACGATAGCATCTTTAACCACACTTAAAGATGTAACAGCTTTACAGGATACTTATGACATCTTATCATTATATAGCATCAAATGAGTGTTATAATCTCAGAGTCCTGATTCCTTTTCATCTACCTCAGACTTTGCTGGCGAAGACAAAGTTAGTGTGTACTGATAGCTTGTCATGATAGGCTCAGACCTTCTGATCTTGGCTGCTGGCCACTGAGCTCAATAGGATTTTGTGTAATCCCACAGAGCAGATGGACACGCAGGTAAGATCACAGTGGTAGAGCAGCTATAATTGGCCTGGCTCTCTGCCTTTAAACCCTTTTGACTTGTAGTAGTTTGAGTTTTTGATGATCTAATCAGATATCATGAACATCAATGAGTCAGTCTCTTTGTCAAACCAACTTTTGTTTAATATCAAGCAGATAGTCATAAAAAGTTTTGGTTATATGTACTGTAGGCTCTATCGCAGAGGGTATGCATGAAGTTGCATTGCTGTAATCTTGCAGAGCAGATGGAGCAACACATCAAGCTACTGAAGTACATAGCTCCATTTCATCATGCTTTCTTTAATCTATGTCTACAAATAAAAATACATTCTGACACAACTGAGCAGATGGCTGTCTTACAGCTATCATTCTTCCTATCACAAATTTTATTAGCAAATAAAAATGAAAAAACATGAATCACAACAGTAATGACTGAGTTAAAGTGTTATAGCAGCAATAGATTGCACCATCCCTGCTGCAAAAACTTTGGGCTTCTGCATTGTTTAGAAAAATTTGGCGCTGGATTTTTTTTCCATATTCATTCTCTTTCTAGAATATTAAATCTGTCTAAATACAGAAGAATTCCAAAGGGGATGTTTTTGCTGATATATGTTCAAAGAACCAAAGCGTTTTTAAGATTGAAAATAAATTGTTGCATTATATAACATAAAACACATCTTTACAACAATCAATAGTGATAATTTCAGGTGTAAAGTATGCATTTTTTATTTTGTATAAATCACAAAATATGATTAGGGAAATTTGCATTAAATTAGTCAAAAAATATTCATCAGTGCTTACGCAGATTAAGCTCCAAAATTAGTGGTACAGTAGCTGATGGTAAAATCACTGGATGGTTAGTTTTGGGCAGCAAAAACAACTTTATATTTTTTCTCCTAATTAATCTGGAAAAACTCTTTTTTTTCTGTGAGTTGGTCTCCTTCGTTTACACCACAACGTTCCACAACATGAACGGCTTTATGATAAGGTTGTGATAAGCTTGCTACAGTGTAATGCTTTGAAGTGAAAATATGGAGAGGCTCAGTGCAACATCCTCAATTTTTTCCCGGCCATTCTGTTTAGAGTTGTCACTCACTTCTTTTTTCAATTTTTCAGTGGTCTCTAGTTTGAATTAATGCCTCGTGACCCATGCTGATGTGCTATGTCCAGAAACAGCGAAGGGCCGAGAGCGTTCTGCCATGTTGTGGAGTTGCTAACGGCTAACTTCTACTTAACAGGGGCCGTATTCACAAAGAATCTTAGGGCTAAAAGTAGGTCGTAGCTGGCAAATTTAGGAGTAACTCCTAAAAGATATGGGCGTGTCACTCCTAAATTGACGACTCCTAGTTTCTTAAGATAAAAGTAATTCACAACCACTTTTAGGCCTAAAAGTAGCTCCTAAGTCTGGGAGTCCTTAAAATAAGTCAAGAGGACTCCTAACTCCCTAAGACCTATTCACAAAGACTCCCAAAATGGCTGCAGCCAGACGCAATGTATTGGAGACTCTGGATGATTCTGAATTGACCAAACAATACCGACAATGTCCACATGTAGCCGGGGGGTTTTTAAAACGAAGATTTTCCTCCACTCGTTGAAAAACAAAAACTCCGTCCACACGAAACCGGATAAATGCGTTTTTCAGCTCATTGATAGACGTGACAAAGCAGTACGGGGCAAGTAGTTTTCCCAAATCCTATCCGCTAAGAATAACTTTCTTTCCTCTATCTTCAGTACGCAGCAGTGATATAGCTTATAAAAGCAAACAAACAAAACGTGCTTTAACAATGGATGATACCAACACAGCTCTGAGGGCATAAATGCTGTTTTTTTTTAGAGTAAACACAGGTCGCACAGGTGATGTTGGAGCATTTTTTGTTGTGGATAGTGACGTTACGGTTCTTAAAACTCAGTTTTCAACCGTCCACACGCAGATACTGAAAACGGAGAAAACGCAAATCTCCACCCTGGCCGGAGTTTTTGAAAATATTCGTTTTTGGTGCCAAAAATCTCCGGTTATGAGTGGATGACAGGCCAAACCGTAGAAAAATATCTGTGTTTTTTGAGATACCCGGCTACGTGTTGTTCCCCCTTCACAAAGAAGAAAACATGCACGTCTTCCAATTTATGCAACATATGTAGGGATGCCTATGCCAGCATCCTTTTTATAAGCGGCGATCTCGAGCCGACACTGGGACTGTAGAGAATACCATCTCTTCTCACAGTCTTCTGACGTTCGAGACACCGCTGGATGAGATGCATTTATATTTCTGCTAATTTCCACCCATGTCTCCCTTTTCCTCTTATTCGTAATCCCGGCTCCGAATGGCCCTTTGAGGACCGTGTGGCTGATGTGCGCATTAGACAGCCTAATTGTTTACAGCCTACTTGCAATCACTCCCTTAATATGATGCATCCATCCATCCATTATCTCTACTGCTTTCGTCCAATTCAGGGTTGCGTGGAGGGGGCTTATCCCAGTACACCCTGGATAGGACGCCAGTCTGTCGCATAATATGATGCATTTCACGTTTTTTTCCTATTTAAACTTTTCTCTGTAAGTAGGCTATTATGTGTAAGTTGTATGAAGTGTGAGTCTTGTGGCCGAAACAAATATGTCATCGTGCATTATTTCTGCTTTTTGCGCTGTTCATAATTACGCTTTTATCGACATTGAAGTTTTCCATTTCCTGGTTTCACACGTGTTATTCAACAACCAATCACACTGCTGTCCGTCTATTTATTTAGGCATAGGAAATCACATTTTCCATAGCAACAGGACGTCACTCTTAGCTCAGTTTTAGGGATTTGTCCTATATAAAAGTAGCTCGTACTGCGTTTGTGAATAGGTTTTAGACGACAACTCCTACGTAAGACCTTTTAGCGCGAGTTAGGAGTAACACCTAGCGGTAAGATAAGAGTCTTTCTGAATATGGCCCCAGATTTTTAAATGGAAAGAACGAATAATACATGAATTTGGCATTCAGAAGACTTCATGTAGCACTCTGTCCATACATGCTCCCAAAATCCTGTGGCTGCCAAGCAAGCCTGGATCATCTTAACTCCACCACCATTTTTTGGGATTTTGCATGGCATTCTCAGGCATATATGCTGTTGGATTTTGTCAAACAGGGTGCTTTGCATTATAGAAAAACATCAAAATCAACAGAAATATTCAGATGACTCTGCCGTCTTTGGGTGAATCAGAGATGGACAAGAAGCTGAATACAGAGTGCCGGTGGACTGCTTTGTGTCATGGGGTGTGAACAATCATCTTACGATGAATGGTAACAAAACAAAGGAGATGACTACAGATTAAAATAAATAGGGTAAGTTCAAACATAGTTTGCATCATGGGAGAAGAAGTGGAGGTAGTAGAGGAGTATAACTACCTGACTTCACCTGGACAACAGACTGGAGACTCAACAGTGAAGCTGTCTACAGCAAGAAATGGAGCAGAATGAACTTGTTGAGGAATCTTAGGTCCTTCAAGTTTTTCTACGAGATGCTGATATCTGTTTGGGTAGCAGCATCAAGCCAGGGAACTAAAAAAACTCAACCACCTGAAAAACAAGACTGGTTCTGTTCTGGGAATGACTACAGAACCTCTGGAGAAGATGATGCAAAGAATGATTCTTCATAAAATGAAGAAGACTATGGACAATCCTGAGCACCCTCTTCATGAGACTGTCTTCAGTTTGAGGTTTCTTCAGTTTTGCTGCAACACAGACCACTACAGGAGATCCTTCCTGCCGAGCAATGCATCACATTGGACCCCTCGCCCCCCAATAGTTTTTATCTGTACTCTTTAAAAGAGATAAAACACATTATGTCTCTTAACATCCAAATAAGAAATGGATGAACTCATCAATAAAAAATGCAGAACATGTAAAGCATCATCTGCACACACATCGCTCTTAAGGCAACATCAAAGGATGCAGATATATGTTTTCAAAAGCTGGTGACGTGGTCTTGTCTCACGTGCCACCACTGCTGCACAGCCCGAATGCACATTATAGGAATGCAGTTAAGAAATCATCCCTAACGGCCAGTGATTGAACTGAGTAGCTACCTGTTTTGCTGATTAAACTTTGGTTTCAGATATTTCCATCAAGCACACAGGAGCCTCTGAGTCCTCTTTAAACAGAGTGCCTCTATAAACACATGCATAAAGTTTGAATAACCCCAGCCTTACTCTTTCCCCAGAGCACTTCTGAAATCATTTACAATAACAGTGTGTAATCCATGTAAGTGGTGGGCAATATTAATAGGCTAGAGCTCTAATTTTCCACATAAAAGATAACAATGCTGTTGAATCAGTTTTTTTAAATACACCCCTATCGCATTTAATAGTGTTTCTGACTGACTCACATTTCATTAAGCTACTCTTTGAGACAGGAATTCCATGTGAAGGACAGCAATTGTGTTTTGAAATGGGGCATGTCAGGGGAGGAATCTGATAAAAAAACACAACACATTTTTTAGGAAATTCCAATGAATTGTGCTTGGCTCTATGCACAGTTTCAAAACATTTTTTGTGCTTATGCACAAAAATAGTGTATGCCATGTTTTATGTGGAAATCTACCGAAGCCTTCTCCCATGAAGACCCACATCATTTTTGTTTCATCCTAAGACGTAAAAACTTGGAAGTGACAAAAGATGTGTTGTCTTTTTGGGATGACTTTAGAGCCTGTGACACGACCAAGTAACACCCTATGTTAGTCCTACACAAATGTGTCTCATTCTGCAGACCATGGAGCCCCAAATCTGTACTTCCAGCATTATGATGTCAACAGCAATTTATTTGGCACTCAGAGACACTTGCAGTTATCAAATAGGTGTTTCAAATAATGTGGGTGACAGTTTTCTCTGCAAATTTAAACTCTTGAACAAAAATAGTATAGTTTATGTGCAAGACCAGAATAAAAACATATTCCACATTATAGTTGTGAACATTTTAAAAATGTTTCTTGAATTACAAAAATGTCTATTAAATTAAATTTAGCTTAATTTTGAAAAGCCTGTATTCAAAATAAATAAGATATTAAATACCTAAATATGATAAAGGTTTCAAGTACCTTTATTATTAAGAGTTGTTTAGGAAAAAAATTGTATCTTATTCCAAACAACATAAACAAAAACTTACTTCTAACCCTTCTCCACAGCAGGAACATAACCTACATAAAAGGATTGCTATAGCTGTCAAAGGTAGGTGGATCAAAGGAGCCAAATACAAGCAGGAAGAAAGGCAGATTTAGGATTCTAGTACCTTTTAATAATTAAGCTTATACTCAATAATTCCAAAACAAGATATAAGCAATGAGCATGGGAAGGTAAACAGAGAATCTTATGATGAGATTTGAAAACTAGGGCTTATAAGAATTGGGGAGGGTGGTAACTGAAGTGGATCAGATGTGAAATAGGATGAAAATAAACAGCTATTACTGGCTAAGAAAATTACCATACTAACAAGGAAGTTTCTAAAAATATTACAACTAACACAAAGGTTCCAATAAATGATACCAGTTGATATTATCAGTGTTATAACAACATAAGAAAATTACATTTTAGTACCTTTCAAAATTTAAAATACCACACTGCAAAAACAGATGTGTTAAAAATTACATGTCCTGAGTGTAATCAGGGACACCACTTGTTGAGTTAATTTGAATACATTGTATGTGTGAGAAATTTTAAATAATTGCTGGCATTAAACTATTAATTTATTTGTATGCACATATTGATATGCATTATTTCTGTTGCTTAATGTATATTCGGTTTTTCTGTTTATTTATTCTCAGGACATTTTTGACACATCTGTTTTTGTAGTGCAGTGCAGGCTACCTGATCAAATGTGTAGGGTTCATTAAACTGGGAGGGATATGTCTCAAAGTTGATGAAATTAGTACAGCTTTATATAGGTAATTCACATTTCATAATTGTGCTTATTACATTTATTTGTAAATTAATCGAAATGAAATTCAAGCTGACAAAAACAGCTCAAAACTATTGAGTTGTTATAAGGTATAGTGATACCTCACTCAAAATTGACCTCATTACTGAACATCAAATCTTTTTTGTTAAAAAATATAAAACATAAAATTGCAATCTTGTCTCAATTAATTAGGCAAAATATTAAAATGTATATATATCTTAGGGGATAGAGTTATAGGACGCCATCCAATAGCCAGTGTTAGAAGTTTGAGAGACTTCTTGTGTGGACAGACATCGTCTCAACAACATCTAAATGTGATCGAGAATTGTACTTTGATTTAGTCTCAGACTTTCCCTGTCGTAATTCTTAGCGAGATCCTAACGGGTTTATTGGTGTGTTTTGGAATCTTATCATGTTCTATTTTTATTTATTTTTTTATTCAATCACATCCCAGCAAACATTTGGACGTTTAATGACCTATGAAACGTCAGTCCGAGTCTTTTCTGTGCATCCCTGGACATCAGAATTAATCTTCCTTGGCGGGGGGGCACAGTGGCGGAGCTGGTAGCGCAGCTCACCTCACAGCTAGAAGGTCCTGGGTTCGATTCCCGCCGGGGACGCTGTGGTGCTGTGTCATCACCATGGGTGAGGTTGGCAAAAGGGCCTTTCTGTGCAGAGTTTGCATGTTCTCCCCATGTTCCCTGTAATGTGAGCTAAAGAAGGGTTCATCACTCCTCAAAGCATGAAGGAGGCTTGAGCTCAGTGTGGGGCCCTCCTGGGGTTGGCGGAGGGAGAGCAATGCCCAGGACTGGACACTGGGTGATTAATAATGGGAAAAAAACTGTGGGATAAAAAAGAATTCCTTTTGGTGTTTACATTAAATGTAGGCATATAAGCCTGCATATAAGTTAATCATACACCCATTGTATTAAAAAGTGACCTGCGATCTAGACCTTGCTCATCTAAACCTGACAAAGGTTTTATAAAGGTCCAAAATCCATCCACTCATACCTGAAGACGTTATAATCACATGTAGATCACATCACTTAAGCATCTAAGTACACTGTAAAAGAAATTGTTATCTTATTTTCATTTTAATAGTTCACACTTATTTATCTTACAGATTATGCAATAGAGATTCACCCGGGACACAGGAAAAACATGTTGATAACTTTGTTAGTGCAGTGTCTGACAGAAGATCCACCACATTTGGACACTACTGGACAATGCATACAATGTATACAATGTTTTACATTATTGATCTCAAAGTCCTAGAGAACATATAATAAAAACATCTATATAAAATTCTAATTCAGGTAGGCTAATTAACTTTATGAATGTAACTCTCAAAAAGTGACATTAATAAGTAACAGTAATAACTGACTGTATCATTAAACTTACTTTATACTATGGTATACCATTATTCAAAGTAAGGTTTAGCCTTCTAATGTTAGCTGGCTAATGTTAGCCGAACTCAGTACATTTCAGTTCTAGAAAAATAATTATACAATATAACACTTTATCTTGTTTCACCTAAACCCTCTGTTCTAGTGTTAAAATACTCCAATTTTACACTCATCTATGCAATATCCTACAGTTTTTCTTCTGATTATACAAACAAAAACGGGGCCTGTTCTCAAACATTTTAATTTATGGTTAGTTAATGAAAAACGAGCCTAACGAATTTACTTTAAAGGTTTGTATATAGGCTACGTCATTTCATTTCTAAGTTACTTCAATAGTAGTTATAAAAGCAACTTCTTACATTTCAGGTAGTAAAGATTAATGAAAGTCAATCAAATCAAAAATAACTGTCAGAACGTTGAACCAAACGTTGATCTTTCATTTGTATTTAGTGTCTTTCCGCTCTTCAATACTAGGCTACATCGTGCAAATGTAAAAAATATATTTGCAACAAAATATAGAGAAATTCCAAGAAAAACCAGCTAAACAAACAGAAAACATAACAGGCCATTTCAAATATTTATTTTTAACCATAGATGATATTTTTTTCGTGCGCAATTATCATGCATTTTACTCCAGGTGAATTGCATGAGGTGCAGGAATTCTGTAACACAGCGCACCCATATCATTCTACCCTGTCCGCCATGGGCCCCAAAGACTGAAAGCAAAGGGGAAAAGAGAGAAGCAAACACCGGATGACAGGCAAACACTGTTCGCCGTTTCCCGTAGACGTTATTACATTACGTTCGTTGTACAGATGACTTTTCTTGAGATGAACGCATGATGGATTTTACACGAAACCTATTTTTTTGGGATACGCATTTTCTCTCTTCCTTCAGCTGATGTCGCCGCTGTTCGCCAACTCTTTGTGCCTCCCCCTCCCTCCTTGTCTCACTCCGCGGTTGGGGAAGCGAAGGAGCACAGAGACTGTTGCTCTGTCTCCTACCTACAGAGCTCTAAGTCCCGCAGCGGAGACTTAAACTGAATAGCACTTGAAGAGAGGGGGACTTTATAAAAACACCAAACGTTGCTGCCATATCTTTTTTGTTTTACTTCTCTGCAAGACGTGTTGTCTTCGTCTTGAACTCGCCGACATCGGAATATTTGACCGGTTTCCCTAGGGAAAAAAATAATACAATAAATGAGCAGTTAAATACAATCAGAGTGAGCATTCAACCAAGCGAGTAGGTTGGTTGGATGAGTTGGGTTGGACGTTATTTCCTGGATTTCCTCCTTCCTGCGGCCGAGGGGGACAGCAACAGTGTGTGGAAAAGTAGATTTGAATGTTAAACATATGGCTTCGACTAGGATAACACGGTAAGTCCTGCACTGTATCCCTCTTAAACCTATATGCCCTAATAGGAAAGCTCTGTTTGCTGAGTATTGACTTTAGAAAGCGCAAGCTGCAATTTCTGAGTAATACGCACGTTATCCCGCTGCGGCTTTAACGGGTTTTAGATTATAAAAAAGCCTTTATATCTGATGCTTCTGTTTTAGGTCTGTGCTTCTTTTAAGAAGAAATAAAAACAGTTTGTACGTGTAGGTTATGTGTGAGAAGGAAGCTCCTCAAGTGACTAAAATAAAGGGAAAGGCGATATAACGTGAGACTACGCGTGGAAAAGTGTGGCATGTTCTTGGTACATTTGAGGATGCGCTGTCCGCGGTGCTGAAACCTGCTGACGGGATTACTCTCTGCTGGTTTGGACGCTTCAGTTGATGTTCATTAGAGTCAATTCAATAAGTGCCTGTATTTTTTTTGCATTTTTATCTCGTGCAGTAGTTCCGACAAACTTGGTCTATGACAGCCTTTAAGTCTTGGATTATGAAGAGTGAGAGAATTATCCGATTAGTTTAAGTTACGACAAGCTGTCGCCTACCCAATGCAGGTCAGATAAAGAGGGGAGAAAGCCAAAGTTGACTCCACGTTGGGGACTATATTTCAAATATAAGGTGATCTTCACAAATGCTGCTTTTTTATGCTCTTATATACATGCACTTACTGTGAACTTTTAATAATGTGTAATTATGTGGTTTGTACAAATAGGATCAGCCATATATTGATCAGTAATGACAAACTGTTTGTGTCCCAGTGACGCAGAGTCAGTGTGTCTTGGTGAGTTTACCCAGTGGATTATGTGACACTACCTTCTACCTGTGCGTGAGAGTGTGCTGCCAAACAGAGTTGTGTGTGCGGACTTCGAATGTGTGTGCGTGCCTGTGTGTATGTGGTTAAATGTGGGTGGGAGGGTCAGACAGACAGAATGTGCTTTGTGAACTTGGGAGCCGTCGATTCCTCACTGTGTCAAATCCAGTTATTCACGCTGGATGAGAGAGGAACCAGCACTTCGATCCAAATAACTGAGGCTATCTACATTTCTGTGACTCAATGTGATGTGATTTTTCACTTTTCTTGAATGTTTTTATGTTAGAGGTGCAGAATAATTTCACTTTCACAATTTCCCCTCAAAACAAATCATCTTTTTTGCATTTAGGTGTTAGATGCATGCATTACAAACTTTTAAATAACTTGACCTTCTTTAGTAAGATTACAACTCGAAATTTGAGTATATTCCATTGATATCCATTCCATTGGATATATTAATAAAATGTAGCACTTAAATGTTGAAAAGTTTAAATCAGGAGTAAATAAAAATGTGGAAAGTGTTCTGTGCATTTGTATTAACTAACCCATATCAATAATTTGCATAATATCCTTTCAGTTCCAGTACAGCCACACGTCTCTTTGTGTATGTCTTTACCACACCTAGAAATTGAATGACTTCTTTATATATATATTATAGTCTACGATTTGTTCTCAAAAGGATTTAGTTATGTACCTTGATTTGGCAATTCTAGTAAATGAAACTGCTTTTCTAAACCAACCCATTTGTAGCTCTGGCTGTATATTTTAAGTTATTGTTCTTTTGGATGTCTAGTCTCAAGTATTTGCATCATTCTTGTAGGACTGCCTAGTGTTTAACCCAATCCCACCAATCCGGACCAACCTTCCTGTCGGTCAGTGCTGAAGAAAGACATACCTGCAGCATTCCGGCCCTTCCACGGCTTGATTAGAACGATGTGCAGTGGTCATTTTTTGGCCACACCTAAATCAATTTTTTTTCTGCTGATAAACTGTATAAATGATAGTGCTGTTTATACATCTGGTTATTATTTTTGGTATTTCAGTACATTTTAGTAAAAATATAAATTTTCTACCAAAAATGGTCAGTGGAGTGCCCTCTTCAGGTAAAAAATTTACACTGAAGTTGAATTTGAATCGGGCATTGCTGTTTTCTCAGTCTTTATTGCAGACATCAGCCTGGAGTTGCTGATGACCTCCATATGTTGATGTGGAGCGTAAAAAAAGCCCGGTCTTGGCCACACCTCCATAGCGAGTTTGAGCTGAAATAGCAAGGAAGTATTGACATCGGCCAGCCCTTCCACACGCGCATCTCTCAGTCCGGCTCCTTTTGTCACATTTTTCAAGCCGTAAATTTAGCTGGCAGAAGACTCTGGGAGGGGGATGAGTTGCTCTTTCAGTTTTTTTATCCAGGCCAAAAACTTTGTTTTTGTTCTCATTTGATCAGAGCACTGTACCTACATTTTAGCTTGATCCCATATACTTTGGTTGAGGCACAAAGGGGACTTCTACAGTATGACATTCTTTGATCAACGATTTCCTTCTTTCCATCCTATAAGATTTTTGGAGCATAAGTGAATAGCTGTCTTGTCAAAAGACTTTCCCACCTGAGCAGCGGATCTCTGTAGATCCTTTAGAGTTACCACGGGCCTTTTGAACAGTATTTTATGAGTGGATCAAGGTATGGGACATTGTTGACCTAACCTTGCTTTAAATTCTCCAGAATTTTATTCCTGGCCCTTCCTGTGTGCTTTTTGTTCTTCATGTATGTTCAGAATTGTTCTGTTTCCTGAGCAGAATAACTGTTTTTATATTAAGATGAATTTACACATAGGTGGAATCTATTTGTTGATAAGGTGTCTTCTGAAGAAGATTTGTTTAAATAGATTGTATTCATGGGTACCAGAATAATGGGGGTTGATACCTATGCACAATGGGGTTTTTAAATATTTATCTTTAAAACCATTTGATACCAAATATTATTTCCATTATATTAAATTTCAATAAAATACAATGAAGTTTGTAATTTTAAAATGACAAAATATGTGACCAGTACGGATACATTTTCAATGCACTGTTAGATACATTGAAAAAGGCGAAGAAGGCATCTCTTTTTTCCTTAAAGTATTAGATAATTGCTCTGAAAAGTTCTAATATATAGTTTTTGAAATTATACCTATTTGTGGAGTGAACACTGGTGTATTAATTTCAATTGAACAAAAAGTCCATGTCCAAGTGTTGCTATATTATAGAACAGAAACCTTTTCCTGTTAGTTCAGAGGAGTTTCCAAGCTTTTTTATTCAATAAAATAGCTTCTCATCATAAGCAGGGTGATCTATTTTAGGTAATTTGAGTTTAGCAGTACTTAATCTTACTGCCTGAGCCTGAGAAATGTTCCACAATACAGGGTAGTCTTGGCTTTTCCTCATCTCAAGTTTCACAATTAGAGAGTAGTGCTTTATGTTATCCCTGAAAATAGACTTTAGAATTAATGGGAGGCCTGTTTTCATTTAATCAATTTTATTGAAAATTCGGGCTTAATTTTTCCACAGCATTTTAAAGCGGTTTATAGTTTTTTTTACCCAAGTATGTACTCCAATTATCATTGACATTTTAGCATAAGGAAGAGGCATTGTATGCCATTGTATCAGTGTTTTAAATTACCAGAAAGGATAGGGCAGTCAAGATTTTGATTTAATTTTATTTAATCGAATATATTTTCAAATACATCTCCCAAAATAAGTGTTTTATCTAATTACCACTGCCTTAGTATTATAAACTGAATAGTATGTAACAGTACGTAAAAAACAACAACAACAAAAAGCAGGCTGTTCACTCACAATACCACCTTTAAAAATTCACCAGAAAACAAATAAAACGTTGGAAACTGTATTTATTATCAGTAGGGAATTTTGCTTCCGTAAATGCTGCTTGGCTCCAACATATCTCTCATTGTCAATTGATGGTGATTATTGGATGTAGTGTAGATTGGCTCTTGTTTTGTGTTGGGTGTCTTTCATTTTCATTATTTTCAATAGTTTCATTTCATTATTTTAATAGTTTGTTGGTGATGTCCCACTTCCAAAATGTAGTTCACATTCTATATTCTGATGGTTTTCATATTAGAATGCAATCTTTATAGATAAGTGGGTGAGGTTAAAAGTTCGCCAAAATATTTTTCCTTTAGTTTACTAAACTAAATGCCTGTCTTTTATAGGTCAAATTTTAGATTCCCCAAAAATATTGAACCTATGTAGGTTGAATTAGGGATCAACCTTGTTTTTTAAGGCCTCACTCAGGTTTCTTTACTGTCACCTGCTTCTTCACCTTACTGGCAGAGGGAATAACCTGATACAGCGATGACACACTCGCACACACCTCACAGTCTGCATTGCCTGAAATTCACACCTGCACTTTAGCTGAGGATAAAAGTTACCAATGAGTCAATAAAAGCTCCTCCACAGAAACCCTGTGATCCCACAGCACCTAGTGACACGTATATGGTAATTACATGGGATATGAGCTGTCACATTCTGCTGGGAGAGAAGATCTGACATCAATAGTCTCCTTCACCTTGCCAATTAGAAAATATTTCTTTCTCTACATGCAGAAAGTTTATTTACCTCTGTTTCAAGTTGAATTTGCTTTAAAGATAAGAATATTTAATAACAACAGCAACCTGTATATCTTAATGTTGTAGTCAAGACCACCTAAACAAAGACCAAGACTTTAAGGCAAGACCAAATCCAGGACAAAGACAAAAAAAACAGTTAGATAAATCTTCAAGAGCTGCTGCAGTCCTTCAAAGAAAATCTATCTGTGGCAGCTCATTTGAGAACTGACCTATAAAAGGCTCCAGACTAAGTGGTTGCAATAATGCAGAAAACCTTTTCCATTATGTGCACATCATTTTGGTAAAGCCAGACAAACCCTATGCTACATGCAACTTGTCTGATAATTACGGCAAGTTAATAGGTTAAACAAACAAAGGCAAACAAACTGAGTTTGAGGAGTGCAAAAGGTAGAGCTAATGGTAACTAACCAGATGGTAGCTGCGCACAGAGTGAGTGAAGCCACAGGGGCAGGAACACTTAACTCACTACAGTTACTCACTTAACTAACATATTCTGTCTTTACCTGTCTTGCACTGCCAGATATGTATTCACTTTCAAGTTTTGCTTTAGATTCTTCTGTTTTGGCTCTTTTACAGTAGTATGAATTACAAGTCATTTGTTGTAGATTAATAAAAAAAAATGAAAAAGCAGCATTTGAATTGTCTGCATGATATTGATAATATAATATATTACATCTATGGGAGACTGTATTATGTATTCAGTGTGCAGAGTACTCTCCCTAACCTTTTATGCAACAGGTTTTAACCCACCACTCCATAGTCTGAACAAGAGGATGCTAGCTGCCCACCTACTAATGCTTTCAGCCGGATTTAGATGTGCTACTGTAGAGCTACAGAGATTATGAAAAACACTGCAGTTAACGTACACCATCCTGTCTTTCAAGGCCCAAGAAGAAAAAAAAATTTGGTTGTTTTTGTTAGAGCTATGCTGGTCAACCTCCATCTCCTAGTACACTGCATTATATGTTTACCAGTTGGTCAATACTGCCTGCTGGGAGGTCCCTGCAGTTGGATATGCAGGTACTAGATTGTAGTACATGGAGCCAAAGATAAAAACCTAGTTTTCCTGAAGGAATATAGGCTGCAGTAAGCCATTATTTAACATAATAACTGTATGGATTGCATTTGACCATCCTAAAGGCTGTCGTTGGGCCCGAAGGTTTCCTATTGCTATAGTAGCCTCTTGGCTATGGTGTGTCTACTGACCACATAAATATTTGACTTTTCAGTAGCTAATCATATGGTTTCCACTGAAGCCAGCCCATGAGGAGACCAGTTTATTAAGCATTGTTACTGTCTACTTATTGCAGGAATTAAGTCTTCTCAGTAAGACAGCTGCTTTTATTATCTCTCTGATCAAAAATGCCAACGTAATAATTTGGCACAGGTGTGTTGTTTGTCTGTTTTGTTTCTATCCCAAGGTAGATTATTTTGGGTCAGTCCTGTTTGATTCTAATTTGTCAGTATTTGTTTAAATGTCTGTTGGGCATTTCTTTTTTAACAAATATTTTTAATGACAACAGCAAGCAATTTACAACAACAATTTATTGAAGAAGAAAAAAAACAGCCCTCTGTGTATCTTTTTTGTGTGCATTTATTACGTTGCACCTGTGATATCTGTTTAGTCTGCATTTGGTCTCATCCCCCTCCAGACAACCTATTAGAAAGATGTCACGGTGAGTTAGGCTCACTTGTAGAATCAGGCTGAGATCTTTAGTTTTAGTCTAAGCATAGAGGAATCTGCTGTCCTCAGAGGGATGAGACAATTCCCTGTGCACATCAAAAGCATATGTTCTCTATCTGTTCATTTTAGACTATTGGAGATTTATTGTGCACCTCTTGCACCTCTCTCTTTGCAGAGTGGTTAGCAGTTTTTTATGTATGTAAAGTGTTGGAGTTTTTTTCATGCTGTTGCATAAATAAACCTACTGATGAGAAGAGCTTTTTACTCAAGTGTTTCTTTTAAGCTTCACCAGACAGTTGTTGCAGCTCTGCTGGGATATATATTTGTCCTAATGCTCACAACAAGCTTGTACAAATGCGTCGTATTAGGTTAGTCATGGTTCTGTGAACAACGCTGGCTGCATCTTAACTAAAGGCATATTCTTTGGATTTATGAACTTTTAAGTGTTCCCGTCAGATGAAAGGGCATGTGGTGAAAGCCAAACATCATTTCCCAGCTTGCGTCAGCCAACCTTTCACCGCACACACAATAGGAGCATTTACTGCTCTACTTTTAATGAAAAAATATCTAAGATCGCTTTTTAGCCTTTGTAGAAATTCAAGCAGCTCCAAAAAGCATATTAGATGCCTTTCTTTCCTGTGATTGTTTTACTTTATTGCAAATAAAAGCAGAGATGGGAGCGAGGTACCACTTTTCTAAGATTCTCTTTATTTTTAATTACAAATTTCAAACCAAGCTCAAGTTTCTTCAACTTCCATGGTTAAACTTCTGCATATGAATCTTCATAATATTTTGTCAACAGGCTCTTGAGCAAGGCGCCGATCTGAATTTGTATGCAATAGGCATTGAATTCAAGTTCAACAAAGCATTCAAGGCATTTGTGGTTTTTACGAGATAATGTGCCTGCTGGCCAAGATACAGACTGCAATCTGCATATCTGGCAACCCAGGCAGCGGAAAAAAACAAAAGAGACAAAATAGCAAAAGCTGCCTATCTTATTTTCTTTGTGACCAATTTATGTATTATGGTTGTTTCTCACAAAGAGAACTATAAGTTGTCATACCGTTTACAGTAATGAGTAAATCAACAAGAAAAATCGAAGAAAAAAAAGAAAAAAACAAGGATGAAAGATATGACAACAATATGCCATTTCTCTGCCCAATCCAAGATTTTAGTCCAATAGAGCTTCTGTTTCCGGAAATTCAATTAGATTTTTTTTATGTCTTTTTTTAATTGTCAGTGGTAGCATACTGTACAAGAACATCCTTACTGGTGAAACAGAATCCCATAGTAAGATTAATTTAAGTCTGTTTTAATCCTGCGTGGTAAAAGTTCTGACAGCCCTGGGCCCCCCTTTAATACCCTAAGAAGCTTTCTATCTGATCAGTGGCTCCTAACTCCTCAGTGCTTCACTCAAATGAAAAGTAATTAGTTGGTGAGTGATAAACATACGCTAATTTACCACAGTACTATGTTTTCTGTGGATGGTCCCTGAATTGCTCTTGACAAGCTCACGATGTTATGTCATTGATCAACACAAAGTAGTACACAGCTGAACTTTGCACAGCCAAACACTATAACTCTTACACATTCTTTCCTAAACAGTAAAATTAAAAGGAAAGTGTCGCTCTGATTTGAATTTAGCTCTGTCCTTGGCCATTCTATAAATATGCTTTGAGGGTAATCTTAAAATTTTCTTTAGCCTCTAACAGATTACTCCTTGTTTGTGTAATTTGTTATTCATTTTATCTTCTCCTTGAACTCTGACCATTTTTTCTCTCCCTGCCGAAGCATCCCCACAACTTAATGCTGTGACTACCAAGTTTGTAATAACTGTGTGCTAAAGTGGACATGTAGTGTTCCACTTCACATAGTATTTTATATGTAGGAAAAAACGTATATTTCGTTCTTATACCAACAGATCGCATTGTTTCACTTGATTTCTATGCCCGTTAAATGCAAGTGGGGCTTTCTATGGCTTTGTTTCAACAGCAAATTTCTTCTTGGGACTCTTCTGGTTTATTTTATTGAGTCTCATGTTTTATGCTTAATTGCTGTTTTTAATTGTCATACCTTTACGCCTTTTTTCTCTTATTCCTAATTGCTGTTTTTACTTTCTATGCTTCTATTATATGTTTTTGCTGTTTTAATTTTCTATGCTTTTATCATATGTTTGGTTTCTTTACCATCAAATCATATAAAGCATCTTCGGTTACTTTGTGTTGAAAGTGCAAATTAAACTCGCTTTGCCTTGCCTTCCAAAATTATTTAGCTGTGAATCAATAATTGTTGTCCTGCCAGCAGAGTGTTTTACCTGAGATGCAGATCTTTCTAACTGCTCCTGAGATATAAAAGACATCTCGGAGGCTTTTTGATGAATGTTGTTCTTGCTTGGCTTTTCACTTTAGGTTGATTGACATGTCTTGATCATTTTATGTAAATGCATTGGAGTAAAAGAGCCTCAACACAAAAACATG
Source organism: Apricaphanius iberus (assembly GCA_028564705.1). Classification (NCBI taxonomy): domain Eukaryota; kingdom Metazoa; phylum Chordata; class Actinopteri; order Cyprinodontiformes; family Aphaniidae; genus Apricaphanius; species Apricaphanius iberus. The sequence continues at coordinate 229,559 of JAPXFQ010001240.1, forward strand.
CAAACCAGAGTATTCCTCAATCTTTTTGACAAATGGATGAGCTATAGTTACAAATTTGCTTTCTTTTACCTCACAATACTGCTAGGTTAAAAGAGTATAAATTGTTCATTTGTTAAATGATTTATTAAAAATAATAATATTTATAAAAAAAATTGTGCCACCTAATGTGGTTGTTTGATTAAATATGACAGAATGGTTCTGAAATCTTTCTGGCACAGAACATATCAAAACCAAACAAATAGCTGTCGAGAAAAAGTACTGAAAGTTTGTTGTCGAACATAAGCTTGCAAAAGCAAACATATGTTGTTTGGGGAAGAATTCACTTAACTCAGTAGCTTTCGTATCACCACTCTAAAGAATAGCATCATTATGTAATTACATCAGGGTGAAAGAATCTTTTATTCCACAGATTTTGCCTGAGACTTTTATGACCCTTTTTTATGAGAAGAAAAAAGAGTTTTTACATAACTGTTACATGCCAGTTAATGCTGTTTCAAGCTCTCACCTCATGATAATTTGAAACTAGGGAGTGGGCCTATTAAATGTCTTAAAATGTTCTACTATGCTGTTCCTATGGCACTGAAAAAATGCCAGAGAAAGTTCCAGAGTGACTTGAGTTTACTTTTATGTAATTGATCTCCAAATGGATCATCATCAAAAAATTTACATTAAAATGAGCTTGTGAATAAACATGATGTCGAAGTTTATCATAAACTTGAGGCATTAGTTTAAACACGACTAGTGAAATAAAAATAAAAAAAGAGTAGTAAAAAGTGTGTTGCAGTATATTAGTAAAGTAAATGTAACTAGATACCCACCTCAGGTTGCAACAACTCAAACAATTCTTAGCTTATTATTGATATTATTATTAGAAAAAAAACATTACTATGCTGTTATACTTTCAATAGAAGTGTATATATTTTTTAAATAATTTTTACATTTGCATTCTTAGTGCGATTCGATAAAAGGCCTCTTCAAACCAAGTTCAAACCAAATTTCAACACGAGCCCATCCCTGACTCCCCACATCACCCTCTTTTCTTTCCTTTACAAATAAAATAGCTGAGTCCTTGGGGATTTTTGGTCTGGAATATAAAGGACAACACCCATTACTTACAAGATAGTGGTCTTTTAAAATAAAAGTATGTTTACTAAAGTGTGGCTGTTAGGCAGAGTTCGGACTAGCTAACTGAGTCAATCTAATTAGCCAGGTAATTTAAGCTTTCAGTCTTAATTAATGTGTAGCAGGAAGCATAAAGTAATAAAAAAAAAATTAATAATGGTAAATGCTTCTGCTAAATTCATTATTTTAGCAGGCATTGACTTTAATGTTATGTGATTTATGAATTATGTACCATTTAAATTTAGATTATCTTAAGTATACATAATAGTTAGAGGTTTGGTATATATTTGGGGTTTTCAAGTCACAGCTCAGTACAGTTTAATAAGGAAAAAAAACAAATTCAACTGTGGATATGACTTTTTGTTTCAATTTGTTTAGCATTAACAATCAAGCTTTTTTTTATTTAATTCCTTCCTTTAAGTTCCTGAAATTAATTATGTTTTTTTTTTATAACTTAAAAAAGTTGAAAGTATAGAACTGACTGGACCTTTGATTGGATTTAAAAAAATCAGTAAGTAAAAATGTACAAGCAGATATTGCCAGAATGCAAAACAATATTGCCAATTGAAAACAATCAGTGTTGAAGTTTATAAATGTACAGTGCAAATGTTGAATATAAGAAGTTTAGCCCGATTGGATTCTAATGGCAGCCAACTGGATGCCAGCTGGCTTTTCTTTAACATCAGCGTTGTTTACAGTACATTCAGCTTGACATATTTTTCAGTGAGTCATTCAGTTTAGTCCAAGTATGTTGAAAGAAATGTTCACTGACAAATTTCTGGTTGTGCTTCATGTTTTTTTTTTCAACTGTAGCTGGATGAGAACTTTTTAAAGCTGTACTGCTGAATGTTGCAATGCTCTCTGAGCTTCTCACATAAATATCCAGCATAAATTCAGGTAGAAAAGAGGTGTATTTGTTCAGTACACTTGCTTAACAAATCGATAGGGTCGTACATACACAGCGTTGGGGAGAATACTCTGTAAATGTATTTAGTTACAGAATACTAAATACCTGCTTTAAAATGTATTTTGTAGCGTGTTCCGTTACTTTGCTTTGAATCCTGGTACTGTATTCTAAATTCGCCTAAAAAACAGCATTTAAGTTGATTAAGCGTCACAAAATGCGCTGGTAGCTACTCCCGCTGGAAAACAGAGGGCATATTAATGCTAAACATTATGTACTGACTAGGAAAAAATCAAGTATTTAATTATTTTTGGCACAACACTGCTACCTCTGAGTGACCAAAAACCAAACAGTTTTTTTAAGATTTTTGGGCAAGAATGGCTTTTATTGAAAGTGGATAGAGTTGAAGGGGGAGAAAGGTGGGGGAAGACATGTGGCAAATAGTCACCTGGGACAGGACTTGAACCAGGGACAGCCACATTGAGTGCTGAAGCCTATGCACATGGGGTGCCTGCTCTAACCACTTCACCATGTGACACCCCAAACAGACTGTTTTTTAACAGTAATATCTTTTACATTTTATAAAATTTTATATTTAGTCATTTGAAATGAAGTTTAGCTGTTTATCAGCCACAGCCAATTAGGTTATTTGCGTCTTTCTGTTATAAACATCTATTTGTATTTGTATATATATAAACAAGTACTGCAAACTGACATTCATTGCACTCCAGACGGAAAAGCTTTTATCCTTGTAGCCATAACAACAACATATAATCAAGCTAACGTCATGTCAGATACAACCAACAAAGACACTGTACCTGTGAGAAATGACCTAATTAACATGATACAGGCCCTGTCAAATCATGGACACAAAAAAAAGTGGGTGGAAGAGGATTTTGTTTTGTTTTTGTACATCATTGCAGTGTCTTAAAATTTTTTGTTACTTTCTCATACCTTGAAAGGCTGGCCAGAAAGATGCTAGAGCATTTTACATGGATGTGTTTTACAACTTTTCTTAGTACAATCATACAACTAAATTATAGTGTTTTTAGTTTAATTTAGTTATCATGCTGCCCGATGCCTAGTTACAACTTAAGACTTTGTGTGAATAAACAGTATGTTTTCTAGACATGGATGTTTGCTTCACTTGCTCTGGGTAAATGGTAAATGGCCTGTACTTGTATAGTGCTTTATCTAGAGTCACTATGGACCCCAAAGCGCTTCACACTATATTCAGTCACTCACCCATTCACGCACACATTCACACACTGGGTAGTTTTTTTCAAAAAGAGCTGAAAATGATCCACTGACAGAAACACAGCATCATTAAAAAGGGTCAAAAAACTAGTTTATCTTAAAATTAAGTTGCATCATTTTTTTTTACCTAAAAAGGTTTTAAAAAAGGTAGCTGGATTACTTTGGTCCCTTGAAGAAATTCCGGTTCTCATCCAAGGAGCTTTGTCAATCAATGATGAGATGAGAAGTGAAAAGTCTTCTACCTTTTTAGAACCTATTTAGATTATTATAACCTGGATGACTGAGAACATTCACCATCATTGGTTTAACTTATTACAATATGTTTGTGAATGTCTAATCTTTAAAGTTCCACCAAGCTTAATTTACTTTTGCATTCAAGCTCCTGTGATACAGACCAAAACCCCAAACCCAGTCCTTTCCAGCAAGCTTAAAATTGGTGTAGTTTACAATTTAGTTTAGGATTTCAAAGAGAGGAAACACAGAAACTCAAGTTTGTACACTGAAAATATTTAACTTTTTCTTATCCAAAGATCAGATGAAGTACCCGCCAATAAAAGAAAAATGGAATAAAATAAGCACAACTCTAGCCCTTTGATGTTCAAAGGTGTGAGCATCTTTTTTATTTAAATCTTCAGGTCTTTGGAAAAATTGCCACAATAACCTTGAACCACACTGCTAATTTGTAAATATAAAAAACCCTTTTTGAGACATTTTGTGTGTAGGAGGTCATTCTGGTGGATGTGGAAAAACAAGATACTATTTTCATACTATTTAAAATTTTTCTGTTTTAACTTCATCATCTGCGATCTGTTGAATCATATTCTTGAAAAATACTCCCTTGTCTGCCTTTAAAAAATATAATGTTCTTGAAATATAGTATGTAGGTAAAAAAAATTGTATTTAGCACTTTTCAAATGATAAAACCCAGAAAGTGGTTCACAAAAATGTAATATAGTTGTATATAAAACAAAGAGATCAAACATAAGGACATAAAAGCAATATAAAATGGATGAAAACATAAAATCGTACGTCCCAAATCTAGTTAAATGCCAATCTAATTAACTCAGTCATCAGATGCAGTTTAAAAGAATAACAGTCAAGGGAACGTAAAGATTGAGGCAATGCATTTCACAACCTGGGGGCCAGCAGTCTAGAAGATCTGTTGTACAAGATTGTTTACTACTGTATTAGAAAAATGTTGTGGAGCAGATATTTTTGCACTTTAAACACTATTTGTGACTCAGTGTAATTCATAATCATCTCCGTCACATAAATTAAGGCTTTTCTCTGCTGAAAGTATGAACTACTCCACGGACCTCGAAATTCCAGGCCTCAAAGGCAACTATCCTGCATGTTTTAGTTCTTTCCCTAGTTCAACATAACGGAATCAAATAATTAGTGGGCCTCTGCAGAACTTTGCTACGCTGAGGAGGAAGTTGGAGAGTTTGGATTAGCAGTGTTGGAGCAGAAACACATCTACAACTGGTAGGGCACAGGCCATTGAGGCCAGGATTTGGAGACCGCTGAACTACACTGTATATTGATATATTAAAACATTCAGTATAACAATATTTAGCAAATTAATTGATTGTAAAGTTTTTATACCAATGTTTTACTTTTGTAAAAAGTTTGCTTATTGTATTTTAAATGCAACAGATTTTACAATGCAATATTACGGTTTCATTACAGACTTTCTAAATATCAATTAGAATATTCTGTCCAGGCAAATAGAAAAAACAGTTGCTAAACATTTAAAGGTTTGAGGAACTGGTATGTTTGGACATTTTTTATAAATCTAAAATTTTTTATAAATTTCTTTTGGTTTTATGCTTCAGTATATTCCATTGGTTTTGACTAAAGAAAAATTAGGGTTTATTTTGGATAGAATAGAATAGTTTGTTTAGATCACTGATGGTTATAGAGTCTAACAGCTGCTGGGAGTATTGGTTTACAATTAGGTTCCTTTTAGGAAGTAACTATCAGTCACTTAAGGAGTTACCTCTGTATACTGTATACTGTCTCTGTATATATTAATATTAGAACAAAGTAACACTAGTAGTGTACAGTGATGTGTCTATATTGATGCATGTTTTCTCATGTTCCTATGTTGTTCTATGATGGACAGGGGATCTTTTGTAGGTGCATCCCTCCTCTCACCTTTCACTGTAGACAGGCACCACTGAGCCTGTGGTCCTGAACAAGATTAGGGGACAACTCGGATAGAAAGCGATATGCACTGTGCTCTCCACTGGAGTAACACATGGAGCTAGGAAAACAGGTCCCAAACTCAAAATCAAGTCCCAGTTTGGCTGTGCTATTTCAGAGTTATATGCTGAGCACAATATGTGTCTATGAGGCTGTCATGCAAAGACAATTGTTTTAAATTAACTGTTGATTTAATTTTCTCAGTTTTTTAAAAACACATTGTGTATACAAACACAACTGTAAGTGCATAACACTCAATAAAAAACATACTTTTGAACTTAATAGATCCGCACTGTCAGTATACCTACAGAAGGATTGTTTTTGTTCAAAATAATATCCTAATCAGATATTTTGCTGTCAAAAATAAAATAAATCCCCCAAATAAAGTTAAGAAAAGTTTAAATAAAATGCAATAAATAAATATATGCAGTATATATTTAATTTTACCCCTCAGTAATGCCAAAGAAAATTTATTTTGTTAGCATCCTCCTTTTACTTATGGTGTTATTTGGACCTTACATAGAAATAAAGAGACATTTTCTGGTCACAGCTACATGTACTGTATCTTTTGTTATCTTCTCTTGACAATACCCCACAGCCCAGTATAATATTTCAAAACCATTTCATGGAAATATGCCTCATTTAAATTTTCTTTTCAGTATATTCTCAAGTTTTGTGACAGTATCCGGGAAACAAGCTAATATTCCTTCTGGCTAACTCTAAAACATACTGACAAAAAGAAGTTCATTATGATTTCTCTTGCTGCTGACAAAAAGAAAAAAACATGTTCAGAAAATGAGCTCTAATGTTGTTTTTGGAAATGACCTGACGTTTAAACCACCAAAAATGAGTTTGAGACTGGACATAGTCATTACCTTGTAAATGTGAAGTTTTCTTGTGTGCCCACATGAATTGGTACATTCAGTTTTGATTGAATGAGTGGAATTATGGAGGTGGAATTATGTGAAGACTTTGCAACTAAAATTGTGTGGTTCCTGAGCTAACTGCTAATCAGCATTCATTTAAGAATTATTTTACAGATTTCATTATCTTATAAAAGGACATTTGTTGAGTTTGTTTCCCAGGGGAGGCTCATTGTGGCTTATGCTAAGTCATTGACTATGGCACACATAAAAAACATAATCAGAGGAGGATTGTTTATGATTTGTGTTTGAGGTTCTGTTTTATCCTTTTATGTCTGAGACACATGTATGTATTTAGAAGAAGTCAGTAATGAGTATGTTAGAATGTGTTGGTTTCATTCCTGTGTTAGCAGCCTCAAGAAGGTTACCAGTGTTAAGTCTTGCTTCTAGCCCGAGCGGTGTGTGTATGCGTGTCTCTGTGTGCAAGAGTCTTTGAGAGATATAGGCAGTGAGATTACTGTGGCTATTGCCAACTTCAAAGTCTCTTCTGGTGTTGTGCCAGGTCAGCATGTTTACACAGGAGAATTGGTGTTGGGACACACACACTGAATCACATTCACTCCAGCTGCTCCATGTGCATAGACACAGACCTTGCTTTCTGGATGGTGAACACACGCTGATGCACACACCGCCCAGAGTGCATTGGTCTTATCAGTGGTCCCTGTGAGTTAGGGGAGGCATTTAATCAGGGTTTCTGTGCAGCTCTTGGCATCAAACTGATTCCACCATCTCCCCTCTGCTGCTTCTCCCCATGTCTTTCATTCACTCTTCCTTCATACTGACAAGTAAAGTTGGCTAAATATTGCCCAGCCATAAAATGTAGTTCCAGAAAAGTTAAAACTGGATCACTGGAGGCTTAAAATAGTTGTACAGTCATTTGCTAACTTTTCCAAGTGCTTTTGGGAAAGATCCGACAAGTGAAGACCCTTCTGCTTAAAGCTGAAGTCACCGATTTGAACCCTTGTGTGTTAAATGATAAGTGGTTTCAGTAACACTTTAATCAGAAGTTTGACATTTTTAGGAAATTGGGAACTACTGAAATCCTCAGTCATCTTATTTTTCATGCTCATTTTTAAAATGAGGTTATTTTTCCTACTCAGTGTCACAGTGTGATTTAAATGTTAAAACCCAGCAACAGCAGAGACGTTTAGGTTTTTCTGTCTTCTGAGTGGATATAGATTTGTTGCAGTGTTTGTTGCTATGAGGTTATAATTAATCCCCGCACGTGCCCTGGCGATGTTTTTGTGAGATTTTCTCTGAAAAAGAAATTGAATGATAATAATCCAGGTGTAGGTCGACGAGAACCCCATTGTGTTTTTTATAGACAATTTATAAGGCATTAATAATCTGTAATGTGTGTTGATCATGTGGAAAATCAGGGCAACCTTGTTGTTAAACAGAGCTTATGTCTTTGAAATTTCTGTGCAAAAGTATATGGTGTGTGTATGGTTTTCTTTGTGGGAAAACCATACACACACCGAGGGCCACATTTGTAGAGTTTATTTTTAATAGTTATCTGGTCATCTGGTTTCCACATCTAGAATATAAATTAGATTAGAATAGAAATTAGAATAGAAATGTCCTTTATTTACCCACTGAGGTGATCATGACCAAAAGAATGAGATCCCGCATAGATGCGGTCGAGATGAGCTTTCTTTTCAAGGTGACTCGACTCAGCCTCATAGATAGGGTGAGGAGCTCCGTCCTCCAGGAGGAACTCAAAGTCAAGTCACTGATTCTCTGCATCAAAATAAGTCAGATGAAGTCTGATCAGGAGGCCTCCCGAGCGCCTCACTTTGAAGGTTTTCACACTGGGAGACTCTCTTCGCTAATTAGGTCCCTTCTGAAGAGAACTGAGTGCAATGGAAATGATTTAGTTGTATCAGATTTCCCCCGCTCTACTTTGTGTTAGTCTATTACAAAAAAACAAACAAAAAAAACCCCAAACACATTGAAGTTTGCGATTGTATTCTAATAAAATTTGAAAAAATTGAAGGGATACAGAACGTTTTGAAAGTTCTGTATTGAAAATTAAATGACTGTCCTTTTCTGATCTCTCAATGTGACTTACTGGTTAAATAAAGATCCAATAATATTGTTGTAACTAGAAAATTTCAGGAAATTTAGAGAAGGGACGGCCACGGTGTGCATGCTAATGCTAACTAGCATGCTAATGCTAATGTTAGCTAACATGTTGGCATTACTATAAACCCATTCAGTACCAAAATATAGTCAAAAAGCTAAAATTAGCTAAAATGCTAACAACAGCTAGCATGCTAATGCTAACTAGCATGCTAATGCTAGCTAACATGTTGGCAATACTATAAACCCATTCAGTAAAAAAATATAGTCAAAAAGCTAAAATTAGCTAAAATGCTAACAACAGCTAGCATGCTAATGCTAACTATCATGCTAATGCTAGCTAACATGTTGGCATTACTATAATCCCATTCAGTACAAAAATATAGTCAAAAAGCTAAAATTAGCTAAAATGCTAACAACAGCTAGCATGATAATGCTAACTAGCATGCTAATGCTAGCTAACATGTTGTCATTAGTATTAGTAGGATTAGTATGAAAATATACTGGAAAAGCTGAAATCAACTAAAATGCATACAAGTGCAATGTAGTACTGTGTATAACATAGGGATTTTGGTTCCAGCTTTCAAACAAGAAAAAAAAAAAATTTGCTCCCCCTGGGATTCAAACCCACTACCTCTTGCATTGTATTCCTGTTCCTTAACAGTTACACTACAACATCAGTTATATAGCATTGAGTTTTAGGCCATATGATCTGTTGTCTCGTCTCCCAGTTCAGCTTTCAGCAAAGAAAAATTATTTGCTGCTCGCTCCTGGATTTGAACCCAGTACCTCTGGGATGCAAACCCTCTTCCTTAACCACTACGCCATCCGAACATACATACAACATTGAGTTTTAGGCCATATGTTCTGTTGTCTCCTCTCCATGTTCAGAGTGTTAAACAGCTGCGAACGAACCTTTCCCATTCGAAAACTATAGCAGCTATCAGGAAAATTATTGGAGTGTTAGCGATATTTATCCTTTGTGTTCAATTATTTCAAAGCACAACTCTCTATCTTATTCACAGATGAAATGGTACAGGCAGACAGGGGGACTGAGAAAGACAGAGACATGGTCAGAAAGACAAAGACAGATGGACTGACACATGGACTTGTTTGTAGTACTTCTCTCTATAGTACTGCATAGCATAACCTGTGTTTAAGTGGGGTTTAATAGGCCTTCAATGTGTATATACTGTGGAATGAACTTTAGTGAACTCTGATCAAAGGTGCTCCGTTTCCCCAGCAACAAGTGTGAGTGAAAATTGCAGCAGGTGCAAACACTTAAGATGATTAAGAGCTTCAATTTTAAGAAAAAACTCCAAAAAGTGCGCCGAACAAATCGTTCCCATTCGAAAACCGTACAAGGTATCGGAAAAATTCTTGAAGTGTGAGCGAGATGTATCATTTGTCTTCGTTCATGCCAAAGCAGAAGTCTCTACCTTATTCACAGTCCGAGAGGGAACGAGAGAAAAATGACTAAGAACATCTCTCTGGCTGAGATCATCCTGAGCAGCCACAATGATAAACTATAGGACAAAAGCCCTAAAACTGGGTTCCACTTTGAGCGATCTAGAGCTCGCTGAGAGAAAACCGTGCGATATAGGGAAATTTTGAAATGATCCTGAGAATCACAAAGGGCGGCTCTATTTCATGACCGAAAATCATGTCACTAGTGCGAAATATGTGGCCGTGACGTCGAGTTAAATTTTGATGAGGACCTTCCAAAAGTTCATCACTCCACACTCTGCTTAACGAGCTGCTCCACTCTAAAAATGTCGATTTGGGGCAAACTTTGGGTCGAACAAAGTCAAATTGTGACAAAACCGTAACAGCTATCGACATGCGGTCTTCAATGCTGAACACAGCACGGACGTGGCTACAATCTGGATTTCGAATGGTGTTGCTAAGTTATTGTATGGCTACACAGTAAATCTTCAAAAATAGTGGATTTTTCATGATTTTGGGCCGTTTTTCCATTCATTTCCAATGGGTGTTTTTGGGGGTGGTTCTTCGCTAATTACGTCGCCATGGTAACTCCAATCGCCAATAAAAGTAATAGCACACCTCACACGATCGAGCCGGTCGTTTTGATGTATATATTGTGGGGGTGCACGCTACGGTACGACCCGCATTAACGGTGAAAGAATAAAGAGTCCGTTTAGAAGTGAATAGTAATAAGGGACTGCCCATGCAATTGCATGGAGGCAGTGCAATACATTGCTTTGCAATGGATTTGCACTGCCTCCATGCATTGCATTGGGCCGTCCCTTAATTACCATTTCTTTTAGGAAAAAAAAAGTTAATTACCCCCTGCATATCATTTTTTTTTTACATTCAATATGCATGTTAAAGTACTCCGTAACTTTTACACCTTAAAAAAGCATATGTTTCTGAAGCATTCTGGAGGCACACCAGCATGTATTATGTTTATTTTGAGAGCTGTCACAGCATGGGAAATTGTACTATACAACTTTACTCTTTACGCTTACCAGATGTACTGACTGAGTTTTACTTTACGCCGGTACGCTGCATACTACCAAATTATAAAAACAAACCCACATTTTTATACTAAATCCATGAAAATTCCACCAAAGAAACCAAAAAAGATGCTATCAGTAGAAGCAAAGAAAATTAAAACATGAAGTGATTGAGTAAGAGCAGCCCAGTATGTAAGTTGTAAGCTGCCAAAGCTATTGCATCAGAGAATGCTGTATTAAGGATAGTAAAAGCAAACAGAGCTGTGGAGCTAGAAACCAAAGTTGCAACAGCTTCTCAACTCATGACCAGGTTTTTCCCCTCGTTAAAGCATAAAGCTCACAGCCCACCTCCCGCTGTTCGTCCTGCTGCCTCATAGAGCAGAAAGACAAAAGATCTTACTTGGCGACTGTGGCTTAGGAGTTGGGCCTTTGCATTGTAATCAGAAGTTTGCCGGTTCAAGCCCTGGCTGTTCTTGCCCTGTGTCCTTGGGCAAGACACTTCACCCGTTGCCTACTGGTGGTGGCGCCAGTATCTGGCAGCCTCGCCTCTATCAGTCTGCCCCAGGGCAGCTTTGTGAAAAGGTGACTGAATGTAGTGTAAAGGGCTTTGGGGTCTGTAGGGACTGAGTAAAGCGCTGTGCAAATGCAGGCCGTTTACCATTTTACTGCTGTTAAAGATATTTTTTGTCAAACTGTGGCTCAGTTTAGGTCAAAGTAGGATTAGCTTCTAAAACCCAGTGTTACAACTTTTCAGTTGTATTTGGGAAGTCGCTGTGTGTTTCCTTTATGGAATGCCAGGGGGAAACACAAATATGTGTCATTTGTACTGTGTGAAATATAATGACACACACAATGTTATAAGAGCTGAAGAAGTGGAGTTCTTCAAACCACAGCATGTGTCCGGGTGTTTTGAGTGTCTGAGCAGCTTACCGCCGCTACTGTTTTTCCAAAGAAATGAGTATACATGTTACTCTTGGCTCAGACTCTAAAGTTTTAATGTCTTTTAAATAGTCCACATGCTTAGAATTTTTTTTTTCACCCTAATGCTTTTGCTGTCATTTTTGGTGATTGCATTTATGTTTTTTCAGAGATAGGGGATAAAAACAGTTATCACAATGAGGATTAAAGTGCCACATGGCGCCTGTTAATTCATTAAGTTCCCTCTAATTAAAATTGTTGTTTTAAATTGAAGGGAATAAATAATAGATTTTATAACTTTCTCTTAAATTGTGCTCTGGCTGGTTGTTTGTATGGGGATTATTGCAAGTCTGAAATTGAGAAGTATTTGATAAAATTGAGAGGGGCAGAAAATTCAGAGTGAAGAAAACTGGTGCAGGAGATTGATGAACTTAACTTTTGGACACAGAAGTATTAGGTTTTTTGTTGCGACACCTGCACATTGATGTCCCTCTGCTGCAGCAGCAGATCTGCTCATCTGTGTATAAACGGATCAGCATTTAAGCAGCAGCTCGAGCTGTAAAGGACGTCATATGAGAAAATCTGGACATTTTCATCAATCTATGAATACCCCTGGATAACTAGGAGTGAAGGTAGAAAGCCGACATGTCGGGGGGGAAGAGAAAATCGCTCTATTGTTGATGTTAATGTTAGCAGCTAACAAGCTAACTAGCTCACAGAGGCTACTTTCTGTGTTTGTCACCAGCCACAGCGGGCTTCCCTTTAAGAAGCTCAAACAACTCTGCTGTACTGCTGTGGAAAGTGGCTTCTGCTTTGTGAATGCTTCTCTTTTTATTCAGTAAAACTCTCTAGAACCTTAGAGCTACGTTGACAGCTCATTGCTGTTAAAGTTTTTCTAAGCTGCAGCAGAGCCTGATTGCCACAACTGCGCATGTGTGGGAAGGGCAGAAAGGAAGCAGATAAAGAGACAGCGACCATAAGATAAAAAAAGCTTTAGGAAATAAACATTAATATCGATTACTGAATTTTTTGGTTGACAATTCTTGTCAGCGTTGTCGTGACAAATCGTGACAGCCCTACTCAGAAGCCCATTTGTTTAAGCCCTCTTGTTTAGATAAAGTTGAAATAGCCTATGCTATATTGGGAGCCTAAGTCACGCCCTTCCATGGGTCCCCTACTGCCACAAAAAATGAATAATAGCCAATGCAGCGATAACAGTTTTTTTCTGATCCACTTTGAAATGCGGCATTGATCGAACATTTGATGTCCGTGAATTTTACTGACAATTTTTTATGCAGAGAAAATGCTGATTTTCGACCGGCAGCAAAAGTTAATTGAGGGTTTTTTTTGTAAAAACGTTTAGTGGAATACAACTGCAGAAGAAGAAGGAGAGCGAGGGTCGCAGCCTCCAGGATGAAGAAAGGAGCAATAAACATGGATAAAACCACTATAAATCTGACCATGTGGAAAGCAGCAGGCAGCTATGTCGGGGGTAGAGCAGTCGGTGGAGTGAGTGCCAGCATCGGTAAAAATCTCTACAGCCTCTTGGTGAGTGTTTTAAGTGCTTTAGCTATTGCTAGCTCGCACTACCTGCGTGGCATCATATATGCGACTTCTGATTTGTAGGCATTTTAATTGCAAATTTTTACAGTCAAATAAATCCAAAATCACTTCGAAATGTATATCATTAGTTGTCATTTATACTGAGGTACAACATATGTGTGATTCAGTATCTGAGACAAATCACACTAGAAAATAACTTTCATCGCTCCATTGATTTCTATTCATTATTTTTCCGGCCAGGGGACCCAGGGGTTGTTTTTCTATTTTAAAATTAATTTATAAAAAAATCAGAAAGATTAATTGTACTTGGTTTTATAGTTTCAAGATTTTGGGGTATTCTAGCTTTAAAATGTAATGAGATCTGGTCTTCAGCTTTTGCCTGTACACATTTTTATAACGTCTAGCGCATAATGGCAAATCCAATATTCCCATACATCTACTCAAAAAAAATGTTTATCCAATTATATAGGGTTTGTGCGAATCATTTCTCATGATAATGCAGTGTACATCAACACTGTATTTTGTAAAGGAACCAAGGTGGCAATGACCAAACCTAGAAACTCTCTAAAGCATAAGCTTGCATGAAATAGCAGTACACTGAAACGTAAGAGGAGCCTTTCACAGCCTATGGAGGTGCTCAGTTGTTGATGATGTACATTTTCATGCATGTACTGAGGTTGAGGATTTTCTTGGCACGGTGAGCAACTTTGAGGGAAAAAGATTAAGCCTAGAGAGCCCTGATGAGATTTATTCTGTCCTTACTCGAAATGCCCACACTAAAAAAACGCTACAGTGGCTTTAAGGTTTACTTTTTTCTTAGAAAAATAATGTTCTCCTCTCAAATGATTTTGCCAAATGATTAATTTAATGTCACTGGAGTCTCTGCAAGCAGTGTCAGATATTGTTGTTGTTGGTGTCCAAATGCTCTGACCCTGCTATCAGTAAGCACCTGCAAAAAAAGATCTTTAGGTTTTTCTGTACTCTGCTGCATATCAGAAAAATCAGCATGAAATACAAACTCTGGAATTCGAGTTTAAAATGCTATGATAGCTTTACAACAACATTGACAAATCTGAAAGTTCTCATCTGAAAGTCAATGAAAAAAGAATGAAGAAATGGTGCATTAGTTGTAGCCCTCTCGATCAACTACTCCACAGAGTTGGGAAAATTCTGTTTTTCTCACCCAACACTGAGTTGCCATGTGGAAAAGGGATGCCAACAAAGCATAACCTCGCAGTTTTCCACTTTTCATTGTTTTCTGTTTTAGTTTCAGGGCCAGACTTAAGGTTCAGAGATGATAACCCATCTGAGCAAAAATGGGCCAGGGGCTTCTGAGTTTGCATTTAGTGTAGCAATAATGTACGTTTCTACTATTGGAACTTCAGGGTACTTTTTCTGGATCTTTTATCTGTAATCTGCCTGGGTAATCTGTTGTCCCACTCCTCTCACCCATACACAATTGGCCCTTTAAGGAATTAGCTTTGACATCTGCATATCACAACTCTCTCGGCAGTATGCAGCATCACTTATCGGCTCAAAAAGAAGCCGAGTTAAATGAAGGAGTTTTGGGGCAGATAATGCCTTATATCCACCGGCAAATCTCCTGCCCACACTTAAGGTTTCCAGTTCCCTTTGGTTAAGGTACTTTGAGTGGTGGTGGCGGGTACTTGGATCTTACAGTCTCTAGCTCAACGGACTAGAAGACTAGAGATCGTGGCAAAACTGCAATTTCGGCCATAACGCATCGGTTACTCACTCAGTGAAAATTGGGTGTAAAACTAGGAGCTGGTACCATTGGAGCAAAAATATTATAACTACTGTCTCCCATTATACTTTTAGAAATACTACCAACCACCAGTAATTCTGCAGTTTGAGAATAAAGTGCTCTGTTTGGAACATATGGAAAAATCGTCCAAACTTTTACTTGCCAAGTCAGGGTAGTCCTCGCATAAAAAAAAGTACCCTGTAAACTATTTTCCGTAAGAAAAATAAACTTGACAGACATATTTTTTTTTGTATTTGTGACAGCATCAGTATTTCTAAAAAGTGGTGGTACTGAATGTCACAGTATACAAATCATACTACCTTTTCATTTTAGCGGTTCCTCACATTAGTTTCACTTTAGTAGTACAATCTTGTCCAGTATTCAAAATCAGTTGTCTTTATTTGTTTGTGTAGAACACCAAAGTGTTAATGGGAAATTTAGCTCATTAAATAACATTGCAAATTAAATTGATTAAATCATGAAATGTTGTTTTATTCATCTTATCTTACATCTTTTTTTAAAATGTTAACAATCAGAAGTCTTTAGAGCTCTCAGACACACACCTCCACCTGAGAGCTTTTTTTCCCCCAAAAAATATTTGTCTATGTTTATATTTCATGGCAAAAATAAAAAAAACGGTTCTGACAATTAGTCTTGCTCCTATTTTTTATATATATCTTCATTATTGTTCTCCCCTATGTCAATCTTTGAGAAAGATTCGTTTTGATGGATTTTCTTTTCAATCACTGTAAGTAAGGCTCTGTTGCAGTCATGTAATGCTCATCAGTTCAAATACGGTTATCATTTCACATAAATTGAATCAATGAATGTTTTAGAGACAGTAATTCCTCCTTCCTGGTAGATCAAATAAATGTGTTTTCAGCCATTTTAAAATGCATCTAACAGTACTGTTATTCCGTTTATCAAAGATTCTATTAATTATTCAGTATTTTCTAAATTTTAAAAATAAATGAAATATTAAAAAAATGAACTCTAGTTACAGCTCCTATGTGTTTGGAGTAGTGCACTCAAGATCTCTGGATCAGCAGCTTTTCAGCCCCAATAAGGTGGCAGCATTTAATTTGGCAGCCATGAGCAGTGTGCAGGCCCTGCTGCCTGTTCCAGGGCAGTATGTCAAGCCTGCATACTGTGCCGTGGAATTAGTTCACTGTGCTGGCAAAGGCAGGTGTTAGCCCTGTCACATTTTACGGAGAGAACTAACTGGAAATGCAGAGTAGTGGTTGAAACCAGAGGTGGTAACACATTTCTAAGAGTGTTTGGCAGATACCACAGAGTTTTATAGATGTGTCAAGTTTTTTAACACATCCATTCACCATAGAAAAAAAAAACTATTTCCAAGTGATTGTTTTGAAATTTCAGACAATGTTGAGTGTAAGAAATTTCTCTTTCATCTTAACTTTACTATTTGGTTTCTTGACATTTTTAAATTTTTTTTTTTTTTTTAGTATCGTGGGCGTTTTGGGAATTTCAGTTTTCACATTTACTCATGGCTAAATTCAGTGTGTGAAGATTTTTCAAGGCAGACAGGTGCAGACTTTTCCTTATTAATTTTGTATACAACCAAATCTCCAGTTTACTGAGTAATTGAAAGCTTCTTTTGTTTTTGTTCCTAAAATATCCAAGTGTTTATCCGTGAACCCTATGACAGACACTAATGTGGTGAGATGCAATCCAGGAGGATAAATCTACATATGAAACAAAATATATTCAAGATACATTTCTAGATATTTTGATTGCTAACACTTCGGGTAAACAACCCGAAGTGTAATATATTGCTTTGGAACCAAATTATCCAATTAGACTGCAAATGAACAGCGAGGGCATGAAATTTCGGAGACTTCTCAGACAAAAACAAGGATAATTTTTTCAGCGTAGACTCAACATTTGTAAGCAGGAGAAGGGAAAAAAGTATTATATACATTTAAATTTGAACTTCCATGACATTAGAGGTGAAATTAACTGTCTGAAATGAGATGTGAGATGTATTGCTGTGTATAGACTAATGTGACTGTGAAATAATTGAGGAGTGGAGATGTGAAGGCTATCTGATCACCCATGGTCACCGGTGGCAGCACAATCATTCATGGTTAACATCCACTAACACCATGTTAAGAGTGAACCATGGCTCATTATTCACCCCTTCACATGTAAAAAGGAACATGTGCGTACATAATCTGAACAACTCTTCAGTAACCCAGAAACACAAAACTGTTTTTTAGGCAATATAGATTGTACACATTGTCTGTTGGAATGGAATAAGATCCAATAGAAAAAATCTAATAGAAGTTCAGAGCCATAGCTGTATTTTATATGATCCCTGGTTGTTCGATTTCAGTTAATTTGTGACTGTTTTCTGACCTTGTTTTCTATTTATATTTAATAGGTCTTGCAATATTTTGTTCATTACTTGTGTTTATTTATTTGTTCATTTAAATCTGTGTTCTGTTCTTTTGTTATATAGTTTTTTTCTTCCTATTACATCAGTATTGTTTTTTCCCCTCAACTTGTTTTGTCGTTTATTTATTTCTTCCCAGATTTACACCAAAGCATCATGCAAGCGTAATGCAAGTGTAAGTATTTTACGTCTGTATATCTAAAAGTGTCAATTCACACCAAAACGTGAAGAGAGTGTCGTGCGTGCAGGTTTTCTGCTGCGGACGTCTCTACCACTGCCCCTCTGTGGTTATAAAATAGTTGGGATCATACCCAGCTCTACAACTATTTCATTTCAACACACTTCATCACAGTTTTGTTGTTGGGTAAATTTTTAACAGTCATGAATATTTTTACATACAGCGCCAGGTAGAAGACAAATCCTGTTCTTTGTTTTCCTTGATGACAAGTTGCTGAGAGAAGAAAGCATAGGACGCTCGTAATATATCCGCGTGTAGCGTGGCTGGTTTGGCTCGTCCCACTGATAAAAATTAAAGCGTTTATGCTGTGCGCTACGGACGTATTCAGTTACGCTTGCCTGACGCTTTGGTGTATATTCGGGGTTAGATCAGTTTCTTTGTGTTATTCACCTTCCCTCCGCCTGCCAGTTTTCCCCATTTCACAGCTTTTCACAATCACCTGATCTCCTCACCTTCATCTAATGTTATTACCCACTCATCCCTCAGAATTGAATCTCACCGCTTTTCAATGTCCTTTGACTGGTTTCTTGGCTGTTTGTCCACCTGTGGTAAATCTCCTGATCTTCCTGTAAGTGTTTTTTTCCTTTTCCTGTTTTTTATTAAATTCTCAATTTACCTCCGACCATCTCTGCACTTTGGTTCCTTTCTAACTGCAGCATGACAATATTGGCCATTTTCATTAACTACAAAGAAAGATATATTAAACCTATGAGCATTTTTGTGTTTGGTTTTGTATCTTTTTGAATATACACCCTCCTGGTAAATGTCAACAAGCAGGCAGTGTACTAAAGCTAATGATTATCCTAAATGATAATACCCACAGGGATTATTTTAGTTGATCTCCATGATGTGAAGGAAGCAAACATTTTTAGACTGCTGAGACTATGAGGAGAAAGAGACTTATACTTTAATTGCTGCAGAAGCTCCCAAGCAATTTGAGCCACTAACCAGAAGAAATAATGGCAACTCACTCCATGGCAGCAGATGAAGACTTACATAAGCTAAATATGTGTTAGCTGAATATCAAAGGCTGAGAGAAATTGGTAGGTAGTGTCAAAAAGCAGAGGAAATGCAGCTGTTTTGAAAATTGCAGAATTTTCAGCATATTATATATGGTGAAAATATAGAATTTTCAGGTTTTTCTGTTGAATTTTGATGCTGTTGATGTCAACATTGTCACCTCCCGCTGACATAAGTTCAGCAGAACTGATTCTGGTAAAACATATTAAAAATACCTATTGTGTAATAAGTGTAGGCATTGTATTTTTCTTTTCCACAAGCTAGTTTCTTTACTCAATTCTAAACTTGACTTCATTAACACAGCACAACAACCATTAATGTAGGTTTTAGAGTGAATTTAAAATTAGGTTGAGCTGCAGCTTCCCTTCCAATTAGATCAGCAGTTTCTAAAGACCGAGGCCTAAAGCCTTTGGTCGAAGCCTGATGTTCTCAAACCCTTTCAACATGTGACCGTAGGTGAGGGTAGTGGAAGCAAAGAAAACACGCAGGCGGATAACGGCATTAAACGCAGTATTGGTCTCTATGATGACTAAAATTCAGCAAGCATTACACGCTTGCTTTTTCATTGCCTGCTATGGGAAAAAGTTAAATAATACATGGCGAAAAAACATGACTTAGCCCTCAAACTAAGGAACATTTAATGGCCCATCCAGAAACTAGTAATCTTTTTTTCACTCCTATAAGGTAGGGTATGTAACAAAGTTTTGGTAGGTTGAAATCTTGCTTCTTACTGAGCCCAGATGGTGATTCCTGCTCAAATAAGGTTAATTACAGCGAGAAGCACAGAAAAATAGCAAAGGCTTAAGTTCAAAACTTTACCATGCACTTTTTACCTCTCCTCAGATTTACTTGGATTTTATTGGATTAGAAAGTGACGCCATGCCTTTTTCCCCCTACTCCATTCGCTCCAATTTCAATTCTTGTCAGCTGTCATGTTTCCACTCTTTAATTTGGCTGCTCACCGCTCCGACTCTGGTCGACCAGTCAGCTGGAACATCCACTTGGTCAAATTAGGTGCTGCTAAAGTTGGAACACGTTCATATTGTGATAATTAGTGCAGTGCCCTGGTATGAAGTCTTCTCCTCTGCACTTAAATAAAAGTGTGCAGTACGGAAAGGTTTTACTTTCTTGAATGTGATTAAAAATTTTTGGTGGGAGCAGAAAATATAGGCAAAAAGTGCCTAAAAATTTAGGTTCTTAATATTGTTTAATTATTGTAAAGTCTAACAAGTAGCATTATTTTGTATTATCTTGCATTAGTGTGTGCATATTAGGAAGTGGAGTGTAAGTGTATGGTTTTCGAAGTGAAAAGCAGTGTGGATGTATAAAGTTCTAGAGCTTTAGAATGTTATATTTACTTAGGTGATATCCTGGATGCATTGAAAAGCCAACCAAAAACGTAATAAACTCAATATGTTTCATATATTGAGGTGTTGTTATGATTCAAACCCTATTATTTTCTTTTCCACTACGTGAGAAACTACTGAGGATCCACTAGGATTATGTGCGTTAAGTGCGTCTTTACCTAGTGGAGACGTGATCAGAGCGGAGTGAGTTATGATGCGGTGGACGGTTCACGTCTCCGCGCCGTCCATTATTTTCCTATTGTCCTGGTGAGAAGCATACCATTCTATAGTACACTCAAATAAAATAGTTACCTTAAAGAGTAACTAAACCTCAAAACAACTTTGTTTTGCTTATAAACTGTATAAATGCCCTGAATCTTTCAGTTTCAGCGCATTTTTTAAAAAACATGTTAAATTCTACATTTTTGGTCTAAAAACTGTCTTAGTCCTGCCGCTCATGGTCATTGTGTGGTACTGCATTTAGATTTTGTCATTGGCTGAGAGCCGTACATCTTTTCCATTGTCTACTTCACAGGCATGGTCTCAAAGAGATGCACACCGCTAAGAGAAACAGAGAAACTGAAATACGTATATCGCACTATGGAGGACCACAACGGAGAGGTGGTTTAAACCAAAAAAAGTGGAAGTAGTTAGAACAAACAGACTGGATTTGGTGGTTGCTGCCTATTTACCGTGGTCAACGGGCAAAAAGTTGGGTACACCCTGGACAAGTAGCCGGTCCATCGTATAGCAACATAGATACAGACAGGACAAACACCCCTGCATGGACATATTCACATCTAAGGCAAATGTAGAGAGACCAATTAACCTAACAGTCATGTTTCTGGACTCTGGGAGGAAGCAAGAGTACCTGGAGGGAACCTACACATGCACAGGGAGAACATGCAAACCATGCAGAAATCCCACCGTGCAGCACATGAAAGCACCAACATAGGAAGCTATGATTTTGTATTGCCACCATTAAGGCACATAAATATGAAGCTTTTAGTTCAGAGTTACAAAAGCTAATAAAGTAATGCATGTCACAATTCTTACCTGTCCAGGTTTTGATGGTGTAGTCATAACAGTTGGGACTACTTTGGCCTTTAGGGGCAATTTTCTTATTTGTCCACTATCAAAAAGGCTTTTATTAATAAAGCAGCCCTCTGTGAAGTGATATGCGCAAAGATAGCAAATATTTTTGAGCCGAGGGTTATATCCAAAGATGAAGTCCAACCACTTCTCACAAACCGCATTATAAAATCTTAAAAAGGGGCATGTCTCCTTGGCATCTAAATATACGTTTCCTCGATTGAGACATGTTTTGATTCAAAAAAGAAGCAAACTGGGTGTAAAGGTAATGAGAGCAATTCACACAGAAGACACACAGTTGCAGCCAGTGTTTGGTAGCCTAGGCTAATTGTTGCAGCTGGTATTCTGCTGGAGTTGTGTGGGGAGCATGGGGGAGGGGTGCTTTGCAGGGGCGGATGCTGAGTACGTAAGGTCGGCAGAGGGGACAAGTGGAGAAGGAGGAGATGGGAGGGAGCAGGCAAAATAGCACCCCCAACGACTACCAGCAGAAACTCAAAGATTAGTCAAACCGGAGTGCATGAGTCAAAGCAATACGTCAGGCATGTTTTTAATGAGGGAATAACATGTTATCATATTAAGCTTCAAAAAGTCAATTTTGCATAATACCCCCCCCCCCCCCCTTTAATATTCAATACTCTGATCAGATAAAATAAAAATTTTCGTAATCAATGTTGGCAAACTTGCAATCATGTCATAAGCATTACAGCCTTTAATGTGTTGGAAATACCTTGAAACATATCACAAAACTCCAACAAAAAGTTTAAAATTATTTACTCCACAACTCTTTTTTTGATTAAAAAAATAGCAATGAAAAGCAGTAACGGGTGTACTTGGAGGTTTTTGGCACCCGACAAAGGAAAATCATACAAACTCTAGTTAGTAGAGATAACTGTAGAGAGACCAATGATTTAACAGCACACATTTCCAACGCTGGAGCATTGAGAGATAGCTGGCAGTGCTCTCTTCATCCATCTTATATCGTTGAAGGCCCCATTTGCTCGAATGTACATTAGAGCTTTCATGGTGAGAAAATGAGAGACTAAAACGCACTCCGCAAACCTTCACAGCTTGTCGACAAAGAACATTCATGAATATTACAACACAGAGTCACAGAACCCAAGGACACAGAAAAGCCCAAAGATGATTTTAAACTCTCTCCATCCAGGAGAACCAACATGACCGACTTATCAAAAGGATCTCACTGACAGATATGGTGACCTGATTTCTTTTACCTGCACTTCCTCAATTGGACCATACTTTTCCTAGTCCCTGAATGCTAATAAGAGTAAAGCATATATAAAAGCATACATAAATGTAGTTTCAGTGCAAACTTTCATTTAATTCGTCCTCATGGAGACAGTAGAACAATGAATAACTGAAAGCTTATTTAATTAATAAATAAGAACTTTTATAAAATAAAAAAACTGATATCAGAATCCATCTTATGTTTTCATCATCTTTGATATTTTTTTTGTGGTTCTCTCTATACTCAGTAGTTTCACTAGTTAGGTGTATGTTTAAAAACATGAAACTGCATTTCTCGTCGTTCATTTTGCTCCTGGTATTGCACAACAAATCAATACATATATTTCTGTAGCTGAAATGTTATCTTATTGTGTCCTCGGTAAGGGCAGCTGCTGCAGATTGATCGCATTTATAAAGAAAAGTCCTTGGAGGCAGATGGGAGCAAATTCCACAAATTGCTGCATTCATTTGATACCACTTCAGGTCACATAACAAGTGTCAGTTTTGTTGACATCAATACACTAATATTTGCTGCTGTGGCACTGAGTTTAAGTTCATATGAACATAGTGATATTTCAGCTTGAGTGTAATCGAATGACCCTGCAGTGGAGAAGAAACAAATATCAATTAAAATGCAGTGGGCAGAGAAGTGGAATATTTCTATGTAATTAGAAAAGGGGAAATATTTCTTAATCTGTGACTTTTCATTTTAGGTTTCTGTTTTGAAATCTTTCAGGTTTTCTGGAGTAACACCATAGTACAGTGTTTATTTTAGGACATCCTCAGACTCAGGTGTCCGACTCAGAAAACATCCGTCATCTTCAGACAAAACTGCCTCAGCATCAGAAAAACTTCCGTCATCTTCAGATAAAACTGCTTCAAATCAAACGACCTCAGAAAAACAGCTCTCAGGAAAAACTCTATCAGAAATAGTTGAGTCAAGTCTTTTTTTTTAGCCATTTCCCAAATCAGAAGCTAGAAACGGAAACCAACTTCAGCCTTGTATTTTTTTGCGATATGTAGTACGTAGCATACATATGTGCCTTACTGCAGCTGCTAATGTTACTAGAAAAGTGAGGTTAGCTAAGTTACATACGCCGATTGCCTACAATGTGTATACCATTGGATAGCTTTCTACATTTTTACAAAAATTTCTACATCTAACCAAGCGCCAAGTATAAGATGCCAGTGACAGAATAACTGTATAAGCATAATATTAAACTCACCATTCTGTATCTATCGTCTTCTTCTTTCCCCGCAATCTCACAGTTGTCTAGTCGCATTACGATTAAGTATGATGCGTGATATGTTTCAGCATCTGATAACTTTCCATCTTAAGATACAGGTTAACAGAAATGTTAGGGGGAAATATTTTTTAACCACTTATTTTGAATTTTCTTAGATACAATGGTTTATTATCAAGAATTTAGTAAACTTTATATTATAGAGCTTAATGTAAAGGGGAGAGTTTTGTTTTTTTCCACAAAGTAGATTAGAACCGTCTTGATCCACACTCCTTACCAGTAGGTGGCAGTAATGCACCTAAAAGTTGATTGCCAACCACCATTATACACAATAAGAAGAACTTTTCAGCCGAGAATTCTTTTTGTCTGAGTTTGTCCTGAGACCTGACTCAACTATTTATGAAAGTTATTCTTGAGACCTCACTCAACTATTTCAACTAGAAGTGACTGTCTTCTGAGAAAAAACAAAAAAACGTTTTGGTATAATGAAATAAAACGTAATAGTTTGTTATCCAAATCCATTTAAACAGACTTTTGTGGACTAATCAATAATTTCTCATGTTTTTGTCACATACTGTTTCCCATAGATGTGCAGAGATATTTAACAGGAATCCTAAAGGGTAAAGAAAGTAAATGCTGTAACTACAAGCAAGGCTTTTTTTCTTCTTTAACATACTTAAAACATAAACTTGTATTGTATATTAAACACATGAAGTGTATATTTAGAGTTTTAAAATTTGTGGGTGGGTTAACAGGAGCAAACAAACTAATTCTTAGGAACTGTATACTTAACATCTCTCACTCAGTGCTTTCCTTGTAGTTTGTGAGTTTGTGTGGTTTTTCCTTGCTGTAGCACTTGGGAACAATCAGGAAAATTGTGGTGTTTTGGTAGCTGCTTCTTCACACTCACAGGTGCTGACTGTCACATTGACACTCCGTGAGATTGGCGGAACAAGATGGGCAAAGTGCCTGGCCATTAGCTTATTGGACAGCCTGGTCAACACAACAGCATGTGTCAAGAATGTGAATACCCACTAGTTTGTTCCCACTGATGCTGCAAAGTGGAGAGGATTTGATGTATATTGCTTTTAATATAAAACATGCAAATCCTGCTGTATGTTTATTTGCAAACACTGCTTTTGACAAATCAGCTAATTCTTGTTGACAGCACAGCACCATAAGCAGTTTTACACACAAACTCGATTCCGAATGCTTAATGAGATATTTGCTGAGCTGTGGTTACTTAATTTTTGGTGATCATTTGCGCAAAAATAAAAGATTTCAATTGTAGGTTGCCATTTGCCTGTGATATTCCCAGGTACTTGTAACTGTCCTAAATGTCTGCTATTGTTCCCTCTGTACGTGAGATCCCTTCAGTGTGAATTACCTTGCCTCACTTTGTGACCATCTTACTATATTTGTCAAGCCCAATGTCATTGCTGTAGATACTGGTGGTGTGCATCAGGGAGTCTATGTCCCATCTGCTCTTAGCATACATGGAGGTGGCTGATCATAGCTCCATTCCTTAGGCAGTATCCATAGCCAGTCTTGCTGACTATTTCAGATAGGTTCAGACCTATGCAGAACAGCATTGGAGGCAGATCATCATCTTGGTAATGCCACATTTGATGAACAGTTGTGAAAGTGGCTTGCCATTAGCCTTAGTGGTGTTTCTCCACAACCTCATCGAGTTCTAAGAGTCCTGTTGATGTTGTACAGGTCCAAGCACTTAGTGATCCATGTTTGGGGCATTAAGTCGTAGGCTTTCTTGTAATCAATCTAGGCAGTGCACAGGTTGGCCTTTCGGGACTTGCAGTCTTGGGCAACTGTTCTGTCAAGGAGGAGCTAATGTTTAACTTCTCCATATTGATCCATCTGACTGCCTATCTTGGTCACAACTATGCCTGACTTGAGCCACCATGTTGTGGAGAGACATGTTATTGGCCGGTAGTTGGATGGGGCTGCATCTTTGGTTAGATCCTTCAGGATCAGGGTTGTTCACCCTTCGATTAGCCATTCTACATGAATCTCAGCTTTTACCAGCTGGTTCATTTGTGCTGTCTAGTTTTTTATACCTGAGACTCTTTCTGGGATGTCTGCCACTGTGATGGTAACTGGATTCTATTCAGGAAGGTTGCTGCGCTCCTCTCTCAGAGACAACAGCCATTGAACACTGATGTTATGTACTCCCTTCTTTTCCTATATGCTCTTCCAGTATGTTTCAGTTTCCAGCCTTGGTGGGTCTACTCTGCTGCCATTGCCTTGCCACTGAGCGTACACCTTTGCAGGTTGAGTTCCGAACAGCCTGTTTATTCATCTGGCTTTGTTGTGTTTTGTGTCAATGATGCATTCACAGTTTCCAGGAGACTTTCAAAAGGTACTTGACTTAGCCGTTGTAATCGGTTTCGGGGTTGTCTTGCTCTCATTCTCACCATGATCTTATATTTTAGGTCAGTCGCTACCTCACTCAGCTCTATTGCCTTCCCATTGGTCTGCTCCCAACACGCCCGGATTTCCGGCGTACTGAAGTGATGAAGGCACTTTCACTCTAAACAACACCACTGTAGGCCTACTTAAGCCTGTCTTTTATAGGCATTGGTTATAGGGCAGGGGCTGGTCTTGGTTTTTCAATCAATCAAATAGATGTAGCAGTCACTCCATGTGCTAATGTTGGGAGGATCTGAAATCTTTGTGTGCGAGTGATTGGGTCGCGGCTATGGAGATGCAACGGACACTTCCAGCACGGTTAGCAGGCAAAATCTCAGATAAATTACCACTTTAACATTTGAAAACTTGGAGAACTTTAGAGAGAAAGTTAAAATCGCAATTGACGGTTAATTAGAAGTTATTTAAAGCGCCCTTTAGATATGCAAAAGACGATAGTTTGATTCACCGGCGTCATGGCCACAAATCCGCCGGGGACATTTATCACTATTCCTAAAGCCGACGTTACACATAAAAAGTTTCCGGCTTTCAAAAGACTGGAGGCCTGAGATTGTGTTGATTAAAGAGGAGTCGGGCCGATCTCTGCGAAACAGAAAGCCGTGTTTGTGTTAAAAGCGGAGGTCAGATGAGCAGAAACATCGTGATTTGTATCAGCTGTGAGGAATTGCAAAGGAGAATTGAATAATCCTCACTGACTGCAAAGCTGGGTAAGTCCTCATTGATCATTGTCCTTATAGCCTATTTTTTATGTATTTATGGAAATATGTTAAATTGTCCTGTGAAAACTTAAGTAATTATGTGGCGTCTGGTCTCTGGCGAAAAACTGAATGTCACCGCTTACATGTTTCTTTTTTTTAATCCAGTCTTGGAGAAAAAACATGCCACCATTTTGCAGCTGATTAAATTAGAATCAGGTGTTAGGATAGGATTTACAGCTTCTGCTACAGCATGAATAATCAGGTGCTTATAGCGGTTTGGGACATCTGTATCAGAAGACAAAAACAATAACACGCAGAGGATTTTAAAATACACAAACCTCACGTTTTTTAATAAACTTTCTCTAAATTACAAATACATGATAATTTGAAATAAATGGTGCATATTTTTCAGAAAAATTTATGTCTCCTTGTTCATGCCCTTTACTTAATGGTTAGGCTAGTAATTAATACCTAGTTACTTTTGCGTATTATATTTACCACCTAGTTACCTGTCTTGGTATGGCTGTAGTATCCGTAGTCTCAGTATGCTATACAAGCAATACCTGTGCACGTAAGGGACTAATTAAATGTAGAGATGTACTCCTGAACAGATCTACAAGGCCCAGGGTCCCTAGAGCTCTGCTGCTCTACACATACATGCTTCTCTAATATAGGCTTGTATTGGGTTTGTTCATCTCATGTCTAAATAATGTCCATTTATATCCACAAAAGTCATCAGAATCTTTAATGCAATGGCTAATTTACCAAAATGTTCTCCCAGGGGAACACACTTCTGAATTTCGCTTAAAGTTACGTTAATCGGAGCATATATCTTGGGTTAGGGGCCTCCCAGGGAAAAAAAAAAAGTTCAGGCTCAGGATTTTTTTACTATCACCCCTGTCCCAATCTCTGGTTGGGGAGTTTGTAAAATTTGCCCTCTGACTCCTCCTCTCTGTAGCATTTTTGTTGTTTCTTGTCATTCTCAAGTCGGGATGGCAGTTGCACGGAGTCCAGGTAAATGAATTCCATCCATTATTTATGCCTCTTCTCCTTGAATGGTCGTGGGGGTGTGGTGCAGATCTCCAGTGGTTATCAGTTGAGAGGCGGGGTACAACCTGGACAGATCGCCTGTCCATTCATCGCTCCAAAGAGCCCGATATGCGCCAAAGACAGGTGTCACGCGGCCCCTGCTGCTGCTTTAACTACAGGCTTTCCTCCAGTAGTTTATAGGTCAGGAAATGGCTCAATTTCTGGTCACTTCATTGGAAAAGTTTGCTCATCTTAAAACTTTTTGTCTGTCTCCAGTGCTGCAGTAAAATGTGAATTCTGCCTGCAGATCAACAGCTGAAGCCCAATGAGGGGTAATCTATTCTGTCCGAGGCAAAGTTCCAAAACCTCAACATGTTAATACATTTTGTAACAACTACTAGAATACAACAAAAAAAGTGAGCAATTACATTCCATGCCCTGCAGGAACTACTTCAGGTATTCTTATAATAAGCGCAAGCGTGTACTTTTACGTGTAGTTCCCTGGTCAAGTGGTATTGACTTAATACTACTACTGCTATTGAATAGGTATTAACTCGTTAGACGATTGCTGGAAAGGGGCATGCCCCCCCAAAAATAGATCTATAATCTCTATATACTGATATATATATATATATATATATATATATATATATATATATATATATATATATATATATAATACGCACACATGTACACACATATTAAGGAACATTTGCATTTGCCAATTGTGCCGGTTTTCCCACTGTTTCATCATGGTACATTTCAACTGTGAAAGTATATTTTAAAAAAATAATACTTTTTTTTAGTTAAGAATTATCTTAGAAAAAAAATGAAAAAAGTATTTACCACCTACAAGCAATAATTTTGTCCCTCAAAGACCTGTTACTTCTTTAAGAAGCTCTTCGATCCTCCACTTGTTACCTGTTTTAATGGCATTTATGTGAACTAGTTATCTGTATAAAAGACACTTAACAGGTCCCTCTGCTTCAGCCAGCTCATGTCTACATCTGTCCTAAATGTTTAAACTAGCATTGCAACTCTCAGAAGCTTATTATTTAAAATACAGCATGAAAAATACAACTGCATAGGTTTTCTTTCAAATGAACTGTTTGACCTAACTGGAAACTTTTTATAAAATGCTGTAGGGGAGAAGGCCTGAATTGGAAAGTGCCTGTACAAAATGCTAAAAAGCAGAAACTTGTTATTGGTTATGTATTGTGGTGGAACAGAGAATTTGCTCTTTGATCAATGTTTCTCTGCAACTCATTTTTTTGCCTACAACAAAAAGTTCCTTTCATGGCAGAATTTTAAAAAACTTTGAAAAAAAATAAAATAAAATGATAATTTTTATACATCCAGTAACAAAGAAAAATGCTAGAACAACCATGAGAATTAATCTCACATACTAAACTACATCAGATAAAGCTTTTAGAAACTTTAAAAAAGAAAATCTGAAATAAAACAATGGCAAACAGAAATTTTAACAGCGCATAACCTGCCATACTTGACAGACACACTAACAGTACAGGCAAAAAATTGAACTGACAGACGGGGAAGTTTCAACTCTGGGACTTCTAGAAAAATATTGCTATTTTTCTTTTCAGTAAAAACTCTGAGTTTCCCTAACAAAGTCTTATCTGTCACTTGGATTGACAGAAATTTGATCACAAACTTTATGACCTTACAAAAGATATAAACATCTCTTACTTTCCCCCAAGGCTACTGAGTTTGTATTGCCATTTTTAGCTCTTACCAAGTTCATCTTTTTCACTTCTATTACTTTTTAGTCTGCTTCTTTTGGATTTCCCTCTTTCTTGTTGCTTCTGTTTCAGTTCTACAGTTCTTCAGTTTTTCACACTTACCTCATATTAGCTGTGCTGTCTTTTAATTTCCACATCTACCCTGTGATCACCATACTTTATTCAAAGGTTGTTAATTTTTAGTAGAACCAATGCAGGTCAAAAACTCTTGTTTAATTTAAATGTCTTTATTGTATCACAGTCTCCTGTTGTTGGTTGTCACTCTTTTTGTCTAAGCCTTCTCTCCTGTTTCTCCTGCTGTTGTCTGATCGACCCCCGTCTCTCCGGTTCCATCAAATTTCCATGTTTCGTTTTTCTTTGAGTATGCCTGTCTCTCTGTGGGGTGTATTTCCGCTCCTCTCTGGAGGAATCAAGCTTTTTGAAGTTCTAGCAGTAGAGAAGTGCCTTCAGCCCTAATACATTTTATTCTGGTTTCTGACGCTTACAGCATGGTCTGCAATTGTTTGCAACAGAGCTGTCAAAAGAAGACAAGAGTATTAAACATGAGGCAGCTGTTCTTCTTGGTTCTGACATTGTCTGAGTGTTATCCTGAACTGATCGAGACCGTGAGTGTTTTGCAGTGATAACAACTTGTTAGTCAAGAAGGATAATTTATTCATTATCGTCAGTTTTCTTAGAAGCTGTGCAGGTGCTTGCCAGCATTAAACAGGATTAGAATCAAATGCTTAGCTGTTTGATCTTTATTATGCTTTTGAGAAGTAATGACAAGGTGGTTTGGCTTCTTGCTGCTAGTATTAATTGTAGAGTTTTTTATATAAAAGTACAGATTGATTTGACTGGTAAGCTACTGATTTAATCTACTTCAGTTGTCTTCCACTGCTCATTACTAAAAGTACTAACAGGACCACCTATGAATGCTGCATTATAATTGAGCTACTTTTATTCAATAGACTAGCAATTAGATCGAAAAACATTGTGTTTTCTAGAAGGAGGTAGAAATTATCTTCAATTAAAACTACATTCTTTGCCTGAACTTGGCTCTTTAAGCCTGGTGAATAGTTGTAAAAATCTTTACATAATATTTGAACATTTTGTGATCAACCAGGGATGACTTTCATAAATATTATCCTAAAAGTTACGATAAAATACATTTTCTGTATTTTATTTATATGCCTAATTTGCTAATTAGTCAGCTTGAAACTTTTTGCAAAGTGTGATTTATTTGCCTGTTTTATATGCAGTAGTTTTGAGAGTAAAAATACAAACACAGAATAAATACTAAGTTTATTTATAGAACTAAAGCAATTATGGATATTAAACGGAATTAGCATGTCAAATACAGAGTAAGTTGTTTGAAACAAAATGAAGTTAGATACGCAGACACAAAATATAGCAGGGAAAAAACATTTTTATTTATAAAAAAAAAAATGTTCATACATTTTATGGCAAAGACAACAAACCAATTAACTGTTCATCAAGAGGTCTAAAAACATGTAGGTTAACTTGTAGAGAGTCAGTAATTGAAAATTCCTAAGTTTCAACCCAGCTCAGACCACTTGTTTATGTCATTATCTGTCTCAGCAAAAAACATGTATAAATTCAGACTTCTAATAAATATCTAAATGCTAAATCTAGACATAGAGAATAATTTTCATGTTGAAAGCAATTGTGTGCAGATTCTACCCTAGATATCTAATTACCATTTATACCTAATTAGAAAAAACATCTCTGGGTAATGGCTAATGCTTTCTTGATCAAATAAAGTTGTATGTGGTCAAGAACTGGCTAGCACTTCCCAGACAGTCTTCACTTTGACAGGTAAAGTTTTGAAGTTTTAATTTTGCAACTTCTCACGACAAATGATGTATGTTGTCACCCTTTGATTAACTAACAAGTGTCAAGAATTAAGTTTGGTTAGTTGCTTAGACTAAGGACAGTATTGTCAAAGTTTTCCAGAAATAAGATAATGTGGATAATCCTATATTTCAATAAAAACATTGTTTTCTTTTTTAGTGACTCTTAGCATCTCACCTAGACATGTGATGGATGGTTGAAACATGTTTTTGGGATAATGACCAAACATTGTTATCTTTTTGTGTTGAAGTAAGACGTATCGCGTCCTAATAATGTCCTCCAACAGCCTAGCCTAAAGCAGCATAGCTACTAACATTAACCTGTCTCCTAGCTACTAGGAGACCTGGCTACCAACACTCTGTCTGAGTCCTCATGACCCGTGGACGGTGTAGGGCCGGTAACGGCCCCCGTCATGCCGGGGTCTTCTCGGTCATGAGGACTCAGACAGAGTGTTGGTAGCCAGGTCTCCTAGTAGCTAGGAGACAGGTTAATGTTAGTAGCTATGCTGCTTTAGGCTAGGCTGTTGGAGGACATTATTAGGGTCTGTTCCTACTTTCTCTCCTACTTCTCCCCAACTGCATGATGTGCTGTCAATTCAAGCACTAACCTGTTTTCTATTATAGTAGGTGCTCGATTAGCCCTGCTTGACGACCCTGACTAAGATGGCATTGCAGTGACGGAAAATTCTCCACGTCCTGCAACAAACTTCTGCATCAGTTCTATTGCTCTTTCTGTGTCTCTGTTGTGTATTCTCCAAGCCACAGACGGTCGCGGCAGATAACCGCTTGTGCTGAGCCTGGTTCTGCCGGAGGTTTCTTCCTGTTAAAAGGGAGTTTTTCCTTCCCACTGTCGCTGCATGCTTGCTCAGTATGAGGGATTGCTGAGAATTCCACGACGCAATCTTCTGTGGTTCTCTAATTTCTACACTAAACATTGTATTGTAATAACTCTTTTTGTAAAGTGCCTTGAGATGACATCTGTTGTGAAATGGCGCTATATAAATAAACTGAATTGAAGTAATACATCTGTAACAAATTCAATGAGCACAGATGTCACTGGTGCCATTTACTGCACATATTTAATTCAACTTTCAGAATCTACTTTTTGGGCTAAATACACTGAATTCCTCATGACCATAAGAGACATCCCGTTGTTTTTTGTGAGGGTGTTTTTTTCTGCTAAGGCTTTGTAATTTTAATTAATCTTTTGATAAGAAACCCTGACTTGCAGTCTCCATTCTTTTTCGATTAAAAGGCATTCTATTGGTTTGATGCCAGGATTCTGTGCAGGCCAGGCAAGGTCTTCCACACCAGACTAGCTCTTCCATATCCCTATGCATGCCCGTGCAAGTCATGCTTAATCCTCAAGGGGTCACGGGCTGGTGCACCCTGGACAGGTCGCCAGTCCATCAAAGGGCGACACACTCACACCTAAGGACAATTTAGATTGATTAATTAACCTGACAGTCATGTTTTTGGACCTTCTTGCTGCAAGCCACCGTGCAGCCCAACACTAAAGAGTTGAACAAAGCTCTTGTGAAAATACTACAAGCCTCCCTGCACCAAATGTCAGACCCAAAGCAGTCAGGTTTGTAGAAGTAGTCTTATTCACCTTTGTCCATGGAATTGATTTAAACACCTAAGTACAATTAACTGGACAGTTGAGTGAATATCTTTGACACTATAGAGTGCACAAATTGTTTTATGCCTTCAAATATAACAACCTGCCTTGTACTGAGAGCACAATATCCTATTCATAAATTTCCAGCCTCATGCTTCAGACGTAGCCTACTAGTTAGTAATCAGATTTGTCAATTTCTGTGTATAAATCTTGTTTGGAAGAAGGTTGGTTTTCAGGGGTCAGAGTGGCACCAACAAATTAGGTTTATGGTATTTGCTGCAAAGCAGGCCATTCCCGAATTTTTATACTAAGTTAGAAGTATTGATGGGAACAAGAATCATATTTGAACCAGTAAAATATCTTAGGAGTACAGGCTCTTTTAGATTTGAGTTTCACCCACATACAGGTGATTAGACTGGGACACTTTGAGCCTAAAATATTGAACCTTTTCACAATATTCTAATTTCCTGAGATTTTGAATATAATTTGTTCAGAACCTGTAAGCCATATTCATATAAAAATAGAACAAATAAAGACTTGATATATCGTGCTTTGCATATAATGCGTCTATATCATACTGTATATTAGTTTCACCTTTTAAGTTGACTTATTGAAATGAATTTACTTTTGGACAATATTCTTTTTTTAGTTTCAGCTGTAGATAGGCATAACTTTTTTGTTTAAAACATGTAAAATTAGAAAAGTTAAAAAATCAGAAAATTCCAATTATGCAGCTGCATTTCTTTGCCAAGGTCCGACTTGATGTGCCCTTCAGTCCATATCCCCACCAGAGTTCAGGCTTTGAGAAATGTTTGACTAGATGACCTGCCTTTAATTAACCAGTTTATTTCAGTTATTACAGATTTAATGCTTGAGTTGAACTTGACTTGGCACATAGCAGAATAGCCTCATTACATTTGTTAACATGGCATCATTCGTGGAAACACAATATTAAGTTATAATGAGCATTAAATGCAATGTTACCATCAACACAGAAACCACAAAACCACCGATTGTGTCCTGCAGCTAACATTTTTGCCATCTTTATCACCTCAGTAACATATATACAGAACACTTTCCAAAATATCATCTAAAACTGAAAGAATTTATGAATCCTATTTAGTAAATAAGTTTTAGAATATCAAAACTGTCTGGTAGTCCATGTTTGATATAAATTAGCCAACAGGAGATGAGTTCCTCAGAGGGAAGGAACTTAATTAATCCAAATGTGAATATGAATCGATAATAATCAGGACAGCTTATGTTATCTTTTTTATCCTACATTTGATTAGCCAATCAAGTAAATTTTTTGTCCTTCAAAGAAATGCCAGATATTTATCTTTAGAACATCCGTGTAGAGCAAGATCATTACATTATCATGTAATCTTTGTGCAAATTGAAATCATGCCTTAATTTTCCCTGCCTGCTTAGATTTGTTCAGGTTGTAGGGTTCATCTTTCACTTTTGCAGCACTTCACAGTTTAATCATTGAGGGAACTTTATGGTAACCCAGTTTACATATCAAACAGCATGTACAAATAGCACAATTAAACAGTTTTTTCACAGGACACTTGAAGTAGGGCACTCAGGGAAAGAAAAGTGAATTAGCCAGAAGAAACTCAGAGAAAATATACAACAAAGCAACTATTCAACAGTGGCCTTCCACCACTGAGGCAATTTCATTTTGCATAAGATTTTAGAGTTTTAATTGAGCTGGCTGACAAAAGCATACACCACAACTGGATCAATTTTGTGGCAGAATTTTGTGTGCCTGTAAGTAATGATTGATTGAAAGAATCTATTCTGAAGAAACAGAAGATGAAATCAAACATTTACTGGATATTTGAACAGTGAGTTACTTTTAAAAACAGTTATAGATCACTAAAAAATATTTTTGATAAAAGACAAAACGGAGCAGTTTCAGTATTTTTTGATATTACAGATTAAATTATAATTAAATAAGTATTTAAAATTGCAAATTGTCAAACCAAGAAGTTTGAAGTGATTTATAAAGCCTGCACCCTCTTTCCCAAATATATTTGATTAAGATGCATATAGCCTTATGCGCTGGGAGAAGTGTTGCAAAACTTGTGCTAACCATTACCCTGCTCTGTAAGACTACAATCGCTACTCCTACATTTATAAAACCAAAAGGCTGATACTTTGGGAACATTTAATGATCAGACTTGCTCAACTATTAGAACTATTTGGTTGGATTTTGTCTTTTCTCACATTCAATTATCAAATTTAAGATTATTGTAATAAAGATGAAAGGTTTTGTTTAAAATAAAACCTGTTCTTGCCATTATTTTACTGTTGGAAATATGCTAAGTTTATGTATCTATTATGCTTTTAAATCTTCTGAAAGCCTTTACAAATAGGAGGGATGCAAACCCAGTCTCACATTCATGGCTTTTTGAATTGCCCTGTGGTTCAGTCTTTTGAAAAACCATAGTTATTTATTAAATTCCTATGCAGGTCTAACATTACATTAGGGATGCATCAACATCTAACATATTGGGAATCATGAAAAACAACTACTACTATGGGGGAAAGAAATTACCATTGGGTCTTCTGTTCAAGATGGAATGTCTTTACAATGTCAGATGTCATCAGTTCCCTCCACAGATTTTTTCTCTGGCACTTTATCCAACATATCCGCTTACAATCCCAAATGGATGGATGAAAAAGGCAGAACTGAGAGTGTGCCAACATTGTATGTCTGAAGTGTCATCCTCAAACAAAGTTAGCGTTTTAACTCAGCTAGATTTCACCTCTGGGTTTTCATAGAATATCCCAATTACATTTTCGTTGTCAACCAACTCAATCTCCATTGAGAGAATAGGGGCAGCAGTAATCTGACTCTACAACAGTAATGTCTGCTTTGGGAGATTTGTGAATCAGTTCTAATTAAACAGGCAACTCTTTTTGTTTCTCAAAGGGAAGAACTTAATGGCTTTTTCTGAATAAATGTTGTTGAGCATGCTCTGGGTAAATGTGTTCCTTATGCCCTTTCTCGGAATAAACAATAGAAAAATTGTGTAATACAAACACTGAAAATGAAATTAAACCATCTTGACTGTTTGTGTTGAGATCTCAACTATCTTTTTTTGTTGCATTTGTTCTGAACTGGAAGATCTTAAGAATTTCATGAAAATTATTAAATATTCAGTCACGATGCTTGATGACTTTGAGTTGAAAGCAATCCGAGCAATTTGCTGCATGCAAATGAAGTACAGTCAGAGGATAAACATCTGAACTCCACGGGAGCTTTTTTCTATTTCCTTGCTCATTCTATAATGTATAATTAGTGTAATCCTAAACTATGCTTGAATGAAGAAGCTGCTCTTGCATGAATACATACATGTGTCAGCCTTGTGTATTTTTTATACATGCTTGTCCATGTAGCATTTTAAACTGCAAGTCATGTGGTATTTTATCCATAACTAAATCACCTTAATCATCATCAGCCATATTTCTTTGTCACTATCTCTTTGTCTCTGTTGTTTGCATCCATCCATCTATCCAGGGGTCACGGGGGGGCCTATCTCCAGCTGTCAACAGGCGAGAGGCAGGGTACACCCTGGACAGGTCGCCAGTCCATCACAGGGCCACACATAGAGACATGCACGCACACACCCACACCTAAGGACAATTTAGAGTGATCGATTAACCTGAGAGTCATGTTTTTGGACTGTGGGAGGAAGTCTGAGTCTGAACCCATGCACGGGGAGAACATGCAAACTCCATGCGGGGTACAAACCCACAACCTTCTTGCTTGCAAGGCAACAGTGCTAACCACTGCTCCACCGTAAAGCCCTCTGTTGTTTGCTATCCCCCAAAACATTTTATTTACTTTGATGCAATAGCACAACGACTACTAAATAATTAGTCATTTTAGTGTGCTTTGTGTTCTTCAGAATAAATATTAAATGCTATCTGAGTGTTAGATTTTGAAAGACCTTTCATCTTAGAGGTGTAATGAAGAGAATGCTCAAATTAAACATTATTTTCTTCGAAGCCTATTGTATATCAGCAGGGATGGTTCATACAGTTCAGATCAGAAAACATGAGTCTTTGCTAGATATGGATGATGGCAAGTACATTCTGTGGAAGACAAAGGATGGTACCTCTAGCTTAATCTGAACCTACCGTAAAATAACCTTACGTATAAAATGAAAAGACCTAAAAAAAAAAAAGCTTGACATCTATTTTCCTTCTTTTACAAGAAAGAAAGCCACAGGTCACTGAATATTATTTTTCACTCACACAGCAGGACATGTGGATATCGATTGAAACCAACCTGTGTAAATATCTTCTTGTCTCCTCCCCTTTCTGCACAGCTGGATGCTTGTCGAAGCATGGTGGTGAGGATGGTTAGAAGGCGATTAATGGCGCCGCCAACACTAGGCCGGGTCAGATGGATGAATGTAATGGGAACTGGAGTCCTTCATCTCTTGCTGCTATCAGCCTGCCTCGGCCAAGCCACAGAAGGTAAAGAGTGTCTTTCTTTGCAAGTCCTCTTCTATGCTAAAAGCAAATATTTCTGATGCTTTTGACTGAAACAAATCTTAACAGCAATTATATAAAATTATTTTGCTATAACTCTCTTCTTGTCATGCTCTTCACATAAGTACTCTGATCATTTAAATTTGATAAGGGAAATGAAAACTTGTTCGAGCTTATATACTCTCTGTTAGGGAATATTCAATTTCTTATTTCCTCTATATAATATATATATATATATATATATATTTGCCATGAAGTGGGTTCCATTGCTACACTGGTATTTGGACTTCATTGGAAAATTTATTTTGTCTCTATCTCACGTGTACTCTGTACCAAACAAAAATGGGTATAGTGTTTGCATGAATGTTTTGCTGGACTAGATGAAAGACCCACTTTGATTATTGGTTAAAAGCAGTTTAATGTAGAAAGTATTACAGAACATCTGCAGTCTGGCTTTCATATTGCTCAGAAAAATCCATCTGAAATTCCAATCTTTTCAGTTAAGACTAACAAAATCACGTGCTTTTGGAAATTAATGAATACAAAAGTTTGTGAAATTGTGGCATAGAATGATGAGCTGTTCGAATGGTTTTCAGCTGAAAAATATCTTGGATTTTCCTTAAAATAAAAATTGTCTTTTAAACATCCCATTTACTACTTTATTAAAATTCTTGATTTTCTGCTCTTTTTTCTTCTCTTAAATTGTTAGATTTTTTTGTGCAGGATTAGGATTTTTAATTGATGTAATCATAATTGGATAATGTATGAGGATATTGGTAGGCCTTCTTTGAACAATGAGAGGTTGAAACCTTGGTAGTGTTTTCTTTATAAGACCATGTTAGGTGACTCACCTGATTACC
The DNA here is from genome assembly GCA_028564705.1 of Apricaphanius iberus. Classification (NCBI taxonomy): domain Eukaryota; kingdom Metazoa; phylum Chordata; class Actinopteri; order Cyprinodontiformes; family Aphaniidae; genus Apricaphanius; species Apricaphanius iberus. Next base: position 268,151 of record JAPXFQ010001240.1, read on the forward strand.
GCATGTCATCTCTCATTCATAAAGTTTCCAGGGGATAAATTCTTTAGTCAGACAAAATATGAATGTCATTCATCTGACACATTTTTTTTTCAACTCCACAAAGGTGAATTTGGCACCCCCCGCTTTAATCTATGTATAACCTACTCCTGTTGGAAGCTAAATTGGAATACCTGTCAAATACTGTCAATTTTAACAATGGAATTTGGAACTAATTGAGTCAAGGATGTTCCTTTTTGTAATTTAAAACATATAAAAATTATAATTGTGATGACCAATGAGCTTCATGTTCTTGTCTGTCTTAGCCAGGACTCCGTCTCAAACAGATTTTTGATCTGTTGCACATTATTCCTAATAAAACAAAGGGTACATAGTTCACTTGCCTTTAAATATTTTCTTTAGGGGGAACGGTTTAATAATTTTAATAGGTTTTCGTTTTGTTCTTTGTTTTTTTTTTTTTTTTTTTTACAAATTTGATACATTCTACTCAAAACCATTGGGAAGAATATGCATTTTCTTTCTGATTAGCTAAAACCTAGCAATTAAATTAACAAATGACTGGAACCTGTAAACTGCTGCTGACTGATTTTTACTATGTACATATTTTTGTGTTCCTGTACATCAGCCTGACGTCTGACAGAGATAAAACCATTAAAATGTGTCAGACTATACAAACTTTTCAGTGTTGTTGCTCTGTTTGCCATGCCAGCACTGAGGGAACATCAATGAAAGTCAAAAGAGATGAGAGCAACACAGAGACAGCCAGCAGAAAGACCTAACACTAGTAGCAGCAGTGGCATAATCATGATGACAGGCTTTGTATGGTTTCTTCCCTTTTGGCCAACTTTGAGGTACATAACTTGGAATGAAGTGTTTGACCTCGAGAACATGGCTGCATTTTTATTGTTTGCTTGGCTTAATGGGCTGATTACAAGATATGTTTAGTCTTAAAAGTACTACAAATACTGATCCATTTGCAAACCTTTATGAGGCAGGTCTGTACAGTGTCCTGCCTCCTGTTTAATATGTATTTGGGTTGATCCTATTTTTCATGTATCCCCTTACTGACTTGATGAAGTTTAGATCAGGACTCTGCAGGGGCCACACCATCTGCTACAGGACGCCTTCTCGTCTCTGTAGATGGTTCTTTATGACTCTGGCTGGGTTTTTGGAACAAAATAACAAATGTGCCACTGGACAGACATCCCTTATGGTTGTTAGTGATAGATAAGACTGTAATACTTTCTAACGTATCGTAGCACTGTGCCCAAGGGCAGTATCACAAACCTGGCAGAAATGCTGCAAGTGCGTCTTGTTGTGGCGTTTGGAGGGATTGACACCTTGCCATTTGTTATCGCTGTCCTGCTATTAAATGCAAAAAGTCAGAAGTTTGCAATGTTTTGAAAGCTCAAATTTACCAACCTTTGCTGTGTGTGCACCAGGTGTAACATCTCAAAGAAATTCAGATTCAACTGAATTAAGGTGTGACTAAAACTTCTTTGAAAACATATTGATCTACTTCAACCTCAGTTTAGGACTCAAATAACAAGCACCCTTGACTTTGGTAGCCACAAAAACAATCTTATACCAGTCAACTTCAGCCACATGAGAGGAAGAACAGATACAGATTGTTCCCACTCTCATTTTTCAGTGTATGTTTGAAGATTAATAGAAACAGGTTCAGAAAAAAATGGTGAAAGATGAGGAAATAAAATAAAAACAGCTCCAGAAAGCAATACTGAGATATAATAAGTAGGCCAGATTTTGCAATCCTAATTCTCAAGACCCACTGCCCTGCAGGTTTTAGATGTCCGCCTGATTTAATACAGCTGATTCAGATTATTGCAGTTTGGTCAAAGCCTGTTTTTTCAGCTAACATTTGAAATTAGGTCTGCTGAAGCATCTAAAACATGCAGGACAGTTGATATTGAAGGAAGCAATTCAACTATTGTCTCAGTTAAGTTTCTTCAGCGGTTCTTGATTCTGGTCATCAGGACCCAATATCCTGCATGTTTTAGGTATTTCCCTGCCTAATTTTATGCTAAGAACAGTTAGCATTTATTTGTTACAGGTGCAATAAAGCAGGAAAACCTCTAAAATGTAAAAGACAGTGGATGCTGATGCCCAAGATTAGATGTCCACATGAACAGAGTTTTTGGTAAATATTTTGTGGCAAAAGTTGTAAATACAGCAGAAACCTACATTTAATTAAAAAAATACCCATAAGTTTTTAAAATGGGAAAAAAAGACAATAAGATATTCTGTAATGTTTTCAAACTTTTTATTATAGAATCAATTATTTAAATAATAAAAAATGTAAATTTAGTTCAATAATTAAGTTGGAAAAAAGTTAAACTCATACAGATTAATTCATGGCTCTTGCCTCTTGAAGATCTGCCTCCAGCTCCAATTCACACCTTATAGGTTTCGCCGAGGACTCTTGAATGGGCGTTGCTTTATAACCGTCTCAAGGCGACAGTTATCTATTGCTAATGTACGTTTTTCACCTACATTTTTTCCTTCCAAATAATTTTCCATTAATATGCATGGACACGGCAAACTGTAAAAAGCCAGCTTCTATGCAATGACCTTTTGTGGTGCCCACTCCCTGTGGAGGGTGTCTGTGACTGTCTGCTGAAAAACTGCTGAGTCAGCAGTCTTTCCCATTATTGTACGTCATTGTATAGAAGTTGCATTGAAGCTCTGTAGGTCACAACCTTCCATAACAAAACAATACCCACAGAAACTAAATTCAGTTTTCTTAGCTCAAAACTACGTTGAAACCACATTGTACCCAGTGCGTCGATAGGATATATGACTTATATATCACTTTTTGCATTGAATTACTCAAATAAATTAGCTTTATGATTACATTCTAATTTACTGAGATGCACCACTGGTGTTCTCCTCTCTCTTCTAAGGTATATATAATTTGTCCGCCAGTGGGAATGACTAATAGGAAAAAAATAATATGGGGAATATTTTAAGGTTGAAAAACCAGACACGTTCCTTTTCCCTTGAACTGAGGGCAAACTGGAGCAACTTAAAACCTAAATTAAATCATCACTGATGGGATAGATCAGCATAATGCACTCTTGACTTTCTGCTCAATTTATCAGAATATTAATTTTCCATTCCACCCATGGGCTTTGAGATTTATCTGCTTGGCATTTAGCTGAAGGGGCTGCAGCCAAAGGTGAACATCTGCAACATTTTTTCAAAAGGATAGAAGCGGATCATGTTTTTGCATCGAGAGTGTTTGATACGAATTTGGTGTTGGAATTTTTTAGTTTCAAACATGTCTTTACTTCTCTAGTGTACACACTGTATATCACGTTGTATTTATTTACAGCTGTAAATCCAATCACAAGTCTCACAGAGTGTCAGACATAATGCTGGTGTTTTTGTGCATGACAAAATATCCTACTTAACGAGCCTGGGCTTCTAGAAAAGTCAATATTGTTTTTGTCAGTTTTGGTCTCATGATTTGGATCATTACTGATGTGTTTTTAATGAGCATGGGCCCAAAACGAACAATAATCTTAGTTTGTTGGGTGATTTTGTTTCCAAGATGAAAAAATCACCATTACATTTTTAATGAGCCTTTATCCCACAAAAGGAGACCACATAACATCAAATAAATGATTTGACAGGACAGTGAGAGGTCCAAACATTTATTCTTTCCTTCCCTGGAAACTTGTTTTGACTTCTGATTGTAGCATCAGGTTTTACTTGGCAGGCTGACAAAAACATTTCTCATTTGAGACAGAAATGCAAGGTGACAGCTTTCGTTAACTCTTATGCCTGAGCTGTTTAGGACTATATTTAAAATCACAAGTGTGTGAATTGTTCTTTAGATTGCTGTTTTAATTAAATATAACTGCTCACATATGTGAAAACTAAACGGCTTTTACAAGCTGTTAATATGTTGCATGACATATGCTTGCATCTCTAACGTATTTTTCTTTTTTTAATGTAAACACAGCTAGTATAGACTAGGGCTATGTGAGAAGCTAATCCTCTAAAGCAGAAAAAAAGAAATTACACCCAAGGGAAAAAATAAAAAAAAACTTATTTGTACCCTTTTTTTAAAGTGAAATACTGTGTAATTAGTCAAAATGAGGGATTGCATAGTGCCGCAGGTGGTAGCACTGTTGCCTTTTAGCAAGAAGGTCCTGGGTTCGAATCCCAGCCTGGGGTCCTTCTGCATGGAGTTTGCATGTTCTCCTTTTCCAGGCATGGGTTCCCTGTAGATACTCGGACTTCCACCGAACAGTCCAAAAAACATGACTGTTAGGTTAATTGGTCTCTCTAAATTTCCCTTACGTAGAGAATGTGCGTGCATAGCTGTTTCTCCTGTGTGCCTTTGTTGTCCTGTGATGGACTGGTGACCTGTGCAGGGTGTACCCCAACTCTCACTTTTTGACTGCTGAAGATAGGCACCAGCCCCCCCCCCCACCCCCCCCAGCAACCCTGCATATGATAGACGGTATAGATGGCCGTTATTATATGTGTGTTCTTTGTCCGTTGTCAGATCGTTGACATTGTAAACGTTATTTGTCCTCGTCATTTGCCAACTTCATTTCTAGCTTCATTTTTGCCTCTGTATCCTGTGTACGGACTGGTCTTGATTAAAAAATGAGTCTCCTAACTTATAATTGCCTCCCTGCATTTTGGTCTAAATACCAACACATAAAACGTTTACCAGGTTTTAAGAAGAAAGACAGACCCACACCATTACAGTTCTACCACCTTACTCAACAGTGAACATGCAAAGTTAATGTCAGTATTATCATTAATAAAGATTTTAACTTGTCTTGTTCACACAAATATATTTATTTAATTACCTCTGAACAGTTTTTAATATACTTTTTGTAACATATTTTCCACTAAAGAAGATATATCTGCAAATGTTGCAGAAAATCTCTGTTTTTATCTATTTTGTGTGTGCAAAGGGGCCTACATTAGTGTTATCATTTTACCACTTATTTTAAAACTGATATAGACTTCATAAAACTGAAGTCAACAATTGGAATATTAAATAATAGCTATATTTTTTATTATGGTCCTGAAAAGACAGTCAAACACTTTCTGACAAAAGGAACTCATTAAACAACAACACACCAAAAGAATACATCAATGTCGAACCCTTTTAAAATAGGTTAAGATAATACTATACCGAATCAATAGGAGGTCAGGCTCATCATAAATTATTATGGTGATGTCGGAACAGTTTGGGTGCACTGTGACCAAGGCATTCTAGGATGACAGGATCACTGAATAAAATCCCTGATATTGCTTTGGGTGCACGGTTTGCATTATAAATAGCAATACCTCCGGAATAAGTGCAAATAGCACAAAGGAAAATACTCCAAAATGCAGCTGATTTGGTTTTAAAAAAACTATATAAAAGCAAAGGTTTTATAATTGTTAGTTTTCCATCCATTTAAACAAATCTTAACATGACAGTTCTTAGTCTATATTAATGTTAATTTTTTCTTCATTAAACATGTTAAAAACAGATCAGAGGTTCATTGTCTTCCTAACAAACATCATAAGTCAGGGTTCAGGGTTCAAATCCCTCTCTTGCTATTGAAACTTGAATAGATAGATATAATTTTAAAATGGTAAAATCAAAGTTTACTTGACAGAAAATGTTTTTCTTTCACTCATTTGCCACTTTATTTTGGTGCTCCTGTTTATTGGTTTGTTAACATAAATATAGAAATAAATGGGATTTAAATGACTTTAAAGCTACTACGATAAGTTTCACACGCAATTATCTTTTAAGTTATTGGACAATAGTCAGAAAAAGAGAACATGCAATTTTCTGGATAGACATGTCTTCTTAATGGTAGAGGTCAGAGGAGAATGGGCATATATACTCAAGATAATATAAATGCAAAAGTACCTCAAAGAATTGTGTCATTGGAAAATTATGTTTTGTATTTGGTCAGGTTATGGTCTGATGTTAAAATTTGTTTAATCAAAAAACGCAAAAACAGAAGAAATCTTGGTAGCAAATACTTTTGGAACATTGAGGTATGAAACCAATTTAATATCAGTTTTTGTTTTCCTTTGTGGTGTTATGTCTCTTTTATCTGTCACCATATCCAGACACTGCCCTTCTGTTGCTTTTTTCCTGTATCTGTATCTTTTCTCTGTCAAGCATTTCTTCACATGAGCACTTGCGATCTCCCTCCTGTGCATGTATCTCATCTCTAAAGTTGAATGCTACTTCCTTAGATTAGTTTCTCACAACCCCTTTCTTCCCTTGCCTGGTTTTCCCCTGTTTCTATCTCTTTTTTCCGCTACTTTCATCCCTATCACACTTTTGTTCATCTTTTTATTTCCCTTCCTTTCGACTCAGTTTAAACCAGATGTTTACATATACTAAAATAAAATGGCGCATCTTTGTTCATCACTGTCTGAAGGTAAAAGAAGATAAACCTTTTTTTTTCTTTTTTTTTTATTAGAAATACCAAAAGTATTTTCATCCATCTGGTATTTAAACTTCCCATCTTATGCAGGGGTTTATGTCTATCTCAAGCAGTCATCGGGTAAGAGTTGGGGTACACTCTGGACTAGGGCTGAACGATTTTGGAAAATAATCTAATTGCGATTTTTTTTTCTTCAATATTGCGATTGCGATTTAATGTGCGATTATTTTTGTGTGTCTTTTGTCTTGCATTTTTTAATTAATGCAATCAAAAATATTGTGTATTATAAACAGATTTTTATACATAATTTATTCTTTTCCATAAGATTATTTACTTATTTTAAGACAAAGACCAATATTAACAAATGTATCTACTTTTATTCATCACACTCGATGGTCATCAGCGTCGTTCTGCAATCAAGGTTTTCTTCCTTTTGATCCCAGCTAGTAATTCCCTCCGGCTGCAATGTTTTCCTCCGTGTGGTTATCCAGGAAGTAGGATGCTTGAAGGAACAAGCTCTGATTTTTAATTCTCCATCGATCTATCGATCATCGAAGATGTAGCTCGGGCACAAATTGGTCTTCAAATGGGACAATGACACTAATGACACTAATGACACTGTGGGCATATCTAGAAAGGCCCACAAGCCTGACTAAGTTACACTAGTTCTGTTAGGAGGAGGAATGGGTTCGATTTGCAGCTAATTCAATTCATTTTATTCGTACAGGGGCCAATTTACAACAGATGTCATCTCGCTGGGCTTTGCAAGAAAACTAATTTCAATACAATCATACAAACATTCCAATCGGTTAAGAAGTTTGCTATTTAAGTAATCCTAGCAGATTGCATTCACTGGCAGTTGTGTCCCATTGATCCAGAGTCCAACCACAGCAATCTTCTCTGCAGTTCTGTATATTGAGTAAGCATGTAGTGACAGTTGAGAGGACAAACTCCCCTTTAACAGGAAGAAACCTCCTGCAGAACCTGGATCAGTACAAGCGACCATCTGCCATAACTGACGTGGGTTTGAGAAGACAGAGAAGAGACACAGGTAGTACAAAAAGAACTGATCTAAGCATACTAAGAAAGCAAAAAGTTGACAACAGAACATGGAAGATATTTGGTCACTGGGAGCATCATACCAGTCGATGCCCCCCGTCCAGCAGGGCATTGTAGTAAACTATTGTGAGAAGCTTGTGTTACCACAGTCTAAATTTTTGACCCAAATCACACAGTTCAAATGCAAAGCTACCAAACAATGAGGAGACGTATGTAAACTTCTGATTTTACAGATATTAATAAATCCCTGATATATTCTCTCTTAGCAAATAGAAATAATGTTGAAAATTCTAACTGACCTAAAACCAGAGCGGTCTGATTTAGGTTGATTTTATTTGGTTTATGAAATTAACTGAATTTTAAGTACACGTTTGTATAAAAGCTTTTGACATGCACATACATTACAAAATATTCCATACACTAGGATTGTAACACAAAAACGGTGTTGGCCAGCAGGTTTTTTGGCATATTCAAATTAAAGTCAGTATACTTTTTGGCAAATAGAATAGTCTAAATTGAATAAAATCATTAAAGTTGACATTTAGTTTTTGCAAAAGCAGCGACTTTGGATAAGCTGTTGAAAACTGTAGCATATAAATATAAAGCTGGTCTAATTTGCTAACTGAAAGTTGAGGAGGTGTAATTTAGTAAAATTAATCTCTAATTTTCAGCTTGTGTTTAAACTTTTACGGTCTATATTTTAATTTTATTTTTAAAAAATGAAGTTGTGTTTTCCCATCAATAAAAAAGCCAAATTAATTAGATTTGTATTTGCTTTTAGATGCATAAGCACATCAAACCTCGATAATCCCCAGCCTGGGATAAAGGTTTAAAAAATATCCTCAACATACCTTCAGGGCCCTGATCCTTCTTCCATGTGCGTATTAACATGGTTTCTTGTGAAGCACTATTTTTCGTCCCAATCTGTTAGAATCAACACAAACCTTCCTTTGAGCGTAGTCCAAAATGTGTGTCCTTGCAGATTGGTTACAGTATATCCACTCTATTAGCAATTTATCATCATGGACCAATAAAAAAGCATGGATAACATGTTGGAAGAGGGCTTAACAAAGGTTTACCTTTGTTTTCTCATTTATATTCATAATTAGGTGCAATAATTTCAAAAAACACACACAGATGGTGTTTTTTTTTTTACACATTTTCTTGTTCTGCCATAAAAATAAAAAAAAAGCTGTGACTCTGTTGCTTCTTTGAAGTTGACTTTTAATTTAAAGGTGCTTGGGTGCAATTTGCTGACTTGTCTTAATTGTATCAGAAATATAACTAACCCCTTGCTTTCCACTGTGCGCGTAAGTGGTGTGTAAAATAATAGAAGCTTTTTCCTTCCAAGCTCAGCACCACAACCCTTCCCACCAGGAATTTTTCAGAAGCAACAATGCAGCTGGTCCGCATATTCTTAGGAGAACTGCCGTTGGATAATTTAAAGGGTTGTATACAGGAAACTAATGTAATTATAAGTATCATAACTTTTAACTAATTGGAATGTTTAATTGTATTGAAATTACTTCTCTTGTAAAGTGCCTTGAGATGACATCTCTTGTGAATTGTCGCTACATAAATAAACTGAATTGAATTGAATCATATATTCACCAAAATGCATATTCAACTAAAAAAAAAGAACTAGAAAAAAAAATGAATCAGTCAGTTACATTACCCCAAAAAAATCTGTTGCTGGTTTGCTTTTCAGTTCATTAAACAAGATATTTTTGAACTCCGTAAGTAATCAATAATCATTATGCTGTACACTGTGATGTAGCTGGTTAATGGAGCTGAAAATCTAATCCCAGCTTTAAATTCATTTTTAAATAAGTTTAAGGAATCTAGACTGCATTATATGTCAAAGTCTAGAATAATATTCATTTGGATTATTCTACACTAATAGAAAATGATTTTAAAAAGGTTATTTAAATTTTTAGGTAGCAATTCTTGCACTCAATTTAAATAGATTAGTTAATGCATTAAGCTAATAAAAAAGGTTGCTTATTTTTAAAAACTATACTTTGTCAGTGGGTGAAAGTTTAGCTTTGTGTGGTGAAAATAATGAAGGGGAGGCACCATTCTTCAATTATTATTAGGACGGCCACCGACGGAGTCCTTACCAAAGTATCAGGTTAAGACTTCTTGCAGATAAAAAAAACCTGCAATCTTCCACGGGAACTTTGTGGTTTATGCCTGTCATCTGCATATAGTATTGGAAAACATATTAAATCACATTTTTCTCTAACCTCCTTCTATTTATTTTTATTTATGTAATTATTTGTTTTTCAGAAAGATTTGCTCTTTGAGTGTTGGTTTGCTCTGCTTTTACTTTTCTTTTGTTTCCATTCAAGTACTTCTTATCATTGTAACAATACTTTCAACCAAAATAATTGATTTTTACCTCTTACATCTAATCCATTGACCAGAGTAGATAGTCACCACCATTTCTTACATTCTTATGAGAATGTAGCCTTTTTAGGCCACCAGAGGCTCATTGTAGGGTACTGGTGGGCGTTGCAAAAACAGCCGTTGTCTGATTAGTACCGTCACAGTCTTCAGTTGCGTTCAGCTGTGTTCTGACTTGGAATTGATCTGACACACTGAGAAAGAGACGGTAAGGGAAGGAGAGAGAGCAGGAGTCGGGCTAATGAATGAGCTGCTGCGGTGACAGAGTGGTGATTCCCTACAGCAAGGGATCTTGGGTGTGTGTCTGTGTGTGTTTTATGTGTGTAAGCACTTCAGCAATCCGTTTTCTCATGAGAGACATCAATCTAAAACAAGGTCACTCTGCATCTCTTCCACAATCCTTTCCTTTTATTGCTCTACTGTTCTACCTTCCTCCCATCACATATCTACACATTGCCTCTTTTTTACTCTGTGGTTTAAGTCTTACACTGCAAATTCTAATAAGCCTTCCTATTTGAGTATCGGCTTGACAAAAAAAAATCATTTTCCCTAACAAATTTCCTCTCCTCTGTACCCTCTCTGTCCTCCATGGATGAATGGAGAGATGAACAGGTGATGGATGAATGGCTGGCTCGTCGGATAGAGCTGAAAAGACAGAGAGGAATCAGACTCCTGGGAGGTTTTTAGATTGGTGTACTTGCTGACTGAAGCCTTAAAAAGAACATGACATGAGAAATATTAGAGCAAAAACACTCCATTTCTAGTCTGGCTGCACCAGTATTTTTAGTTTTTATGGACTTAGCTTTGCTTGTTGATTTAGTTTTGTTAGATTTTTGGCTGCAGAGTAAAACATACAATGGGGCATTGGAAAACTACTTGTGTACCTTATTGCACTAACATTTTCATTTACGCAGTTTAAATAATGTTTTAATATGTAAATTATCTTTAAAGTGCACTTCTCATATTAACTAAGATCAAAAATGGTTAATATGTAATTATTAAACATCCACACATAATGATGACATTTTATGCACACATTGTTTATAATTTAGGGTTATTAATTATTATTGTATAAACTTGTAAGCAATATTAGAAAAATGACATACAGATCTTGCAGTATTGCATAATGTTATCTTAAAAAAAGAACGATCCATCTATTGATGCTACTTTCCCAGTAAAGCAAACCTACTCTTTTTAATTCTATTCTTTTATCATAATTTTCACATTAGATATGCACAAACACATTACAAATGTACTTCAGGGAATCCTAGTCCCATTTAAAGTGTTATATTTGAATTTTGTGCAAGTGACCAACATTATTTGAACTGGAAGGTAAAAGATATATATGTTTTTCAGAAAAATCGGAAAAAATATGGCATGCATTTTTCTTTCTTTTAGTTTTTAGTGTCTCTGAATAATAACTTAGTCAAACCTGGAATTTTCTTGGGTCAAATTTATTACAATTACAGCTGTAAGCTTTGCAGTAGTACTGTGTCTACCAGGTTTGCACACACAGAGATGGATATTTTGCATATTTTTCCTTGTTAATTATCTCAGCTAAGTCAGAATGAATAAATACCATTTTCAAGGCAATTTGTTGTTTTAACGTTTCATGTGTTTTGATGTACCAACAATCAAATATTTGGAATCACAACTTTCCGTTTAATTCTTCCTTCTTCCTTTCTCTCTCCTGATATATAAGTATTTTCAGTTATCGACTGGCTGCATTAATGTTTTTTTAATATATTTTTTTGTTTTTTTTTAGCGTGTTTTTTACATTATTATTTATACATGGATCCTGAAATTGTGTTATGCTTCATCTTCAGACAAAATAAGCCAGGCAAACATGTAACAGATGGTAACAAGCAGAATTTAGTCAAGTAAAACTTAGTCAAATTAGCACATTGTTTTCACAATATGGTATGATTAAGAAAACTGATCAAAAATTAATTTGGAAAGTGCTAAATCAGAATGTTAACAGCCACTGTGTTACCTCTCAGATATAATTAATTTCTCCACTCATCAAATGGAAGGCTTATGTCAATTTGCAAAGCTAAACTCAGAGCTTGTAAGAAGGTTAGGTTTTTCCTTGTTTCAGGCATGTTTACTTAAATAATCTAAATCATAATGATTACAAACAGGGATTTAAAGATTTTCAATGCTGCTAAAACATATGCAAAGTTTGTTTAACCGTACAGCAGTATAAAGTCCAGGAAACAGCAGAAAGCTGTTTTTCTTGTTGATCGCAACAGCTCCAACATCAATGTCAACTTGCATGATTAACAGTTATGAATGATGGCCATAAACATTAATACCAAAAAAAACCTGACAACATTCAACCACACCAGCCTAAATACCATCATGTTAGATTATACGAAAGAGTGGTTTCATCTCTTTGCCGATGCTGAAACTGTTTCCCACAACTCTGTAAAACATATAGAAATGGTATTGTGAGGCTTATAATTGATTTTGAGGGCTGTTGAGTGTAGGGCAACATTTATCTTCAGACCATTCTTTGACATAAATACAGAGTCGAAAATAACGGTTTGAGATGGCCTCTGATATTTTCAACACTTTATGAAATGGGCTCAGCCTCGATCAGCCCAGTCTGAGAGATCATGCTATAAAGTAAGTATTATTGCAATTCATGTGTGTCATGGTGATGGTTAAAATAATCCCATATCCTTGGAATCGTATTTGCTGTCGAGTGGCAAGAAGCCTTCTTTGACTTTTCAGTCATTTATTCTTCATATCTCAAGTAAATAGCAAGAAGGTTGTGGGTTAAAATCCGCTGAATAAAACTGAATGCATCTTTTAACCAAAAATGCATTTAGAAGCCTTTAGAGGTTGTGTTGAGTCTGAAACAATATGAAGCCAGAATTTGTTTTTTTTTCTTTTGAGCTGTAAGGGCAGTCAAAAGTTTTCCCTTCCTTGCAGTTGTTAATTTAGCAGTTTTTTTGCTGTTTTGTCAGTGTTTCACTTTAGGACTTTCCAACTCTAGGCCTCAAGGGCTGTTGTCCTTATGCAGCACAGCTGATTCAAATTACTGAACTGCAAATGACCCATTTATTAGATTTACGTGTCTTAACCCATGGGAACATCTAATGCATTCAAGAGGCACACAACTTGGGGCACCTCTTTTTCTGATAATTAAACTACATTTAAAATCAGGAAATTATAGCCTGGTTAAATTTATTTTTAACTGATGATTCCACTTATAAAAGTAAAAACGCTATCCACTTGGTCCTTTAAGAAAATTGTAATTATCGTGCTTATTACTGTAAAAGCAGGAAATAACAGTTATTAAATGCCTTTTTTAAATTCATTCTAGTCACAACCGGTCCTACTTACTGCCTGTAGAACGTAGAACAACCTACCTACCTGTAGAATGAAGAAATAACTTGCATAGAAGCTTTCTGACAACATGAAGTGACTTAAAGACTAAAAAAAAAACAAAAAAAAGTCCTTATCTAATACTCTGAAAAAAAACAAAAAAAACAACAGCTGTTTATTTATTGACATTGCATCACAGAACAAAATGGTCTAAATAACAAATAAGTGCAGTTATCATTAAGGATAATTTGTGTAAACTAAAAAAAACAGGTTTCTAGTTTGAGTTCATTTATTAAAGAAAACATATATGTGAACCAATCAGGCCCTATATGAAAAAAAAATCATATAGGGCCCTTAAACCTCATAACATGTTGTGCTTGCCTTGGTGGCAACAATTGTTCAAGTATTTGTGATAAATGGTAGTTATTATTTAAATTAAGGAGCAGGAATGTTGGGTTCCTCTGGAATGGAGAAGTGGTTGATTCAGCAACATTTGAGTTGAATGACCCATTTCATTTCAAAGTATCTTAATAGAATTTATGTCCAGACTTCAACCTGCTACATAACCTAATCCCAAAGTAAAAAAAAAAAAAAAAAAAAAACTGATGGTTTGACATTTTCATTAAGGAATTCATGGTCCCAACTACTATATAGTCCATTAACATTAAAGCATGCCCACACCATCACACTGCCACCATATTTGACTGTTCGGTTGATGTTCTTTTTCTGACATACTGTAACTTTTATGTCAGATGAAATTGAATACAAATTTTACAAATGTAGTACTTTTGTCTATATTTTCCCAAATAACCTGAAGATTTTTATGGCAAATATAAGTTGATCTTTTCTTGGTCATGACTTTTTTTTATTCTGTTTATTTTATTCATTTTTTGTTTTTATATAGCACCAATTCATAGCAAGGCACTCTCAAGGCACTTTGCAACAAGAGTCCTTTCTTCAGTTCTACATATTTCCCAAATAATCCTTCAGTTTCAATCAGTTCAAAAGTTTAATATCTAAGCAAACTGTTTTTGTGTTTTATACTCTTCCATGTATGACATTTTTCTCCCATTTTCTTTCTTATTTATGATTTAAAAATACTAACCGACATAACTGAGTCAGGTAAGGTCTGCAGTGCTTTACACATTTTGTAAGCTCCTGGAAGAGTTTTTGATACACTCTCTGAGTAATTCTTTGTAGGCCAGCCACATCTTGATACTTTCAAGACTACTATATTTTTACTCTGTCTGTGGATAATGACTTTTCCTGTGCTTAGCTGGAGTTTCAGATTACTAGAAATGGGTTTGTAACCAGATAGACATGGTAAAAATCGGCTAAAACACTTTAAAAGGATTTAAATTAAATACAGTCATTATAAAATATAAGCCTACCATTCAAAACCTTTATGTAAATTATAAAATTTCTTGTTTTAGAATGTAAATTTTAACAAGCTGAAAAGGGAATGATCATTAACAATAAATACCTCTACCCTCGTGTTATAGTGAGCAAGTAGCTGTTTACAATTTACTGCACTTTTGTAATATCCCTCTTGGAAGCGTTGATTGTCAACAAGAATAATAAGCAAGTCTACTCTAGCAGTAACATAGTAATAGTTTTTCTTTAAATAATTGTTGCTGCAATTTTTTGGAAGATGCACCAATCAGAGTTGTAAGGTAAGTTGCCGGTCTCTGTCTTTGACCTCCCAATAAAGTTAATCCATTTAATAAATTTAACCCATTTCTTTCACAAAGTGCAAATAGCATTCAAACAGCTATTTTCAAAACTTTTTTGGTTAGTAGTTGTCATTCATAATTCATTTTAGAAGATTTTAAATCAAAATTGATGTGTGAGAAGACACACACATGCAAGATATATGGGTTTTACAGCTACTTTAAAACAAAGTTCACATTTTAAGCATTTGATGGGATATTTGCATTTAACACTGCATCCTTGTATATGCCTTGCAGAATGTAGACCCTTAACACAGAGATTATGAAAGGCTGCCAACATTTCTAGATCCAGTATAATCCTTGACAGACAAAGGTTGAAAGAATAAACGTATGAAACAAAGCAGCTTTTCTTAATACAGTAGTAATATAGCCTTCCTGTTAGCATCCAAAATCTTCATCTCTGTTTAAAAGTACTAGTCAGGGGAAAAAAAGGACCTTGCCTTGTTTACTATATTAATTCCAGTGCGTAAAACATTACGCAATGGAAGTTTATTTGTATAGCACAGTTCAGCGGCAAGGCAATTCAAAATGCCGTACATAATAAAAAAACTATAATAAAATAAAATAAAACAGCAAACACGGAAGAAGAATTACATTGCAGTGGCAAAATAAAGTGGTAAGAATTGTAAAACAGACTACAATTAATAATGTTACAGTTATTATTGATCAAAGGCAACTATAAATAAATTATGTTTTAGCCTTAATTTAAAGGAACTCAGTTTTTCAATTTTTTTTTAGTTTTCTCGAAGTTTGTTCCAGATTCTTGCAGATCAGCTTAGATGCCTTGGTGTTTTACTGCCTTTAATAATTTATTAAATGTCATTAAACAACCATTGACGCTAATGATAACCAACTTATCCGACTCATTTTTTTTTTCTCCAGTGTATGTTTGATAGGTCCAAAGGCATACGCAAACATAGAAGCACATACAATCGACATGGTCCAGGTGCTATGCTGAGTCACAGCGTCAGCATTTATATTTTATGGTAACCCTAGTACACGTGTGAGCAATCCAGACAGGCATATGGGCTCATTCGTGTAAACTGTATAAAGTGATGTGAATAGGCAGTGTGTTTTGTATGTCTGTGTATCTTGGAAACAGTTGCTAAGCTGTGTGTTTGTGAGGGCTGAGAGAACATGGCCTGTTCTTAACCAGCCAGAGCCTGATCGGACTTTGCTGATTCCATGAAGTCAAGTTTCTAGTTTTCTTCCACGGACACACTTTATTTGCCATCACCCTTGAAGCCCTTTCTTGTCGCTACAAAACTAGAAATAATAAATTTGAATAGTAAATACAGGGTTGAAATGTTAAAACACAATGGATTTAAAACATAAATTTGATGGAATTTGAAACCTTTTTATTTTTGTTCATTGAAAGCAGTGTTGTCTGAACACAGAGCCTTTTTAGGTTCATTGTCATGAGTTCTGTACCTTTCATGATTCACCCTCATTCCCGAAAAAATGCTTGGCATTGAGCTTTTTATCAGCTCAGCAGAAAACAGGCTCAAATTCCTTTTGACCTTTTTCTTTATGACAGAAACATAAGAATAAAAGAATTTGGAAAAGTGTGATAATAGCAAAAGAAAGGTACAAGCACATTTCTGGACACTTAAAGGGCATTAGTGCTTGCATACATGGGAGTACTTACTATGACTGCCACAGTGTCAAAAGCAGAAAATTAGCATTTCATTGCAGCCAACCCTTAATCTTGAATTCCTTTCTGACCCAGCTCAGAGAAGCAAAAGCACTGCTGCACCCAATTTAAGTGCTAATTGTGTTGTGGTAAAATATTTTTCAATTTCAAATAAAAAGATATATTTTAAAAAGTATATGTACAGAGATAATTTTTAAATTGGGTCAACCTGTCTTCCACATATAACAAATTTATCACCCTCAGTGATCTTTTCATGTCCATATGCTGCTGAAAGTCATGAACCAGTCTCCTGCTGTCATTTTTTTGCATTTTTGAGGTGGAAATCAGGGTGACATGTAGCAATATGTAGGGAGTGGTTATTAAGACAAGGAATAGGAAAGGAGCTGAAGCAAGCATAAGAAGCCGAGAGAGACAATGAGAGCCGCCACATAGAGAACAAATGGCTTGTTAGTAATATATGAGGGGCATCAGTTTACTCTGAAGGATAAAAAGGCAGTCAAGCACAGGATACACATCTGTCATATGTGCCTACACACACTGGGCAGCTGGTGGAGTGTGATGTAACTAGTGACTGTTGTTGCATGGCTTATACATCTTTTCTGGAATCTGACCTGGGATGAACCTTTAAGAAAACCTCCAAGGCTGATGGTAAAATCCTGCACCATAACCTTTTACAGTATGTAGGCATGAATTTCCTAAAACTTCAACTAAGGGCATAGCTTTTGTCATTTATTATATTACTGTATATTGAACATTGTTTAAAATTGTATTGCACACGTTTCTTTACAACCTTGAATCATCCTTAAATGCTTCACTAAAGTCACTTTCACACCAGGATAGTCGGGGAGGGACTCAGTTCAACTATGAGGTGTATGCCAAAAATGCCACCTTCAGTTGGTTTGGTTGCATCTCAGAACTAACTTTTCAATGCAGACTAAACTGTCTGGATAAAGTCATGAAATTACAACAACTGGAAAGCAGCCTTAGGAAGAAAAAACCCACATAATTGCTTAGCCAACAATCCTTCCTCTTTCTATGGCTTGTTCACACCGAAAACAATAGAGTGTAAAGTGACACTAAATTAATCTAGACACTGTTTATTTATTTTGACTTGTTTTTTTGTTTTTGTTTTTTATGTTTTTTTTTTTACTCAAATGCTTTCAGTTGGGGAGACGACAGGCTATCCAACATGTTGCTCTGTACATGTTTTGAAGGAAGGATGTTTATCATCTTCTTTTGGGCAGCTGTAAGGTGTTTTTTTATAGTTACTACTTTAAGCAAAATTTGCACCATGGTTGTCTTAGAAGTAAACTGAGTCCCACATTTTCAGGTGGACCACAGTTAGTTTGGTCCAAACCATTATTTCACACCTATTCTAAAGCTGATCGATTATTGTTGCTTTTTATGTTTTCTAAAGAACTTTCATCTGGACTTTAGCAAATCCCATTTCCAGTTTAACGTAGTATAACGGTTCAACTCCTTCTGATTTACATTTAACTGTATAATATTTTGTTTTAGGCTTTTTAGTAACAGCCCTTTCACCATGTAAGAGACAATGTACCCATCTATGTAGTTATATGTAAGAGGCAAACTAGAGTTTTATACATTTAAAGTATATAGTAGTGTAGCCCCAATAAGGTGTTTCAGTAATACAATTCCCTAAAACTTGGCGTTTAGTAGATATGAGGTACCCAACTTCAGTTGGAGAGAGCTGCCACCCTGCAATTTTTAGATGCATCCCTTCCTCAAATAATGCAGTCCTGACTTCTACTAAGCTGAACAACATGCTGATGAGGGAATTCAGCAATTTGGTTCAGGCGTGTTGGAGCAGGGGTGCCGCAATAAATGATCAATATGCCGTACTCACCTCATGTGCATGGTTATGAACATGTGATCAGGATTTCGTAAGGGAAATCCCCCACAGAGCTGAACTGTGTTGCAATCTTTATTAGGACTGTAGAAATACATGTTACTGCTTCCAATACAATCAGAATTGTTGTGAACGATTCTAAAAATATAATCTGCATTTGTTACGGGCTTGTTAATACTTCCCAAAGTGAATTAGGGTCATAATATTGGTGAGTCAAATTTAAACCCCACTTTTGTTTTGGGACATTTCAATGAATTTTTGAGGCATTAAAATATGTCTTGATCTCATAGAAAGGATGATCTGAAAGTGTCATGATCATTAATGTTTCGGCTAGGTGTCATGTTGCTCTACTGCTCTTCCTCTCCTGGTTCTGCTGACTCCTGATTGCGGCCTTCTGTGGCAATGCCTGTATTAACTACTGCTCTGCACTCACTCAATGCAGGACGGTCTGCTGTCAATCTCTTTCACAGGCTTTGAGCATTCATGTCAGTTTCTCTGCATTTGGCCTCGACCCCAGCTTCATGAATCTGGACAAGCCTCACAGCTTTTGGATTTGTTCTGCCTCATTGCACCTCTCTGTAGCCAACCTCGACTGTCTACCCAACGACTGAGTTTAGCAGTATGGCCAAAGTGATCATTCACTGTTGCATGGTAAAACCGTATACGTAATTGCAGCGTTTAGTGTAAACCTGCTTACCTTGCTGGCAGAGTTCAAGCTCCGTGTGGCTTCACCACTTCTGGTTTCCTGCATATAGAGTTAATTTCTCCATACTGTCCAGTGATTAAAAGAATCCAAAGTAGATGTATACATGTTTCTTTTTCTGTCTGTTAACACTCCAAGGATTCATGTCTCATGAAGTCTGAGTCTCCCAAGAGGGAAGCCTGGGAAGCCATCTCTGCAGGTTAAACTATTAGTTCCTGTTTGAAAATTCCACCCTGGATGTATTGCCAGTTATTCTCCTTCCTGTCTCTTTTGCACAGTCTAACCTGAAAGCCATTCCCAAAAAAATTGTATTCCAGCTTGAACATTCAGACTTTTGTTAACAAATTTGTTTTACTCTTGCTGGGTTGTGGTTTCTGTCTTGGATCTACTAAAACATTTACAGAAACTGGCTTTTCTTTTGCAATTCAGCTCACTACTGTTTGTTAAAACTACAATGCTGGGAAGATTCTTAGACTGGACCTGTGAACTTTAAAAATGTTTTATTACATCGGTATACGGCCAAGGTAACACACATCTAAAAATGAAAATATAAAATCCTCCTTCCCCAAAATATAGCAATCTCCCCTACTAAGCTACATTTATAATATTTTTTATTGATATAGTTTATGCTTTTGAAGGTGTATCATTTATAAATAGATATTGCTGGAAAATCCATTCAAATTATTGATGTGACATGGATTCCAAGTGATTTTATTTGAAAGATTTTTTTAATTCAGTAGTGTTGGAATTTAACTAAGGCCATGGCAATCTGATTCTAAAGTGGGGTAAATATTTTATTCGCCTAAAGACTATGCAAAGCAGAAGTCAATCTAAAGTACTTTAAAAGGTTTATGGACCATAGAAAGTTTGTTTTAGCATCCAGCAAAGAGTAATAGGATTGCAAATGGTTTGATTGAAAACATTTTCAAAATCACAAAGACCCAGATGCTTTTCATACATCATTAACCACCATATGAAATTACTGACCACTCTTACTTAACAAGATTTCAAAGTTGTTTATACTCTCAACCAAAAAATTCACTTCACAGTGACTGCATTACCTCTGATCCATACTCTCAAATTCAGCTTTTCGACAGGTCTATAAGAAGATAATAAAACCAGAAACTATCACTGCTGGAGTAATTCTATTTCAGGTGGTAAACTACTTTTCTGATCTTATCACTAGCTCTTTGATAAATCCTCTTACTTTCAACAAAATTAAAATTAAAATAATATTTTAATAACCTCATATTCAGGTTTGCAAAAATCTTCAAAGGCTAGTTTACATTTGACAAGAACTCTCTTAGTAACATTGTATGCAGTCGTATTGTAAGATCTTTTTTAAACAATATACTTTTATAGCTTAACTTTACATGACATCATGTATAGTAGTGTAATTTTTTTAAAAACAAGCTCCAAATAGATTTTTATCCTTCTATTAAAATTAAACTCATATTTTATTTCTGAGATCATTTACTCAGTTTCATTAATTTATTTTTGTTAACCCATGTTTTTCACCCTATAAAATACATTTTTACTTAGTTCTTTTTCCTTAAACACTTAGTTAATTTATCTTTTTCGAGATTTTTGAAGATTATGATCATTTCTTGTTGTTCTCTCATATCTTCCGCTATGATAAGTAGATTTGGTGGCTTTTCCCTGCAATATTTTGTTGTAAATGCAGGGTTTAAGTCATTTTAATTTTCTTGCTAAGCTTTTGGAAAGATCTTTATCTAATGTAATGTTTTCAGCACAATTATATGTGTGTATGGTTCCTTAATCAATTTTTGGTGTATTTTTTCCTTCACTTTTTGTTGCAATTAAAAACAATAAACATTACAGATGAGTGTTGAAATCATCTATGTCACACAGTAATGTGTTGTAATGGAGAGGACGAGGGAGAGCGGTATAGTGAGAGGATGAGATGGTGTAATCATTGTTCCATGAAGTCTATTTTCTTGGTGAGCAGATATCCATCTTTCATGCTTCCTCTGGGACGTTCCCGATAATTCGCTGCACCTGTAGTCTGATGTTGGGCTGTCGTTTAATGCAGGTGGCTTATTTTCATATATCCTGGCAAGGACAGGGGATGTAGAGAAACAACTGAGTGTTGGCAGCTATTTTACTGTGGATATGACAATTTTATGGCTCCTGCTGAGGTTAATGATCTTTTCTCCTCGTGTTAATAGGTTGTGGAAAAATGACAACTAAAGCTTTGAGAATCTTAATCTATGGTAACTTGTGTCCACACACCAAATCCATCATACATGTACTTTTTTTCTTTAAATTTACCTACAATTTTCTGTTTGATTTTTTTTACTTCCCTCTTTGTCTTGCTTATTTTTTCTAATAATTCTCTTCTGATTTTTTCTTCTTCCAATCCCTCTCTGGTTTCTGTCCTTCTTCCCTCCATCCTGGTGTGGTTTGGCTTATAACTAACTGCAGACTGGCAATATGACGGTAAGACTGATCTTTTTTTTCATCCTTCATTAAAAGTGTTCACATACTCTGCTGGTTAATTTATCCTGCTGACCCAGCGGAGATGGCTATAGCGGATTAAGCCTGTCTCTTAAAAAAAGGCACTTTAATCTGTTTTTACTGTTAGTTCCTGCTTCTCTTACCTCACCTCATTTTACACTACATTACATTTAAGTTATAAAATTCTTTCTTTTTTTACAGTCTATGATTTCTCACTCAGGAGAAAACAATGAGGTTAATAAACTATAGACTATATCTGCAAAACTCATGCTTTATTTATCTTCATCAGTTTATGACTGTTGTCCTTGCAGCACTTTGTACACACTTCAGGGCCTTTTCTGAATCATTTTTCTCATAAATACTAAGTGTTTATCAAATAAAACCACCCGGAGGGTTCCCAATAAGGTTTTATATTGTCTTTTTTAAACAAAGTACATATGAAGAAAAATAACAGCCATGAGGTATTGGTGTAATCCTGTCTTGATTTTTTTTCTTTCAGAATGTAAACTATCCCGGTCTGGTCCTCCTGCCACCATCGTAGCCATAGATGAAGAAAGCCCCAATGGTAAAGTACCATTCCATACTTTGTGTGAAAAAAATTTTTTTAGACTTCCTCAAGATGTGCAATAAACAATTAGTAAATATGTTATTTATTTATTTAGATTAGCATTTACTCCATTTGACACATTCTGTCATGATTGTCTATATAACAGAAGGCAGGCTCTCACATGTACATACAGTCATACAAATATCTGCTTAAACATGTCACATGAAATTAAGTTGTGATCGCATGTTTTTTGCAGCTATCAAAAAGCTTCTGGTTTGATTCAGGTTGGATATATGAGCACTGTTCTTCAGACTATAAGACTTCATTGAAATCAAATCAGCTGGCTTCCTAGCTTGGAGCTGGTTTTTGGGTATTAGCAAATTTCTAAAGCTGAGGTAGGGAATCTTGGAAAAGCTGTTCAGAAAACTATATTTTGAAAAAAAAAAGTCCAACCCCCTTCCTTCAAGCTCCAAAGGATTAGTAATGACCAAGTATTTATTTCATTATTTTTAAAAGTATATCTTTCCCCTAACAAAGGTTAAAAAAATATGGATCTAAAAAGAGTTAGGTCAGTGGCTTGTGAAGTGACATGCGCTGTAAACACATACGGTTCAAGTAAAGTCAAGTGGTTCTTTAGGGTTGTTGTTGCTTTACAGGCCAGGATTCAGTTGCTGAATTTACAGCTTTGACCCACTAGAACTCAGCTTGACCCATGACTGCAGTCTGATTTTTCAGATGCTATACCGTATGTGACATCTGATGCCCTTCCATCAGTCCTCTCAGTTGTAGGTCAACCCACCTAATGTCTCTGCACAAACTGCCAGGAGATGCAGAAAGGATATGCTCAACTATGCATAGGCAATAAATATCTGTGCAGTCCAAATAACTGTCCGATTGTGTCATTCTGCATTAAAGGCACAGTAAAGGATAATATTCGACCACTAGGGGGCAGTGCATACTAAATGATCACCCGCGTGCAGTATCTGTGTCTTTGAGTAAGAAGCTCAACAACGGAAACCCATGAGAAGTATACGTGTGGTCAGCCATTTCACTCCGTGATTAGGTAACTAGCGCCCGATGTGTGAGCTCCAGGTTAGCAACTGATTCAAACTTCCTGTAGCAGGCGGGGAGAGCATGACTCAAAACATAGTTGTCACCAAAGTTGTGTAAAAAAATAAAAAACAATCCGCTTGTTCCGTGTGGTTTGTCTGTCCAGGCTCTTGTAGAAGTAAAGATGGTGTCCAATATGGCTCCCCCCTGAAAAGAGGACTCGCGCCTATGTATTTTAAAACTGATTTTTAAAGTCATATTTTACAATATCGCCAACATTTTACAATGAATGTGCTTTCCATAATTATTTCATAATATTTTAATGGCTATTTTCAAAGATGTACTGCAAAAATTACACACTGTCACTTTAACAACTTAAACTACCATCCCTTTATTCTGAATAATGACTACCAAAACATTTCACTTTATTTTGGTCACATAATTTAGGATCATAACTATTAAAAATGTGTTGTATTGGTTAGCGGTAGATGTAAATTCGGGCCCATGCTTTAACACAGCAGATCCTAATCTGTGGGTGGTGGAGTCAGTGCTGTGAAAACAACATAATCCCAAACAGACTATAGCTGCCCTGTGTGTTGGGGGCTCTGCGGGGTCTCGCCTGGTTTGTGCTGGGTGGTCATTCTGGGAGGGGCTGGCAAGGGGCTTTGGCCCCGTGGGGGTGCTGGATCCAAGGTTTGAACTGCATGGTGGTGAGTGGTGTTGGTAATGAGGGGGTGCTTTGGTTGAAGCTGTTCCTTGCCGCCTTGCGTCTTACTCTGTGGTTTGGTAACTGCTGCCCGTCTGTTTCACTGAAGACCTACCTTTATGTGGGTTATATAGCTACCCTGGGGTGGTGCCTTTTCCCATCTTCCTTGGGCTGTTGTGGCTTTCCAGTGCTGAGCTCACCTGTTGTCTGCTGCCCTTGGATGCTGTGTGTTAAAGACTTTCTCTCTTTCTCACCACTAATAGCTGTGCACCTTCAGGGGAAAAACTGTCTCACAAACACCCGCTCAACACAAACCTAATTGTTTCTACACATGCAATTATCTACCCACAATCAGACACACACTCCCGGACATTCATTTAATCCAATTGGTTGAAAGTCAAACAAACACAGGCTACTATTTCATCATTGTGGCCAACCTAATGGATGCCAGATGCATTCTAGAGTCAATCATGCTATTAGAATATCAGCTTCAGATATCCTTTTTGTAGAGCAAATCCACTTCGGCATATGCAAGCAATCACCTTCTCGATATGGTGAGCCTAAAATGCGGTGTGGCTTATTGTTTTTTTTTTTTTGTAAGAAATGTTTTAAAGATATAATTTGTAATTCTACGAGACAAAGTGGAATAGTTTAAAATATAAAGTGGTAGATTAGTGCTTCTTAAAAAAATAATTTCATACAAGGAAAATGAAGTCAGTTCATCTCTGTTATTAACCTATTCAAACACATGTCTTTGTTCATCCTTTTAACAAAGATTTTAGTCTGCATCTCACATCTCTGCCTTGCCTCGGCAGGTTGTGTTAAACAGCACCAGATGATGCTTGGCATGGAGCCTGCACTCATTAATTCATTAGGCCTATACAGTACCACCTAAATCCAATCTGTGTTGCAGAGGAAATGACCTAAATCACAGTGACCAGTGCACCAAAAATATATAATTAAATCTTTATTACTGAGCCTGTGATTTGCTTGAATTTTATTACATTTGGTGGCTTCTTCACTGTTTTCAGATGCAGCTGTTGCTGTCTTTTTCATCACATTGAACTACAAAGGATATATTCCTGTCCCACGCTCTGAATAGTATGCTAAAATATGAGACTTCAAGGATAAATGTACATGAGCTGAGATAAATTTGACTGCAAATGATATTTTTGGAGGAAGGACTGTGATCCACTACTGGCGACCTGTCCAGGGTGTACCCCACATCTTGTCTGTTAATGGCTGGAGATATGCCCCGACCCCCCTATGACCCCTCGAGGTTAAAATCTAGTTAATGCTTCTCTGACTGCAAATTTGCACTCAGATGCAGACGTGTTGACGGAGACATTTTTCATTTATGGTTCTCCATTCTTTTTTCTGTGTTGCTTGACCAGGACAGTGGGGGATGCTAACTTTTCATGGTGTCTCTCCCTACTATCACAGCGTCGATTCATTTGTTTTCTAGGCTCGTGAACGCATTTCTTCCTGAAGGAGCAATGGAAGACAGAAATTAAGCAGCTCATAGAATACTCTAAACACACATGGAAACAAACACAGCAGCCTTTTTGATGTTTTCCTACACCTCATTGGGTTCAAAATCGCCAAAAGAACAGATTAGATAAATTATCCTTTCAATTTAAAGCATGTAGTGGCCAAACACTGCATTAACTACTGATTACAGCGACTATATAGGACCGTTTTGATGAAGCGATGCATACGCTCTCCACTGACGGAGACATATAGTTAAAAAAACATTTGACTACATACTAGAACAAAATAAAGTATTACATGATATCAGTGATTTTATGAAAAACAACTTTCCAACCTGCTTGTAACTTGCCAGCTGTAGTTGTAAAACTTTTACCTCAATAAAAGCTAGGGGTACCTCTAGATTTCAAACCTTTATTCTCTGGAGTTTTTTTAAACCAAAAACATTTCCACACTGATAAATCAGTCTATATCACCTTTATTTAAGACAGCTCACTTTTAGTGCAGAGCAACAGGTGGGTAAAAAGGGAGCATTGCATTACGATGTTTTAAACAAGATAAACAGATTGTTTCTGTTATCACTTTAATGAATCTTAAACCCTTTGAATAGTAGTGCTAGGAATTTTAAACGTTTTGAAATAGCAACTTTTATTTCATTTTAAAAACAGCTTTATACTAATAAACGGAAACAGAAACCCTTCACCTTCAGTTCATACTCAATTTTATAACATTTACTGATGGGAGGTTTTGTCATATTATTGTAATATCTGTTTCAAAACCTTGTTAAATAAACACTTCACCATGTAAAAATGTGGGTATTAAATGACTTTAGATTACTTTGGTTTTAATTACCGTATCGTATATTAAACCATACACTAAATTGCTCTCAGGAGCAGATACATTATGCAGATTTGAGGAGAAAGCTTGATATTTGAAACAGGGGTTATTGTAACTAGAAGCTTGTTGTTTTGCATCGTCATCTAATAGTTTTGGCAGAACCTGAAAAAAAACACTCTTATTACTAGACTAGGAATCATGGGACAAATGACGGCCACAAAATAAAGTAGAAAAAGCAGTTGATAAATAAATGTTACTTGACTATTTTTTTCAGCTAAAGACTAAAATTTTCATCACTAAATGATTTTCAGACCTTGTAGTACATTCTTTGTGTCAGAAAATAGCAAAAGAGTGCTGATCACAATAATCCTCACATTACCAGAGATTAGCATGGAAACATCAGACATATGTTTTCTTTTATCCCCCCAGCTTGCTTGTATCTGTTGATTGCTTAGTGCTGTTGATTGTTAATTACTGTGAAGAAATCCATCTCACTTTTATTTCCATTTTTACTACATCTAACTGTTCTACTTCTGTATACAGAATATCATGCTGAAAGGGGTGACTGCATGTGCGGCTTTATTTGTTTTCATTCCACCATACCATACTGCTATTCCATGGCAAGAACAAATACATCTAATGCCTATTTGCAGTGCTTTCACTATAAAGTGAAAGTGAATTAAAATAAGCTATAACATTGATCCACTGAGACCTCTCACATGAGTTATACTGAAAACCTATGTGAGAACACAACAGTTTATTTCGATTGGTCACTGTTTTGGTTTGATATTGTAGCACGTTTTCCTTTATAAAAATAAAAACACATCTACATTCATGTAAGGATTTCTGAGGTAGTGAGTCAGCCTCTGCAGACATGCTTCTTCAACATCACATCTAAAGACACCCTGAAGCTGGCCAAACAGATCCCTATCGTGTCCCATCTGTAAAACATCAGCTTCTCCTCTATGTAGCAAGAATACATTGAAATCCATTCCTTTTCTACTCTATCTGGCTACTCCACCAAAAGATATAAAAAAAAATTGACATTTGATGTCACATTTATGACTGTTAGAATGATACTGCAAGACAATTTTCAGTGCATAGTGACACTAAAATCATGCTGTCTAGTACATTGGAAAATTATTTATACCCCAAAGACCTTTCAATCATAAAAAAAAACTTTAAATGACGGTGTAACTGTTTTTTGTAACAAAGTAATGCTCAAAAGCCAAGAGGGTACAGAATTCTGCATGGTTTTACGATTTTTTGAAAAAATAGAAAATTGTGATTTAAACTTTCTTTTCTTCACCCTTTAGTCAGGAAAAACAAACAAAAAACAAACAGATTGGTACGTATTTTAAAAGGTACAGTATTCTGTTTGTGCTTGTTTAGTTTAAAATTCTGTGTAACCAATTCATAATCTTGCCTTTTTTCATTATTATGTCTCACCTGTGTCTATTCTAAATAGTCCTCTAAACAAATACGTTTTTCCATTGAACCTGACATTGATTCAGGTGAGTCATTCAGTACAGTACAGAGCATGTAATGGACCTTAATGCTGCATTCACTGACAAAGTTCTGCTTAAGTCCATCTTTCTTTTTCTACTGTAGCTGCATGAGAAACCATTAATATTCCCAAATATCAAAGTTTAGTGATAACTGGGAGTCTGTTCTGTTTTGTTTATTTTATTTTTTAAATCCTACTCTGTATGATGTACTGTGTTTTTAGTCCTGTATACGAACATTCTGTATGTGTTTAGTTAGAATACAACTGATACATGCTTGTACCAAACCGGCAGTGCTGTCTTGAAAAATATGAATACACGTATCATTACACCCCTAGTATGATTACAGCTGCTTTGTGAAGGGTGCAGAAGTTTGTGAGAATATAATTAAATAAACGGATTCATAACGACCAAAGAACTTACCCGAGAGGTCACAGATGAATACATAAAGAAGTTTAAAGTAGGCTCAATCTAAAACAGCTTCAAACCTACCCAGTTATTGTCTCTACCTAAACTGAAAAAATAACAATCACTTCACCAATATGCCCTTTATGGAAGAATGACAAGATTGTTGAATTGTTAAAGAAAGTCAAAAAATATTCTGTTATTCACCAAAAGCCATGCAGGCGAAAATAAATTTGTAAGAAGCTAAAAGTTGTTTGGTCATTGATGGTGATTTACTTTCTGCAGTTAATTTATATATTTGATTGAATCCTGACTAATTTAAGTGAAAGTTTGACTAAATTCTACAGCTTATGGTCTCCTGGGCAAACTGGTGATAAACAGATGGTTCATGTCATAATCTGCCAAATACTCATTAAAAACTCTCTGCTCTTTTCTTATCAGCTTCAGTAGGTCTGTATATAAAACCATGTGGTGTGTCAAGTTATCCGCAGTTATGGAAGATAATAATTATTCAAAGGTTAATCTATCAGGGAATCATACAAAAATCTGTATTTGAACAGTTCTTGAAATTAGGTAAACAGAACTTCAGATGGCATATTCTGATGCATCACTTTATTTAAGTCTATTTTTACTGCTTTGGGATTTTGAGCCCAGTCCACACACTGACATAGACTTTTGGCAAAAAATTACTTTTTCTCTATTTGGATCACTACTACATATCTAAATTTTGTTTGTTTAAAGAAACTTTGTGAGTGACTCCCAAAGCCATACCTGTCTTTTCCATCTTTTTAAAATGTTTTACAGGGCTTTGTACTGTTTTCTAGCACTAGATTTACATTGCTGATTAAGCTACTTACAAGCAGATCCGAATATGTCCATCAAATAAAACCGATGTAAGAAGCTTGAACCTTTTTTCTTGTGTTATTTTAGAACCAGGTTGTTCCTTCGGTACCTAAATAACTAGGATAGCAGAACAGAAAGTAAATCTGCTCAAATGGCTTTGTTACTTTGCTATTTAATCCCTTAGTAGACTTATCAGAATTGGTGGGCTTCATTTAAATTAGTTTCTTTTATACCACTGATTCAGTTAATAAACACAATCTACAGAATATTTAAAAGGGTTGAGGTCAGAGCTCATTCCAGAAGCATGGTTCAGCTATTCCAGAAATCTGTTCTGATCTGTGTAAGGTATTGCCGTCTTCCCGGAACAAACAGTGCTATTACAGTTACAACTAGCAAAGGATTTAGGGTAAAGTTAAAAAATTTAGAGGTAGTCATTTGACCCAGTCCTTACATACAGTTTCTGCAATGCTCCAATACCACTTGCAGTGAAATGGACACTGGGCATGGTGTGACCAACATTGGCAGTTGTGCAGTGTACGAAGGTTTGGGAAACTCACCTTTTCCAAACATAATTTCTGTCGTTGTAGCTAAACAGTTTCATGTTGCCTCGTTTGACCAAAAACACTTTTTCTAAAAGGCTTTTGCCTTATTAACTGCAAGTTTCAAGCTTAAAAATGTGGATTTAGAGGCAGGAGTTAGTTTTTTTGCTTGGCATGCTCTTTCACACTGTGGAAGGATGTAGTGTAATTTGTTATTTTCATCTCATCTGCAGCAGATTCTTGCATTTAAAATTCTATAAGAGTTAGTGCTTCTGTTCATCTGCATAGTGAATAAGGGATAGTGTTGTTGAAATAGTGTTTTCAGCAAAATTAAATGTAGAGCTGTTCTTTTGCCACATCTTCACCAAATAAAGTCCTTAAGTATTTTATACCCTTACCGCAGAAACCAATACTAAATAGGAAAAAGATTAACGTAAGGTAAAACACGTGAAACTGATATGAGGATAAGATAGGGAAGCAATTAAATTTTCTGAGTGACATGTAAACTGGGACTTGGCTCTCAGCAGGAAGGAAACCCTTAGTTTTATTACTCCAAAAAGCTTGATTTAGATGTGCATGTAAACATACTGAACGTTATATCCAGACTGTCTGTCAGTTCACTGTCTATACTACCTGTGCAGTGAAATGTAGTTTTCTTTCCTATAATATAATTCAAAAAGACCATGATATATTTCTAAAAAGCTTTTTCCTTATTTAATTTATCTTAAACCAAACATTTCACCTCTTAGACCAACTCCCTACCACTAACTAATTCAAAAGCAACATGTCCCTTAAACACTGCATTTTTAACTCGCTTATTCCCTTCCGTTGCTATCTGCAGCTCTGAGGAAGCTGGTCTGCTGCTTCAACATGGGAGGCTTTCTACCGGTTATAACGAAGCACACTTAGATCTACCCAGTATTCAGCTCCATCTATGCTTCCATCAACTCTGACCAGCCAGCCTGTTCCTGCAGAAGAAAAGCATCTCAATTGCCTGGTGCTATCACCCCGCTATGCATTCAGGCCAGAAAGTTCAGTCATACTCTTATATGATAAGGACACCTTTTTCAAAATGTTTGCTGTATTCCCCAAATGTGTTGTGGCAAACTTTAAATGGGATGTCTTATGGCTACCTTTCAACAATTGTGTTTTTCTCAAAGCATGAAGGCCAGATTTGTAGAGTGCAAATATTTTTCCACTTTAACTGTGGATTGTTGCAGCTCCCCAGAGTCACCATGGGCCTCTTTGCCGCTAATTAACTCAGTCTTCACAACTTTGTGAAGTAGTTGAAGTTTAAAGGTATCTTTGACCTTTCTGTTGTGGCCCTCATGATGCTTTCTGTCCGCTAATATTCCCTAACAAATCTCTTAGGCCTTCATAAAACAGCTGGGTACATATTGAAATCAATTCATACAAAGTTAAACTCTATTTGCTAATTAGGTGAATTTCAATGAAAAGTGGTTGGACTGCCTTTTATTTAGATTTATTTTAGCAAAGGAGGATGAATAGAAATGCATACCACACTTTCTAGATTTTTCTAAGAAATTTTGAAAACATGTATAATTTTCGTTTTATTTCATTTATTTTTATTATTTTTTTTTCCTGGAAAAAAACAAAAACAGAAAGAGAATACTGAAATTATACCATTTTGTATTATGGATGACAGTTTAACGAAATGCAAAATGTAGAGGGCTCTAACTGCTGCCAGATACTTGACCACAAGTATCCATCAGATCTTTCCTCATTATAGTACTTGTAGGAAATAATGATAATTAGACAGAGCTAATGAAAAATTGAGGGGAAATTAATTAGTGTTTTGAGTTGTCCTCTGTATGTATCTACCAAGTGTTGCATAAGGAATAATAGCTGACAAGCACAGTTAACAATGCTGATTTTTTAATTAGAATTTATCTCTAATCTATGACTTGAAACAAAATGAAATTTATGAGAGGCCAACACACTTAGTATTTACTATCTTTTTCATTAATCACCTCACTGTGTGAACTGATGTCTTTACATTTTAATCACACACTGGCCAGTTTCCTATTTTGGTGACATATTTACAGTAAAGATATAAGGGACAAATATTTTTGTGCGATTGAATGTGGATTTTGATTTAAAAACTGACTGGATAGAATTTGTTACATTGAAGTGTCAAACTAATCTTATGCCATAATAATAATAAAAAATCTTTACCACAGTAAAAAAACATTTCTAGTACAAATATCCTCTTACAGTGTTGGTGTACATAAAAGTACTGGAAGTATGGAATGATCAATTAATGTAACATAAATTGCTCTTACAGCTGTTGGAGGATACTGGAGTACCCAATCAAACCTTATGCTCAGGGAACACATGTAATCTTTGTGTGGAATGCCTCCCTCTTTGGTTAATCATTAGGTTATTGTGGTTAATTAATAGTGGTTCTGATTCACCATCACATCTTAGACTCGGGCCTGATTAAAACAAGAACAGTGAAATCAAGGAACAACTGAAATAACTGCTGTATGACAACAGAAAGTAGTTTAAACAATCTCAAAAATCAACAATCAATCAGGTCCAATAAAAAAAGGAAAGAAAAAACTATCACAGGGAATGCAAAAAATGTATTTACATCTATCTGTCTGGAAAAAAAATACAAAGACATCGCTAAGGCTTTTTGACTGCACTCAACAATATTAAGAACCATTATCCACAAAAAGGGAATATATAGCACAGTGAACCTACAGTGGCCAGGCTCCCAAAACTCTTCCGAGAGCCCTTTGATAGATATAGGTCAGAAAAGGACCCAATGCCACATCTCAAACTAACCAGGACTCACCAG
Organism: Apricaphanius iberus; assembly: GCA_028564705.1. Lineage (NCBI taxonomy): Eukaryota > Metazoa > Chordata > Actinopteri > Cyprinodontiformes > Aphaniidae > Apricaphanius > Apricaphanius iberus. The sequence continues at coordinate 300,565 of JAPXFQ010001240.1, forward strand.
CCTTTAAAAAGATCAGTGCTTGTGAGTAATTAATTACTTAATTTCCCTCCGGGATCAATAAAGTATTTTTGAATTTAATTAAACAGTAAGACAGCAAATGGTGGGGGCGTCGCATGGTTAGAGCAGGCGCCCCATGTACCGAGGCTTTCATCCGCAACGCGGCCGCTCCTGGTTCGAGTCCTGTCCCAGGCGTCCTTTGCCACATGTCCACCTCTCTCATCTATCTCCCCTTCACAATCTACCCGCTGTCAATAAAGGCCACCTTGGCCCAAAAAACCTTTAAAAGAAAAAAGACAGACAATGGTGGAAATGGTTTCAATGGGAGGGTTCCACAGCAAAAACCAATATCGACCAATAAACTACAAACGCATTTCTTGTATTTCCGACTGATGATCCATGTAGTTAAAATATTCTTTGGACTGACAAGATAAAAGTGGGCAGTTTTGTAAGATGTGCATCAAGTTACATCTTTCACTAAATTAACTGTATTTAAGAATAAAATAGACTTATTGACAGTAAAATCTTTGTGGTAGATGTGATGGCCTGGGGGTACTTTGCTGCTATATGTAGTCCATCTAGTGTTTTTGTTTGGGGTTTCTTTGTGTTTTTCTTTTCTCACCTATGAGTTCCCTCAGGGGGCATAACTATCGGGGCGCCACCAGAGTTGTCCATCACTGCTGGAGGTCAGAGTCACCTGCTGTCTTACCTAGGCAGCTGCATTACATCAACAATCAGTGGGCTTAATAAGAAGCTGGCTGTCAGACATCCAGTGCCCGAGAGTTAACATTCTACGGTACCCCTAGCCCTTAAAGTCTCCTGAGATTACTGTGTTATCTACATTTATGCTTACCTTATGATATATCATGTGCTCCTTCCAAGGTTCTTCTCTGGTTCCTCAGCTCAATTTCACTGCTGTACTTGCTGCCTGTCTGACCCCAAAAACCCATTTCTGGTGCTGAGTCCCTCTGTATTTACCTCCTGCAAACACCTACAGACAATTGCCCTCTCAGGCTCCTCTACTCTGCAACAACAAGAAGATCTCTTCAGTCATTATTCATTCTCCAAATATTATCATACTCACTTCACTCACTTCCTGGACTTATCTCTCTCAAGTGTTGTCCGTCTTGCCTCATCCTGAAAATTAGAGTGCCTGCGGAATGAGGCCGGGTGAAGTGTAAGATGAGGCAGTTCAGGGCTGTGCCTCACCTCTGGGGGTGCTGTGTCACACACGGTGAATAAAGCAGGCAGTTAGTGCATTCTCATTTCTGCCTTTTTTTATATTGCCAATATAAATATATCGCCTCACGTCAATGACGCAATCTGCAAGAGAAAGTTTGTTTTTATTTTTAGCAAATATTATGTTCATTTGCTCACCCAGACAAGTTTGGAGCCAATTCGAGCCCTTCAGGAGCTGTTTATATCCAGCACCATCAGTGTATATCCGTATGATGGGAGTCAGTCAGGGCATGAGATTTTCTGCCTGTAATAAGGCATTATCTACCCCAAAACTCCTTCATTTAGCCATGCTTCATTATGAATAGTTAGCGATATTCCCCTGTGAGTTTGGAAGGTTTGGAGGTGCAAAAGTATAAACCTCTGGGAGTTTTACTTTTAATGGAGCCGATTCCAACTTATGCTAACCGGCTATTTCAATGACGTTGCAGCCACCTGCAATTGCAGCAGTAGTCTGCGTACGTGTCTGTAAGGGAGCCTGTAAAGGCTGAACCTAGTCCAATTGGTTATTTGGCTAGTGCAATTATGAAACATGCAATCACAGACCATGTTGATGTGTGCAGTAGTAAGTTCGTAGAGCATAGAGTGAAAGTCCTGCTCAGACCGGCTCAGACTACAACTACGATGGAGCGTGGCATTGACGTAATTGTAATTGTGCAATTGTGTAGCTGTATTATAGCCACTAAATGACCCCAGAACTGAACTAATAAGCACTTCTGAAATTTTCTGATCTCAGAGGGGAGTCCTGGTAACACTTAAAAAAAAAATATTGGTTAATTTAAGGAGTTTTGGGGCAGATTACAGGGAGCAAATCTCTTGCCCTAATTGACTACCATTATATGGATTTACGCTGATCATGACTGGATATAAACTTCTCTCAAAGGACTCCAAGTGGCTCCAAACTTGTCTGGGTGAATAAGTGAACGTATATGCTAAAAATAAGGTCCATGTTGAAAAAAAAAAAAAAACTTTCAGAAAATTAACTTCATTTCAGCAGTCAAACATGTCAATGGTAGCTTCAGGACCTGGGTGGAAAAGTATGGACCTAAATCCAATTAAGGTTCAAAGGCATGACCTTTAGACAGTCTGTAGATGTTCAAATTCTTCAATGTTGCTAAATTAAAAACATTCTGCAGGGAAGGTTGGGCCAAGATTCCTCCAGAAACTCATGGTCAGTCGATGACTGTCGTTTTCCCTTTATAAATGCAAGTAAAATAAAAAGTCCGGTTTTGTGGTTTTCAACTTGCCCGGTTATATATATTATATATAAATATTATTTTTGAGACATTTTAGTGTGACCAAAAAAACAAAACAAACATTGAATAAATAGGGGACAAACATCTTTTTAATGGCACTGTAAATACCAGTCAATCAATGCTTTACCAAATAGTTTTCTGTGGTTGACTTGTGGTTTAAAAACTTGTGAAGCATCAGTAAAATGAGGACAGAATAATTTTATAATTTAAAAAAATACAGCTAGAGTTTTATCTGCCCTAGAAACACTTTCAACTGGAGCTACATGGTAAAGATAATTTACAACTTTTAAAGGATGTTACCTCTAAGAAAATCAGTGACATTACTGCACAGGATTTTCATGGCCATAAAATCAGCCCATATAACTTGTAAACTTAAGTTGGAAAACAAACAGCGTTTTTATGTCTGGCATTCACAAGCTTTTTTCTCTGTTTAAACTCTGGGCGATGCTTAGGTCTTCAAGCCTTACCCCAATGTTTGCAAGCTACATGAGCTTTATCCTGATATGTGACTACATGCTCTTTTCAGCTTTGCGTGACATGAAATTTCTTATGCTAATTTTGTTCATCAAATGGTTTACCACTCTCATGCAGAGCAGCCAGTATATCACCATGCATGGAACAATGTTCATGTTTCACATTTATGCTCCACAATCTTATACCTAACATCCTTGCAAAAAGAGCTTCTTTAGGCAAGTACATGTTGTTCCAAAATGTATCTGTATTATCATGATACGCCAAAAATTCCTCTTCACCTAGGACTGACCAGTCTAATATTACATGTCTAGCACTATGAATGAAATCCTTATTTTAAACAGTTCCTGGCAATTCTTCCACATTTTATGGTAAAAGATATATGGTGTGATACAGTTGCTCCGTACTTAACATCCATATTCTCCAATGATACATGCACATTGACATGTACAAGGTTTAATATATGCATTACAAAAATGGATTAAGTGGTTAGCAAATCTAGATTTGCTGTCTAAAAGGTCAGCCATTAAATCAGATGCATTCTGTAAGCACTGGAATCTTGACAGAAATGCAAATATATTAGCCTGCCTACAAATTTATTTCTCCTTATTTTGACAGATTTTACACAGAGCAGTGTTTCCACCAGAACAAAAATTTCCAGCCGTGGTGCTAGTTGACTGAGGGTTTGCTTGTGGTGCAGGTTGATTTGTGATGCGAAATGGTGATTTGCAGTGCATTGTGGAATTATGACACTTTTCTCACCTTGATGTCAATCTTTTATTTTTACCACACCAATCCACTTCAAACTGCATCAAAACTGCAACCGCAACATAAATTAATTAATTTAAATACCATTTAAAGGGACTATATCATGCTATGTTACAGCTTTCAACTTCTGGGATATACATATATGTATGATAAAATGTTACTGTTGGTGTTATACAGTAATAATTTGTCCTGAAATTTAACTTGTATCCTATAGTTAATGTTGGACCACGAAGTTAAACGACTCGTTTCTCTATCTTCATAAATGGGCTAACACACATTAGCATGTAGCCACTTCTCTGTCCACCAGGCATCTTTGTTCTTTGATCCAGCTGCTGTTCCTTACGAATGTAGAATACAATCTTGCAATCCATGCATCCAAACGGGCGTTTTCACAGAGAAAGTAAAAAATCCAACAAAAAAAGTGTTTTAAGATGCCAAAAACCAAAGCAGCCATGAACTTCGAGAAGGAGGAGGGTGTGTTTGAACTCTATCACAGGTAAGCCGCTCTGTCTGCAGGGGCGGTGCAAACAGCTCAACACCCCCTTGTTTTCAACTAGTGATGTCACTAGTTGAACACTTGATTTCTAGGAGAAGGAGGGTCAACTGCTCAGAGAGCAGGATTAAGGAGGATTACTCAGACAAGCATGAATTAAGACAAAAACCACTCTGGTGGTGTATGTTATGAGAAAATTGCATTACCAGATGGTTGAAAACTACAAAACCTTGATTTTGCATTATGTAGGCCCTTTAAATAAATCACATTAAATAGCATTTCAGTTAACCTGCATCAGTTTCATTACCCTATGGTAGTGCTGTGGCCAATTGCTTAAACATAATTACAATTGTGAACACTGCTAATCTAAAAGGCCCTTTATAATAGGGCTGGATAATATGTTTCTCAATATTTTTCAGCTGAAATCTGATATTGGATATATATCTTGATATTTATTTTTCCAAAAAGCATTGAAAAAAAAGAAATTTAAACTCCAAGCTACACGTCTCCAGTGTCACACAGGGTATTTTATTGACATAAAGCTGTTAATGTAAATTAGAAACACACAGTCAAAAATAAAACATCACCATATATTAATAGTATTAGTTTCTTGAATAAAACAATGTTTTATGCCTCCCAACTAAAATAGTTATAGCTTTGATATTAAAAAGTACTGTTTTGGGCATGGGTGGACTGGTGTTGAAATTCAGCCTTTTCTGAGAGACCAAGAAGACGAAATTAATAGTGTTATGGGAAATTTTATATTAAGAATGATCTGTTCTGTGTATTCTTACATACTTAAGGTTTCTGTGTGCTATTTCTTACTGTGAGCTATTTCTTCTCTATGACATAGTGATTAATCTGATTAAATGACACTGTATGATACTAGATCAGGTCAAATGAACTGATATTAAATTCCTACATCCTGTGTTGCCATGGAGACGACCCACTGTTCACTGGACGTCCTGACAGTTACAAAATTACGTTCTTATATCAAACCCACAGACGCCTTCAATTCTAACGCTCTCATTCTGAAGAAATGCTTTCTGATATAATTCTGATATAATATTGAATATTATGATATTAGAATTACTGAACCTATAAAAGACTGTCAGTAATTACAATTCTGTAATTTAACCTCCATTAATCTGAAGGAATCTCTCTCATCCCTTTATTTAAAAATACTTTTCCACAACAAGAGGTTATGGTTTTCTTTTTTGTTACTTTGGGGTTGGGATGCCAACCGCCATAAAAAATAAGTTTTACATTTACACATCAAACAGTATAACCTTTTTCAGTTTTGTTTCAAGCCCACCATGCTTTCATCCAGCTGTCATCAACACCAACGTAAGGTATGTCAATGCATGGCGTAACAGACATGCGAAGTAATGACCTAAATTCGGAATAAGAGTTTACATGCAACAGGATCGGATTAACTATAAGCATAACACACCTGTCTCAATCAAATCCAAATGAGTCGAGTAATCCGAATTGCTTGTTTACATTAAGCATTTTTATTCTGATCAGGCTTTTAATTCGATTATATGTGTCCATGTAAACACAGCAAATGCTTGACTAAGAGCCCAGCCAACAAACAGCTCCTGGTACCCTTACTAAAGCTTTCAAGGCCACTCCAAAAAACTTAGAATCAAGATGTTTAAGTGTTTCTAAGTCTTGTTTGGGTACCAATTTCTCTTCTGCAAACAAACTGTCCGCCACAGAACTTGAGCTTTATCCTCTGCACGCTGTCCGAAATACAGGCCACGACAGTTGTGAGACAGAGATATCATGCTAATATGTTGGAACCAAAGGGCACAATTATCTCCCCTGATGAAGCCAGTGTGTTTGATCCCTTAGGACCAAGCTTTTGTGGCTCATAATATGTCGGACCAGAGTGTCACTGCAAAGGGTCTTAATACTCAGTTTTTCTTTTTTGATAAATTTGCATAAACAATTCTACATTTTTTCTGTCAAGCTGGGATGATGATTGTACATCAATGAGAAATAAACATTTCCTGATTTTAGAAAATGGCTGCAATGAAACAAAGAGTGAAAAATCTCCAATGCCCCAGTATTTTGAATTTTGTTATAGTCTTTTGCTTTTGTTTTAGCAGTTCCTCAGGGGCTCTGTCTACTTAATTTTCCTGAGTATTTACTGTATTTGTTTAAACAGGTCATTTTCTCCATTACTTCAGTTCATAGTCTCCTTCAGGCTGCCACACATATTGTGGATTACTGTAGCACCTGATCCTATTCCCAGGTATCATCAGATTTATGTCTCTCGTTGTCATCCACCTATGTTTCAGTTCATGTTAGTTTCCAATTTTATCATCAAGCAGCATCTTCTTTTAACTCTGCCTGTCTTCCCGCCACACTGCATTTGAATCCAAAAAAGAAATAATCTGACATATTGTCAGACATTCTTTGGTTAATGCTCTCCTGACCTAGTTTAGAGGGACCGTGCTATATGAGATGTTCAAAGCTTTAGATATTGTTTTACAACCTAGCTTGGTTTAAACTTGTTCATAGCTTTACCACTGGTCTCCATAATAAAGCTTGTTTGATGACATTCTCTGAAAAAACCTCTGAGACTTTCACACGGCAGTTATATGTAAACTTGTTATGATTAGATATACATATGTAGGATAACATTTCCCTTTTGTAGGGGTTTTCAAAAAGATCCATATGTGTAAAAATGTTAATATTTAATATAAAAATACAATATATTTTCATACATTGTTTGTATTCATCCAGTAATCCTCCTAAAAGGGCTGTTGAAGTATTATTCAGTACGAGATTTGTCTATATGAATGAAGTCATACTTTATGTTGCTGTAGGCTATAAAAAAATGTCCTGGATTAAATAGAGATTTGATATTAAGGGAGGTTATATTAAAAAATTGGAATGTCCATGTTGGACCATGGTGTAAAGCCGGAGTTCCTAGAGGGAATCCACATGCACACCTGTGAGAATATTCATGAAAACTAATTTTCCACTAAATATAATAACTTGTTGAGGCACCCTTGTCAGCAACTGCTTCCCTCAATTGTTTTTCAGAGCTGCCAATTGGTTTTCTACCTTGCTGTAGAAGAATTGATATCTATTCATTTTCACAGAACTTTTTAATTCACTTTCTGAGGATGTCTGAGTAGTCTGTTTAAGGTCATGCAACATCATCTTAATTGGTTTCAAGTTCGGTCTTTGACAAGGCTATTTATACACCTTCTGAGTTGTTGTTTTTCTAGCTATATTGATTCTGTACTTTCAGGTCATAGTCCTGCTTTATGATCCAAGTATGCTTAAATGTGACACTGTAAACTAACAGTCGACATTCTCATTCAGCATTTTTTGGTAAGATTTAGTTGCTAAAGTGGCCTCCAAATTCTTAAGAGTTCAATCCAGTCTAGCATCTCTGGGATGGGATGGATAAACAAGTTTGATCTATTGAGCTTCCAACTCACCTATTATAGGGCTTTCAGGATATATTGCTAACATCTCGGTGCAAGATACCACAGCATACTTTCAAGGATCTAATAGAGTCCTTGCCTTGATTGGTCAGGCTCCAACATACTATTAGGGAGGTTCAGAGGGTTAAAAAGTATTCACATTCAATACTCCAGTAGAAGTATACATACAGCACTACCATACCTAAAAAAGGTTTTGCTAAAGCCCATTATGACTATAATGTTATATAAAAATCGTAATATTCAAAAATTAGGGCTACGCTAGGAAACCTATTTAAGCTGCATATTAATGCGTTTTTAATGGAGTGGAAGATATGATGACTGGTTCCGTAGTGTATTTGCCTGAGTCTCTACCATAGGCATGTTTGAACTTGGCAACATCTATCGTCTTTGTCCTGCTGAACTGTGAAGTGGTTCATACAGAGCCAGGGGTCAACAAAAACAAAAAATTTGCTGGATGAACATAATAAAATTATGTAAATCTTTATGTTTCAATATTACAATTCTGTCACTTTTTTCGCAAGAAAAGGAAATGATATTTTTATAATATTATAAGTTTAGTTAACACTGGAAATGAAGTAATATGTCTTATTGTATATATACGTTTTCTGAGTGATTGTGTAGCAAAGTGGTTAGTGCAGGTGCTCAGAAAAACAGAGGCCCCTTTCTGAGTTCAAGTCCCATTATTTGTTATCCTTTTAGCAACCCAAATGTATTAAGTTGACCCAAATGTTTACATTTAGTTCACTCAACAAAATTCTTTATTGCTAAATCGACCCAAATCAGTTGGGTGGAAATGATTTACATAATTTTAATATGTTCACCCAGCAAGCTTTTTTTCTGACTGTACACTTAAAAACATCTGTATTTTTAAGTCATCAGGTGTGTCCTACACACAAATTGTTTTCTTTTTTTTTTACATTTATTATTTTACCTCATTACAACATAAATATGTTGACTCAAGATAGATCAGTATCTATGCAATTTTCTTTCTGTGTATCACCATGTGTATCATTGTACATGTATAACCTCACTCTGCTGCCACAGTAGAGATTTGAATTAAAAGCTTCACTTCAGCCAAAGTTTTGAAATCAGGGGAAGTTTTTCTAATAGAATTAATCAGAAGTCGCTACATTTGGAACACATACTATAACGAACAACGGTGAACTTGTACAATTAACATAAAGACTAAGTCTTTGTGGCATACAACCACCCCCCATCTGTTCTTTTTTTAATGTTTTGTTGCCAAAGTGGCCATTATTTGGTCTCTTTTCAATTATGTTCCTGTTATATATTAATTGCTAGATTTATGAAAAAAGATTTAAAAAATAGTGCATATCCATAATTATTAAGATGGAAAATAACATAAATTAGAAGTGTAACACAAACAAATTTATTTTATGCCTATTTTGAATTTACTTGAATACAAATACAAATACTCCCCCCCCTCAACAAATCAGAATCAGAATCAGCTTTAATGGCCAAGTATGACACATACAAGTATGACGCATACAAGGAATTTACAGATACAGTACAACCTGTCCAAGATCATTACAAACAACAACAACAGACAGATCCAGGTCACTGTTGGGCATGCAGCCACCGAGCGGTGCTCCTGTTTATGAAACATAGAGAAATACACATCTGGGTAGGGGAGGGTTCCACGGTGAGGGGAAAAAACGCTCAACTGTGTTGTGGGTCCGTACAGCACTCACAACGCAGGTAATAGAAAAAACCACACCAACAAACATTTAAGCACATATTCAGACAATAACAATGACACATCAGGAAGGATGGGCAGGTATGAGCTCCAGTCCACAGGTTAACGCGCTGCCATCAGGCGTGCTGTTATCCAGCTTCCTGTTGCAGGAGAGAGAATTGAGGATACAGCTAGACGGTGTGTGTGAATGTGAGTGTGTGTAACCATGTCAGTGTGTGCGTCAGTAGATGCAGGTGTACGGGGGAGAGGAGACTCTGTTGACATTCTTCTCAGGGACATTTGATTCTGGAGATACAGAAACAAATACCGGCTCCTTTGCAAACCTCTACCAGTCGCAGCGGTAACAGTCATGTTCCAAAGCCACCTGGTCTCAGATGACGCACGGATACCTTCATGGGAATCTTTTTACTAAGCATTTATTGATTCAAATACCTGTACTTGTTTTTACTGTTAATTTATTGATTCAGTTTGCTGTACTTCTTTCTACTGTTAATTTATTGATTCAGTTACCTATACTTCATGTGTTAAAAATGTCTGTGCGTGTATCAGTCAAAAATGACGAGGGTTCTTCAGATAAATCACCGGACAAGTACAGAAAATATTAAATTAATGTGTCCCCTGTGTGCGGTGTATGCGATGTAATCAGGCTTTGTAGAATGGTAGATGTTTAAAGTTATTTTTAAACCGCAGTCAAATTCTAGCCAGTAAGCGTATTAGTTGGATTTTTTTATTTTAATAAAATGACAAGACTAAATGAAACAGAAGTAAAAAAGTTATTTTTAAAATGTAAGGAGTAGAAAGTACAAATAATTCCTCAAATTTCAATTTAAGTAAGGTAGCAAAGTATTTGTATTTTGTTACTTGAGACCTTTGGGTAGGTTCCATATGCTATGGATAAGAACAAAGATGCAAAATGTTTTGGTATTTTTAATGGTACAAAACTGATGGTCATTAGGACAATCGGGAAAAAGGGGCTAACTGACCCTGACCCATTTGAACTTAAACGATCTAATCTTCCACTATAAGTTTAGTTGTATAATCTAACATAAAAGAGAGTTTTAAATAATTTGTGTTTCAGTAAATTGTATTGTTTGTAATCATTCTATAGCAATACTTTTAATGAGAATCTGCTTCCATCTGCTTTGGGGGTTTCTCTTCACTTCCTCCACTCCACATTCATGTGATGATTAGTTTTCAGGGAATGACTTATATCTGCATGATAAACCTGCCCTGTGGCCATATTCAGTTTAGCTAATGTTCCATAAAAAATATATTAATCCACAAATCGCAAAGTTCTTTCTTTCGTTTTTTTTTTCACATGTTGTCATTTAATCGCTCTTTGTGCTTCTTCTATCACTTTGCTGTCATTCTTCTCTCTATATTGTTCCTCCCACATTCACCATTCTGCCTCTATATTTTAACTCACAAGCCAATTTATCTAAGACTGCTCACTGCATGATTCAGTCTCTATCATTGCTGTAAGATTTCTGGTTAAAAAGCCTATTTATATTTTCCCCTGGATTGTGTTCAATTAAACATAGCAACAGACTTATTTTACTTTTGTATGTGTGTAAATGCATTCCTTTTCTTCTATTTAAAAACCACAAGGACATAGACTTATGGAAGAAGCTAATTGTAAAAAAAAATATTTTAATGATTATGTCTCTTACAGAAACCAATATCACAACATTTTTCTATTTATTTAAAATCTGAAAATCACAGCAGTGTATTTTAAATGGTTACCATGGCAGCACAGAAGGCCATGACCCAATTTTAAATCTGCCAGATCAGATACGAAATTTTTCAGTGCATCTGCATTGTTCGATGTGTGTGCAGATGATTTTATGCACATGGAGCAAAAAAAAAAAAAAAAAAAAAAAAAAAAAAAAAAAAAAAAAAAAAAAAAAAAAAGAGACCCCCCCCACCCTTATTGACTCATACAGGGAAGCAAACAATTCTGCTTGGCTCTCAACTTTTTCTTAGCGATCTAAATCTCTGTTCTTGTCATTCCTTTCTGTTTGTCTTTCCATCTCCACCCTAAAATAGCCCACAAACACTGGTTTTTATTTTTGTTCACTGATGACACTACAGAGGACAACTTGCAAACCCGGGTCTCCTTTACCAATTTCTCTGTCCGTGTCTATTAATATGCTATTTTCTGATCTTTTTGTGCTTGCATCAGGAAAAATACAAATACCTACTGCTTTGTTATCTCTGTTTGTTGCACACAACAAGCAGAGAAAGAAACATAGGGACACTGGCAGAAAATTAAGTTTGTAGGCTAAAGGGTTCCACTGTGTGATAATGTGCTGAATGATGGGATGCAGTTGGAAGACTGATTAATAATGCATAGTGTAAGGCTTGGTAATTGGTCCCTTGTGTTTTGAGCGCTACATAGTCAAGCATGTAAAGTTTTTACAGATTTTTTATAATGTAAATTATCACATCTTTTATGTACTGCTCTTTGTTATACTTTAGATATTCTATGAAGTCTTTTTTACGTATAATGGCTCTTTTTTAGCAATATTGGCATGCAATGTTTGATGTATACAAGCACATAGTTTACTGTAATTGATGTTCTTGTCAATGCTACATTTACTAAAGTTCGTAATTTGTGTAACGTGTTGTATCTTACTTTTTAAGCTTACCATATAAAAAAGCTGGTTGCCTATATATGCCAAGACAGGGTTTCTCTACAAAAATGAAATCCAAAGATACAATCCTAACTTCTCATGGTTTCCATTGGGTAATAAAATGTAGTAAATTAAATGAGCCATTGAAAGGTATGAAATAAACATTTTTCTTGATAGTAAATTGGTAGTAAAGTTGTCTTGACCAATTGAATAGGGACATGATGGCATAACTAGGTCCAGCATTGGTAGCCTCAATGCATTCTGCTGTCTTTCCTGTTCTGCACATTCATGTGTCAGGACATTATATTGACATTGGCACACAACTTTTGAGTAAGAGTTCTGAATGCTCTGCTCATTGAGTAACTTCACTAAATAGAGAACAAACATATTTTAACCAAAAATGCAGAAGACCAAGACACTAACCTACAATTAATGGTAAAGTGAGACCTCTTATTTCTACACAAGCTTTGCTGATCCATTATCATTTTTGTGTTTGTTTTTTTTTCTTTTTTTTTTTCTACTGAGCCTGTAGGGCCAAATGGAGATCAAGAGGATAGAGTAAAAATGTTATATAGTCACTTTAAGTACTTTACCTTGTTCCAACATATGTGCACAGCCTACTGTAAAAACTAGGTTTATAATAACAAAAGTGGATTTGGAAAGCACTTTCTTCCTCTTAAATTTGTTATGTTGGAATTAAGTTGGTGATTTGCTTTTTTTCCACCCATGCTAGAAATTCCACATAATTTTATATTTTTGTTTGATTACATAATTTTTAAATATCCAGTCAGATCGTGTAAGCTTCACTTTCTTGGTCTTGAATAATTTTTGGATAGGTACTTTTTAATATTACTGGATTAAAGTAAAGTATTTTGAAGTCCTGCTACTTCAGTAAAATGTTTGTGTACTCCACCCACCTCAGAATTGTCAATTTGTGGGCATATTAGCTTTATTTTGCAGTTGTTGATATTATATAACTTTGGAGGTTAATTTTTCTCTTAGCTGATTCTTCAGTTTACTGAACATTTGTTACCAATATTATGTTGTGAATGAAACATTCATTGGCTTGTGAAATGTGAAAGTTGTCGCATTATGTTTATATATAAACGAAATCCAGAACAAATATCCCAAGTCTTCCGGAACTGAATTTTGATTATACCATGGTGTGGGTGAATACTCGGTTCTGATTGGCTGGAGGGTGTACGTTCAAAAGTGATAATGTACACCAAGACGTCCGGTGAAATTGCCTGATGACAGTTCTACGGGACATCTTAAATAGTGCTTGACTATTATATACCTGTATAAAATAAAATAAACCTTCATGATTTTACCTTAAAACAGATTAAACTGTTATTAATTGATTATATATATATTCCTTTCGTATGTGACCATGGTATAAGCGGTATAAGCGATAATGCCCTTCGATTTGTCCATTATCAGAAAATAATGGACTCCGCGTCATCCATTATTTTCCTATACTGGAGTTCTCGTTTGGCATAATCCCTTACATGTTTGATGTATGTGATGTCTTAGTTAAGACAGCATCTCTCTTCTACCTAAAAGTAAGTAGGATAATCTACTGTCTTCAAATTTTCAGAGATTTTGAATTTGGAGTATTCATAAACTGTAATCCATAATTATCAAAATAAAAAAAATAAATTGTTGAAATATCTTGCTTTGCATGTAATGAGTCTAACATTTTTAATCTTTTAAGTTTAATTACTGAAATGAATGAACTTTTGCATGCTATTCAAAGTTTTCGAGTTTCACCTGTATGTGGTATTATTAAGAAGCCAGAACATATTTTTTTTGGTGATTCTAGTGCTTGATGATCCAGGCCTTGTTTCAGCAGATCTGGAAGGGGTTAGCAAAGAAAGGTTGGGAAGAAAACTGACTGTTTCTGTCTTCATAGGTTAATTCAAGACAGCCCTGATTAAAGTCAATTAAATATTAATAACTCCTCATCTAGGTATCTAGCCACATCATAGATGGCTGCAAACAAAACCATTAGAAGATCTACTGGTGCTCTTTGAAATATCAAAAATACAGTTTCCTGTGTTGTCTTTATTATGGCTGAAAAGACCCAGATTTTTTTTTACAGAAGTTATTCAGTGTATCCATTTTTTGATTACCTTACTTGCTTAAAGATGCAATGAGTACAGTTTTAATTTTAACTTTGGGCTAATAAAAAGATTTTTTGTTACCAAAGTATTGCAGTAACTTACTATTTGTAAAAGTTATTTACCTTTGCTCTTTTCTGTGGGAAATAAATATTGATACCTGCAATGCATTCGAGGAACAATCCAAATATATGGTGATAAAATAAGACATTTAAAATTTATAAGACAAAAAAACCCACTTAAAATATATAAGCCATGACCTTGTGTTTAATGGTTGGTGACATTTGTTGTGTACAATATACCCTACTAAAAAATGGAAAACTATATTCTCTCTCTTAATTCCTAAGATATGACAGCATTTTTTCTTTTCAGAACTAGAAAATGTATTTAAAAAGGAATTGGATGTTCTTAAAGACAGAAGTCACATTTCCCTGTAGCATTTTTTTTTCTTTTCGTTTTCCCATTGTTGCTGCCATCTTTCCTTGATATTGTGACAGGCATAATTTTCCTTTCTATGGCTTCTTTTATTTTGACACGTCTGAGCAAATTGGTTTTTCACACATTTATTTTATTTTGCAAACCAGTTTTACTGGTATTGGATGTCAATGTCTTAATATGCAAATTAATGTGTGAGGTCAACTGTTGACATACAGCAACTTTCTGGGTAAATGTTTGATAATTTCTGTCGAAGACAACTGGCAAGGCCGCGCTCAGCTGCCACATTTGGATTTAAACAACCAGAATGGGAAGAAAGACAAGTTGAAGTGGCTGATGGGATTGGCAGGGTGCAGGAATTATTTTATCAAGATTGGGATAGGAGGGAATTTTATTTTTCCTAGCTTTCAGGGATTAGGATAGGAGGATTTTTTTTTTCCATTTCTGAAAGGGGACTCAAATATATACTAAATAGAGTCAAGAAGCACTTGCAGCCAATAATGTTTTTTTCTTACAAAAAGAAATATCCAGAGTTTACTCTATGCAAGACTCTATTGTTGAGAAATTGCATGTTGAAGCCTGTTCAAAGTTTGATGCAGGTTTAGAAAATTTAGAAACTACATTCTGGTTAAAACTAAAATCTTTGAACAGCTTTTTGCACATATGCTGAAATGCATAGTTTAAGTAAGTTAAGTGTAAAAATTTGCAAGAAATGCTACCTATGTATTTTAATATTGAAGATGTATTCATGCTCTTTCTTATTATGTCACACATTTTGGACTCTCTAGAACAAATGGATCAAAAAGAGAAAAAAAAGTAGATGCATTTTGTAAAACATCAACTCTTGTTACATCTACAGTGAGAAGCATGTCTTTATGATACATTTCTGTATTATACCTACTATGTTGAAGGTACTTTCTGCCGTAAAATCACCTGATACTTTGTGCTTTAAGTGGACAACAAGAATTATTTTTCTCTTTTTCATCGATGATGGAACATAATATACAGAGAACCCTGAATGCAAATATATCACAGTAAAATAAGATTATCCGCTCTGTATGCATCATAATGCACATAGAAAGGGAAGGAGCTCAGGTCAAATCTACTATACTGTTTTGTCAAATTGAATCATATATTGACTACGTAAATAAAATCATTTCAAATTAGAGTGTACAACTACAAAATGTACTTTGCTTTATTAATAGAAAACATGCAAGTAACAACAGCCTAACATTTTTTTTTAACTTTTTCTTGAAATAGAAATACAAACTTCTACTGAATGTATGTCTGATTAAATAAAATTTGCAGATCAAAATATTGTTAAAAATTTTTATGAAATAACTAATAGATAATAAAAAAGGATGGAAAACAATTAACATTTTAAATCTCTCTAAACACAAGGTAGATGTATATCACAGTCAGTAAATATACCTAAACATGATTGAAAAGGTATTTGTTTTGGTGTAAATAAAAGACAAATCTGAATGTCATAGCTTTGTGTAAGGATATAAAGGAAAGATCCATGAAATATTATTTTTGACTTCCTCTATCACATTTAGACATGGCCCTTTTCCCTATTTATCTTTTAGCCTGTTGCTAAGGTACATTTAAACAAAAGTGTGTCTTTGGTCAGAGCTTTCTTCAGTTTTGCTGCAACACAGACAGATACAGAAGATCCTTCCTGCCCCCAAGCAACAGATGCCTGAATAATGAAATAGTATAAGCTACAACAGCACTGTAATTCTCTCCGGGATCAATAAAGAATTTTTGAAATAAATCCCTAAGACAGAGCCATATGCGAACAACCCCAGAGCTGAGCTAGCACAGAGCAGGCGTTACAGAGCAAGCGTTATTGTTCATTCTACGGCTGGAAATTATGGACCAAAAGTCAGATCTCAATATTTCTCAGCTGAAATCTAGTTTTTATTATATATGTATGATATTTTTCTTCACAAAAAGTATTGACAAAAACGCAATTAAGAATCTAAGCTACATATCTCAAATGTCACACAGGCGCTGTTCTTGACATACAGCTGTACATATGTACATTTGAAACTGTTAAAAAAAGTATTTGCATTTATCAATAATATTACTTTGTTGAATAAAATATTGTTCTATTTTCCAAACCAAAACAGGCATCCTGATCAGATACTAAAACCAACTCCAACAAAGTGGCAATTTTGCCCGCTTGTATCTTCGATAAAAGTCAATTTTATCTGTGATACAGACGGGTGAATGCTCTACAATATGTATAAGTGCCCCCTTAGTGTTGAAATAATTATCTGCAGAATTCATCACAAAGTAGTTCATCTGCCATTCTGTTTGGGGCCACTCCAAGCCTTTGGCATGCAGAGTATCTGCAGAGAGTCGCATAACATTAAGTACTTTTTTATATCAGATCATTACAAAATGTTTGAAATGGCACTTGGATACAGTATATTCATGTATATTGCTGCAGGTGTGTTGTATTTGTAACATATCGAAGTGAATATGTATTATTTAAACATGTCCAGAAATCTGTTGTAGCCTTTGTTTGAGTATAAGTTCATTAAAAAGTAGTGCTGGAGGGTTATTTACCTCACGCTGCATGTCTCCCTTCACCATAGATACAAAAAGCAGATGTGCATTAGTGTGATGAGAGATAACCACAAACCATTTAATGTGATCTAAATTGCAGTGGAGAATTCACAGATAAACTTTGAGAAAAAATAAAAAAAATGTATTTATTCTGCAAATAAGTTGATGTAAAACTAAGGATCCAAGGCATTTCTTTGTAATTTATCCCCTGAGCAAAATTTAGCAGATGTAGCAAAAATTACTTAAGCAACCTTAAACAATACATTACTAAATTGGGAAAAATATTTTAGCTGTGCTAAGCTTGGCTTTCACCATCTTTAATGCTACATTTAGATACAATCCCAGTGCTTTTTCAGTTGAATTTTCAATGTACTTTTCTTGACTGATTAAGACCATAACTGGCTGCCCTGAAACAGCTATAAAGAAGTTTTCATCAATGCCTAGTGCTTTAAGGTTGTTCTGTTATTATGATTCCTAGGTTTAAAAAATAATTTAGGCCACCATAATTAACATACCAAAACTCTACTGTGTGGTGTTATGTAATTTGCTCAGAGTAATGTGAAAAAAATGTGTATTATAGACGTTGATTGAATTAGTGGGTACTAAGATTTCAAATTCTTTATTTGGCTCTAAAGTTTTACGTCCCTAATTAAGGTGAAGAACCAATCTTGAAGAAAAACTAGCTATATACGTTCAGTTTTTGTTGTAAGAGCAGAGCTGGTAATTGGGATAATGGATCTATCCCCCTAAACGACCTAAAATAAATAGAAAATCTTTAGAGTTACAAACGGTTGTAAACTAACCAGTCGACCATGTTATTAGAGATACAGTCATTCAAATCCTGTAGTACATTTAATGACATATATGGCCTGGGCTGGAGTGCTGACAATACATTTAAAAATACAAATCAATTCCAATTTCATTGTGGTTGTTTAGTTAATTATCAGCAGTATTTTCAGCTGTAAATACATAAAGACCTTTCTATTTGGTATGCTCAGATTTTCTTTTCTTGTGTGTTTGTTTTTTTGCATTAAAGTAAACCTTTGCTTTCTGTTGTTTTCTTTAATGTAGTTATGTGTTTTGTAATCTTTCTGGATGAAAAGATAAAACCAAATTTAAAATAAGACTATATCGTGGGAGCTTGCAAAATGTCTGTTAGTCTCAAATTCACCTATAGTCAATTGCTTTCTGTGTGCAGTCAGAATGTATTACAAAGTTTTAGTTTTTAATCATTCCTGCTTTGTTTATGTTTTTCTTAATGGTAAATGGCCTGTATTTGTATAGCGCTTTACTCAGTCCCTACAGACCCCAAAGTGCTTTACACTACATTCAGTCATCCACCCATTCACACACTGATGATGGCAAGCTACAGCCACCCTGGGGCACACTGACAGAGGCGAGGCTGCCGGACACTGGCACCACCGGGCCTTCTTACCACGACCAGTAGGCAATGGGTGAAGTGTCTTGCCCAAGGGCATAACGACTGAGACCGTCAGAGCCGGGGCTTGAACCGGCAATGTCTGGATTACAAGGCAAACACCCAACTCCTGAGCCACAGTCACCCCAATTTACATAGTTTCTGCATGTTCATTTGTGCATTTGGTATTTTATGTCACACCAATGGTATTTTAGCCTATTTTTTTTCCTGCTGGTCTAAAATATTTTGTGAAGTGCTTTGGAAAAAGCCAACAGAAAATTATCAATAATGTAATTATTGTGAAATATATTATGTCTCTTATTTCAAAAGGTGAAACGTATACATTATATAGAATCATTAAGCTGACTTAGAAAGGTTACCAGAGATAAAGCCAGACTTACATTTTGAATATTACAAACATTTAGTTCTTCTGATTTAAATATTTCTTCCAGATAAGGAAAATGCATAGTTCAGTTTCAGAAATATTTAATATTAGATAAGAATAATTTAAAAAGATGTTTTAAACAGAAAAAGAAAAGCATGTTTGGTTTTATAACACCTTGGTTATTTAAGACACTTTTTTGGTGCCTTTGGTAGTATGGGTAGGTACCAAGTCCCCCTGAAAAATAAATGTAGTTTGTTAGCATAAGGAAACATTAAGTGCTTAAAATGTTCCAGTTGTGTATACTCTGAGCTTCAAAAAACACAGTGAACAAAAATCGACTAATTTTTCCTTTCCCCAGGTAAGATGCTTGTAGTCCTTGTGTAGCATTTGTCTGTGCGTAGTGGGTCTGGATGCACTGACTTCAGCCTCAGTCCACTCCTTGTAAAGCTCCTCAAAATTCTGCTGTGGTTAACCCTGCTGATGCACCTTTTTTTGTACCACACGTCTTCCTTCCACTTGACGTTTTATGAATATACTTGAATACAGCCCTCTGTGATCAACCAGCTTCTTTAGAAACAATCTTTTTGAGGGTTACCCTCCTTGTGGAGGGTGTAAATGACACTTTAATGCCAATTTATTTTGGACATCTGTGAAATCAGCAGTTACCCATGGTTGGGTAGCCAACTGATCAAGACAGACCATTTAGAGCCTCAGGAAACCTTTGTAGGTTTTAAAATTATTAGTTGAAAAGGGTGGGACACAATAAGTTCCAATATTTTAGTTTACTGAAGCACTGAGGTTTTGACACTAGTTTTTGTTATATGCAAGGCATAACCATCAAACTTAATCAAAACATCTCACTGTAATGAATCTATGTTGGTTTCACTTACTCAAATGATTCTTGAAATATATATTTTTATAATTGTTTTTTTCTTGTACATATGGATATACATGCCATCTTTGTTTTTGTATGCTTCTAAGTCTCATTAATCATATGTATTTATTCTAAAGGAATAAATTCCTAAAGCATTATTCTACTGCCACCATCTTTTATGGGGGAATGTGTTGAGCATTTTTGCATGTAGCCAAAAGAAGAAATACTACATGTGAAATAAATCATAAAGAAAATAGTGAACAAAGTTTCAGTTGAAATGTTTGGCTTTATCTATTACTATTTTTCCCATTAAATAAATAATCTACATTTCTGTAAATTTTAGGCTTGTTTGAAGATTCATTAACTGTTTTTTGTTTGTATTTCAGGAACATTGTTGGTGGAGAACATGCAGATCAATGGCATGGCAGAGGGTCCAGATCGTACAATCTCTTTGTCTCTAAGGGACAACCACGACTACTGGGTGATTCTTGATCCTGCCAGGCAGTCTCTCTACCTGAACAGCACTGGACGAGTTCTTGACAGAGATGTAAGAAAGTGCCATATTTCTGTGTTAACTGTGTTTTTTGCAGCTTATTTTTTTCAGTTGTTTTTGTTGACAGAAAGTTTTCAGATTAGTGTTTTTTAACCTTTATTCAACAAATAACCGTAGGGTTTCTTTCTTTTTGAAATGATGATTTCTTTTGTAGATTGATGGACCTTGAAAATAATAGTTTAAATCATCATTTTGATGTGTGCAGAGCCTATTTATAATCAAGCAAGTGTGAGAAAAGAGTTTGAAACAAGAGCAGTAAAACATCTAAGAGAAATGGGTATTCGGCTGTCAGAGAAAATAACACCTTTGCTACTGTGGCTTTGTCTTAGGGCTTATTCACTGCAGCTGACACAGGGAACCCGTGACCTGTGCAGGTCTTAGTGAAGTTTCAAGATTACCAAAGTAACCAAAAGTGAATATACTCCCCAGTGTCCAGATTCTCAAACTTAGATGCTTTTCCTGGCTCCTCCTACAAACAAAGAAAATATATAGTGAAAAGCATTCAAACATAACTGAGAATTTTTTTTATTTAGTAAAAAAAAAACTATTTTTATTTGTCCCTTTAAGACCCTACATCTTAATCCGACTGATTAACGATTGAAAGATCAGAAAAGTGCAGTATGAAACTGCTGCTAATGCAGTTTGTTTGAGAAGAAAGAGGTGAAAGCACCCAATATCAAAAGCACAAGATGTGTTGTTGTGAAGTGGTGTTTTTGCTTGTAGGCAGTAATAGCTGCAAAACATCCTGCTGCAATACGTAACTGATCTTGTGACAGCACATAAAGGGTACCATAATTTTTGCCTTGCTGTTTTCATGTATTACTTATTTTATCATTCCACCAATAGTATATTAAAATTTGAAGTCTTTTTTATTCTAATACTGAAGAAACAAAAGGGGATGAAATTGGCTTTTTGTCAGTTTCAAGTTATTATAGTTTGGATAGTTTGGATAATAAAATAACTAATAAAATGTGATAATGGAGAAAGTAAAACTATAAAACATAAATGGTGTATTAAAACTTAACAATAATCAAAATAAAAAAATGAATTAATAAATAACACAAGCAATGCAGCTAAACAGGCTGAAAAAATAGTAATCAGTTAAATGCTAGACTAAAAAGGTGAGTCTTGAGCCTGTTCTTAAAAACATGAACGTTCTCTGCGGCCCTGGGGTCCCCCGGCAGCCCTTTCCAGAGGAGAGGGCCGTAATGATGGAAAGACGCCTCGCCGTGGGTATGTGTCCTGACTTTTGGAATCATTAGGAGACGGCTGCCAGAGGAGCGCAGAGACCACGAGGGTTCGTATGGTAATAGCAGTTCCGAAGGATAAGAAGGCCTAAGCCCATTAAGTGCTGACGTTCGTACTTCACTGTCTAGCTAGTGCTTCACCTTTATGCTAAACCGTAATTTATTAGTTAATAATAAATGTTCTCACATTTCCTGCAATAAAAATATGTAATGGAAATTTGTTTTTCGCCCTGCAGATTACCACTTTGTCAGTTCCCTCATTAAACATCAAAATTTAAGCTAGGGTGTACAAAATGATCATGACCCGAATTCTGATAATTGAAGATGCTTTGTTCGGGATTACAATTCATACCATGAGATCAAATTCTAGCATTCCTGCAGAGGAGTGTATGGTCAGTTCATTATTAGGAAGTTTTCTAGTCTCCATAGCTGCAAAACTAATCTAACCCATCACTCTAGTGCTGACATACAGTGGGGTAAAAAAGTATTTGGCAGGCACCAATTGTAGTCCCACTTCAAAAGATGAGTGGTCTGTAACTTCCATCATAGGTACTCTTCAACTGTGGGAGACACAATGTAAAAAATAAATAAATAATGATTTTAAAATAATGTAATTGTATAGTGATGCAGAAAATTAGTATTTAGCACCTACAAACAAACGGAGAATTCTGGCCCTCAAAGACCTGTTACTTCTTTAAGAAGCTATTCTATCTTCTAACAGTTACCTATAATAATGACACCTGTTTGAAATCGTTATTTGTATAAAAGACACCTGTCCATACCTTTAGAGAGACTCCAACCTCAATCATAGCTAAGACCAGACAGCTGTCTGATTGACTCCAGGGACAAGATTGTACACCTGCAAAAGACTAGGATAAGCCAATCTACAATAGGCAAGCAGCTTGGTGAGAAGTGATCAACCGTTGGAGCAATTAGAAGAAAATTGAATAAATTCAAAATCACTGCCGTCTTACTCAGTGGTCCAACATCAACTGCAGGATACAAGATAAATTTTAGGACAAAGTAATACTGTATGACACCAACTGTAACATTTTAGCATATATATATATGTCTATCCCTGAAGTTTAAAGATGCAAAATAGCATGATATAGCCCCTTTAAGGAAAAAATGAATGTGCCCATGTATGGTAAGATTTTCAACCTGAACTGCCTTCCATCAGAGAGAGCACTGACAATGAAACATGGCTGGACCTTTGACTATGACAATGATCCCAAACATACCACCAGGAAAAAGTGTGGCAAAGACACAAAACATTCATGGTTATTGAGGCGCCTAGCCAGTCTCCAGACCTCAGTCCAATAGAGAATCTGCGGAGTGAATTTAAAGTCTGTGTTGCCCAGAAACAGCCCCAAATCAACACAGCTCCAGAGAAGATCTGCATTGAAAAATTTTGCCAAAATACCAACTACAGTGTGCGCAAATTGGTGAAGAACAGCAGGAAACGTTTGACCTCTGTCATTGCCAACCAATGTTACATAAAGTATTGAGATGAACTTTTCTTATAGACCATATAATTTTTTCTACGCCAAATCAATTTTTTAAAAATCATACAATGTGATTTCATGGATTTTTTTTTTAATTTCATTTTTCATGTATCTGTAATGAAAATTAAATACCTCTCTCGTCTTTTAAAGTGGGACAACTTGCATAACTGATAGCTGCCAAATACCCCCCCCCCCTGCATTTACACACTGTGATTTACAAACTAATCTGTAGTTTTGACTCATCTCTCTAAAGGGATTCCGTCCAGAAGCATTTTGGCTTATTAACCTCATCTATGTAAGCGTTGATTTTTCTGACTGGCTTAAAATCCTTTTAAACAAGCTTTAGTTGTTTTATTTTGGTAGAGAAATGGTGTGAAATATGTTTCACATTCTTAGACCTGCTTAAGAAAAAATATTTTGTATATAATCTTTTTTAAGAAAAAGTTTGCCATCAAAAGAGGGCTTTGTCTGTTTTCCATCCATCCATTTTCTAAACTGCTTAATCCTCAAGGGGTCGCGGGGGTGGTGGTGCTTATCTCCAGCTGTCAAGAGGCAAAAGGCGGGGTAAACCCTGGACAGGTCACCAGTGCTGGTCTGGTTTTTTTTAACATAATATTTACAAATGATACAACCCAGTGGCAGTGTCAGAGTTAGTTGACCGAAGGAGAAGTGAATATAGCTAAGATGAAACTGGAAGAAAGGTTAAAAAAATTAAGTATCTGAAAACTTTCTGATCACAATTTATCTTTAAAGCAGTGACACAAATTGAAATCATTGCAAGTATTCTGCGTCTAACAATTTCACACTAAATTTGCATCAGTACATTTACTGTCTATCCCATTAGGAGAAAATTTGATGTCAAAAATGCATTTTTATGGCTGTCAGGCTAACCACCATTTCCTATTCTGATAAACTCCACCTTTTAGCTCCATCTTCTCTGAGAAGATATCCAATATTCTGACACTTATTACTTATATTCATCAGCAGTCTGAAATAGTGACTTGCCACAAATGGGAAACTTATTGGAAATTATTTTTGATTCTCTACTTTGCAATAGTGTGTTAACTAAATTTCTCCTTCTCCCTTTCAGCCACCATCGTATATTCAGTCCATCGTGGTTCAGGTTCAGTGCACCAACGAACTAATTGGAACAGTGATTTTACATGAGGTTCGCATTGTTGTCCGAGACCGCAATGACAATGCACCACATTTCCAGCAGCCTCGATACTATGTGGCCATCAGTGAGGTAAAGTGTTAGCATGTTTGTTCCACACAAATAAATTTTATATTACACAGATGCATGGAGAAGAGGCTGCGGTGTCGATACACTAAATCAGAGGCCTGGAAGTGACTTGTAAAACAAGTTTATCTCATCAAGTTTTCAAAATTTCTTCATTGAACAAACACAAATTTCATTGTGTTTTATTGGGAGTTTAAACAAAAAAACAACACAAACTAAAGCATAATTGTGAAGTAGTGGATAACCTATGTTTTTCACTATCTTTTACAAATGAATATTATAAAAATTTGGCATGATTTTGTTATCTAGTTCAAATACCGAAATATGATTTAACCCAACGCAGCTATCATTTCTGCCAACTCTGCATCTAGAGACTGAAATGTGTGGCTTTTCTTCTTGGTAAAACCGTTTAAAATTAGTCAGATTGGGATGACAGCCTCTCTGAACATCAATATAAAGGTATTGGCACTGAAAAGAAACCCCATAGAATGCAATACTGTATTTAGTTTAATGTGTAGCAAATCTATACCATACTCATGTTTATTTTCTGAAATGATTGACAAAAACTTTGATATTCAAATTTTTTGAGCTACGTCTGTATACACATTTTCTGGAGCTGCTATGGGTCTCATGGAGGTTTATTGCTCTCCTTGTGCAGCTTGTCAATTTGAGTGGCAAGCCCTTTCTCAGTAGGTTTACAGTTGCATTGTCATGTTTCTATTTTGGATGATGAATGCTCCATAAGATGTTCAGAGTTCTGGAAATCATTTTATATGTAACTCTTTTTTATACCTAATCCAGATTATATCCTTTGACCTGTCTCCTGGGTTCCTTTGTCTTCATAATGCAGTTTTTTCAATAATGTTCTTCAAAAAAATCCTTAAGAGTTCATAGAACAAGCATGGCAATATTGAGATCAAGATGCTCACAGCTGTATACCATTGTATTATTACCCTTGAAAGGGATTTTTTTAAACAGATTTTATTTAGAAGTATTAGAGTAAAGGGTCCTATGTAGTACATATACATGATACTCTTTTGATATATTTACACTGTGAAAATCGAAAAACAAATGCATATTTTTTCTTTTGCATATGTTATACACTAAGACTACTTGTTGCTAATCTATATCATAAAACCCCAACAAAAATTACTCAAATCTACAAATGTTATTGTATAGAACATCACATCCAAATGTAATAAAGTATTTTGAAAATTGCTGTAGTATTGGCTTTACCTTTAAGACTGTTATTAATTGCTCTGACATATGCTGAACTCATTAAAATTAGGGAACTCAAGGGTGGAAATGTTTGGTTAGTTAAGTCTGGGTGAAAAAAAATCATTACATTTTTATTTAAAAAAAATTTAATTCCCTCTAAAGTTTTGTATTAGCATTAAAGGAAAAGTATGGTTTCTCTTTGTGCTTTTTTCTTATTTTTCTTTGTGTGCACCGCTTGAAGGAGAATGTAAAGGTTTTGGACAGATGGGGAAAATCTGTTTTTCCTTTCTTTTTTCATGGCTTTCTAATCTTCAACAAGACATTTTGTCCTCTAGCATCATGGAAAGAAGAATTCAACAAGAAGAAGTGTAAAGTTAAACTGGACGTGGATGCATGTAGCTTGCTGCCAGCACAATCCAAATATATCATTATACAGTCTTCCTCTGCCTGTCAAGCTCAATCTGTTCTCCCAGCTTCTCTTTTTCCACATTCTCTGCTTCTTTTGCAACATCCCTTTCCCTCCTATGCATTGTCCCTTAGCACTCCTGCCTTTTCAGCATTCCCATTTCATTAACCTCTCCCTCCTTAAAAAAGAAAAAAAGTTTTGAGGATATTTTTTTTTCTCCTCTTCAACCAAACCTCGTCCTACGCCTCTGAAGAGTCCCATTATTGTTTTCACAATAATTTCCACCAGTCACCTAAATTGACCAGCATGCACTTTGGGGACTGCCTCATCATAATAATTATTTTTCCTGTGTTAAGCACAGGTCATTTCAGAGAATTTGATAGCAATAATTTTCCAAAAGTGGCTACTTTGGTTTAAATGTTAGCAGTAATGTAATTACCTGCGCATTTATTATTTTTATTCAGTGAGTGGTTGCATTAGTCTGACAGCTACAGCTTTGTTTATTTCACTTTCACTGCCACCAACTAGAACTAAAACTGCCTAAGAAAAATAAATGTAAGCTTAAAGAGTCCATTCTTCATCAATTTTCAATATTTCTAGCAACAATACTCTGTGATCAAATATGTCAGATTTGAGCATAAATATTCATTATGTCACTTTCAAAGCACAAAGTGTTTTTTTAAATAAATATTCTGATATATTTTTAAAGGAAATGTACATTTAGAAAAGTTAAAGTACTTTCTTACGTAAGAGGCTGTGACATTGTGGTGGAACAGATATATATCATTGTTTCATCACCACAGATATAATGATTTAGAGCTACATACAGTGGGGAGAACAAGTATTTGATGCACTGCTGATGTTTGAAGTTTTCCCACTTACAATGCATGTAAAGGTTTTTATGTCGTGACCTGTGGTTGGAACATAAAAACATGGTAGACTATTTCCAAGCATTATGTAATTGACTGCTGAATTTTTGAATACCAAAAAGGAAAAAACATCTTAAACCTGGAACTGTGGATCATACGTTGTTTTTGTAAAGCAATCTCAAGTTCAAGTAAATGACATGCATAGCAACATTCCATGGAAATAAAATAGATATGACTCATTATGTTCAGCATGTTAGATACAGTTCAGCTGAAAATCAATTCAGTGTTAAAAAAGTAATTGCCTTGCATGAAGATCTTTTTACCAACACTCACCAAACCTGAAGCAGCTTTGCAGACTGTAGGTAGTACTCAGCAAAGGTGCACCACAACAGTAGCTTACCCCACATAAAGATCTTTTACAAAGGAATACATCTCATTCACCCACACAAACGGAAACATGACAGGATCATGACAATGACTCAACTGTGGCTGCTTTAAAGCACAAAACAAAGCAGCCCGAAAAAACAAAACTGTTCCAGCTACCGGCCCTAGAACAGACTGGCCTTTCGGGAAAACTCCTGAATCTCCTGATGGCCAGCCTGCCCCTGCATGTCGGTATTCCCCTGGGCTTATATTAATATTTTTCCTTAATGTGTGTTTGAGCGTTGGAGTATAGATCTATGAGTGTATATAAATTAAGTCCATTTACCTAAGCCAGGGTTATCCAGCTCCAGTCCCAAGGCTGGTGTCCTGCCAGTTTTAGATGATTCACTCCTCTAACACAGCTGACTCAAATGTTCCAACTAACTCCTCAGCATGGCAAAGCTCTGAAGAGGCCTACTAAGGAGCCATCATTGGTTTCAGGTGTGATGAACCAGGGAAAGAAGTCAAACAGGCAGGATAGCAGCCCTTGAGGAGTGACTTTGGGCACCCCTGACCTAAGCACTGTGCCCTGAAAATGTTTGCTATGATCTCTAGGACACAGTCGAAGTCTAGTCTAAAAGTTTTTAACTCTCCTGAAGGTTAATATCATAGGTAGGCAGTGGAGCCAGGATTAAAAGTAGTTTAATTATCTAAAGGCTGTAAAGTGACAGTACGAGAGCCACTGTTAAATCAGGGGGAAGAGGAGATAAGACGACTAAAGGAAATGATCTAGCTTATCATCAGTGCTGCACCAAAATGACTGTAAATCTCAATTGTTTATTGCTGGCTGGAGTTCAGGCTTCTGTTTTTAATCAGATTTCCTTAGACATGGTTAACAAACTAAAGCACTGCCATTTATCATCAGTTTTTTGGGGGGGGTTCTGTTTTGTTTTTTCTTGCAGCAGGAGAATCTGTAATTTATCTAACATTAAAAAAAATCTGAAATATTTATTTAGAAACATTTTTCATTGCCATGATGTTGGTTAAAAGTAAAATGTATGTTTTATTGGTAAGACATGTTTAGTAAAAATGCATGTTTTCTTTTCTTACTGTCCAAAATACATATCTGCATCAAGTCACTGCATCAGCTAGTAAAACCAATCAATAACAGTTAATTTAAAGATAATTTCTGCTGTTAACTAATTAATGTTTCATGAGAAGAGCTGTGATTCATGACTTACTAAGTGGACTTTTTCCCACCACAGAGCTCTGTTTTTTCCTCTTTT
This sequence comes from Apricaphanius iberus, assembly GCA_028564705.1. Classification (NCBI taxonomy): domain Eukaryota; kingdom Metazoa; phylum Chordata; class Actinopteri; order Cyprinodontiformes; family Aphaniidae; genus Apricaphanius; species Apricaphanius iberus. The sequence continues at coordinate 329,098 of JAPXFQ010001240.1, forward strand.
TGTGAAACAAAGTCAAAAATACATGATGGTGGCATTTTTAAACTTTTTAACTACTTTAAATCAAGATTCTTTATATGCTACAGTGATAGAAAAACATATTTTATAAAAGCATGGAAATTAAAAACAGCAATTAAGAATAAAACATGAAAAACAGAAAAAATACATTAGAGAAGAAAAAAAAAGCAATTAAGTGTAAAAGCATGGAAAGTAAAAACACAAAAAAATTAAAAGCAGACTACATGAAAAGCAGAAAAAAATACATCAAAGAATGTAAACATAAATTAAGCATCAATCATGAACGGTGCACACTGATTTGGAGTCCTGCAGGAAAGTATAGACATATGAGTGATTTTAGCTGGGGACATGCCCCTGCAATATATATAAATCACAGTTTTGCCCCCACCACTTAAAAAGCTGATGTGGAATTTTTTTAAAGTGCAGGTCTAACACCCACTTGTGCTACCAGAGCAATTTTCCTATAATCAGTGTCGGAAATGACTGATATCTCACTAACTATAACGTTTCCCTATGTGCAAATACTGCAGCCTTCTTTTCACAGACTGATGTTACGTTCAATAAACACTCGCATTCAAAAGTGGGTACAGTATTGACAGGTAACTGATATCTCTTCAATACAAGGTGTTCTAATTATTCTGCGCCACCTGCTCCATGCATCTATGTCCACATAGCGCAGGCCTGTACTGTATCCTAGGGGGCAAGCCTGGCATACACTGTGTGATTTTTGGCCAATTTCATCAAATGTTGCAGTCATTTTGTCTTCAAAGCTACATAAAAATAAATATTGGATTTGTTGTGCAAGGTCTTTTACTTTTAGATGAAACAAAACTGGTCAGTAGTGAGTTTAAGTATACAGTGCTCTGAATAAATGAGTACACCCCCTTTAAAAAGTATGAATTTAATCAGTAGCTCAATGAACAAAATAACAATTTCCAAACTTTCCACAAGGCCTAAACACTTATTTAACTCCATAACATGAAATTAAGGTTAATAATCTAATGTAGATCACAAAATCTTCAGTTTTACTCAAATTGGTCGAAGCAAAAAGGAATACACCCTGCAACAACAACTACTATATCTAGTACTTTGCATGAGCACCATGATTTTTAAGGACAGCATCAAGTCTTCTAGGCATGGTCTAGGCAATCTAGGCAACATCTATATTTTTCCATTCTTCAAGAATAACCTAGAGCTGGATGCTGGATGGAGAGGGATTCTCAGCCTGTCGCTTCAGAATTCCCCACAGGTGTTTGATTGGGTTCAGATCAAGAGACAAACGTTGCTATTCAATCACCTTCACCTTGTTCTGCTTCAGAAATGCAACAGTAGCTTTAGATGTGTGTTTTTGGATCAAGGTCGAGTTGGAAAAATCGCACGACGACCAAGTGCACGGAGTGATGGCAGCATTTTCTCCTTTGGTATAGAGCAGTACATTGTTGAGTTTATGATACCATCAATTAAATGCAGTTCCCCAACACCAGCAGCATTGATGCAGCCCCACATAATGACACTGCCACCACCATGTTTCACTGTAGGCGCCATGTATTTTTCTTTAAAAATCCTCATCTTTGTGTGACCTTGGTCTCATCACTCCATATTATATAGTCCCAGTAGTCTTTATTTATTCAGCATGGGCCCTAGCAAATTCTAGGCGTGCTTTTTTTGTGCATGGACTTTAGAAGAGGCTTCCTTCATGGACAATACCCATGCATGCCATTCCTCTGCAGTGTGCGCCATATGGTGTCCCTGACAACGGTCACTCCAGTTTGGCTTTCTACTGCTTTAGCTAACTGCAGTGAACTTGCATGGCAATTTTCTTCAACCCTTCTCATCAGAAGACGCTCCTGTCGAGATGTTAACTTCGGTGAATGGCCTTGTAAGATGGTTGCACTTCCATCTTTCTCAAATTTTTTGATCACTTTTCCTACAGTATTTTAACTGATATGTAAAGCTTTGCTGATCTTCTTGTAGCCCTAACCATTTTTGTGTAAATAAATTATTTACTTTCTCAGATTTCTCTTCAATGGGGAGCCATTACTGACAGCATGAAATGGGAAGGGCTTTTCTTTGTAAAGTAACGCCCTTTTATAGTCACCTGTCTGCTGGATACCTCTTAAATTAATCATTAGACTCCCTTGTGGTTGAATGCCTCTTAAATAGAAGTTTTTAGTCTTAAGCGTGGCTTTTCTCCTAGGACTATAATTGGGGTGTGCTCATTTTTGCAACATGGGCTTGAATGAATTTGTTCGGCAAATTACGTTTTTGTGTGTGCAAATGAACAAATCTTGTTTGCAATCAATGGCCAACATTTGTGGGAGTATTTTGTAGTATAATATATCATACAAAATGTTGATTCTGAAAGGAAGCTAAAGGTGTTCTGACAAACGTAGTGCGGTGTACTCATTTATGCAGAGCACTGTAGCTTAGCCTTCTTATTTACAAGTTACAGGGATAATGCTCTTTATTCAGTTTAAAGCTCTGGGAAAGGTCCAGCATGATGCCCAAACTGAGTGCATGGTTTTAAAAACAAGGGTATGGATTCTGAATCTGTTCTCTTTGATTATTAAGCCGGGGGTACAGGTTCTTACACCTTAGAATGTTGAGTGTTGTTATCGTGATCATATCATGATCCTATCATCTGTCAAAATTGCATTGATTGTGCTGAATCTCCTCTTGCCATCTGATGTAATTCCCCCAAGCAAATCACACCCTGATTATATGGATACCTTGACAGACTAGTCATTGGAAAGTGAAGCTAATGAAATGTTTCTTACGGACACTCTGATGCTTTCTGCACACCTGAAATTTGTTACTTAATAAGTTACTGATAAAACCTTCCCCATATGAAAATGATGTTGCAGGAGGACAAAACGTATTATCCTAGTAGTAAAGTGTATTGAGGAATTGTAATTTGTTTGTCCTGCCATCCTCATCCCCTTTTTTTTTGTGTGTACTGGTTTTATTTTGTCGATAATATGTCAAAACAAACTGTGCTGCTGAGTTTTATGGGTTTTTAAAGGACAATTAATATGCACAAAACAATCTCCATATGTCACATCTCCAGATGTTGAAGCAGCACCACTCTGCTACCAGTGGTGATTCCTGATTTTGCTCAGAAAAAACATGCGTGTTAAGCAGTCAAGCTGTGAGCATACTTGCAGGCATTAACAATACATCCTTTTTTTCCTTTAACACATACAATAAGTAGAAATGGACAAACGGGCATATTGATAGAGGCACTATGACTGGAAAAAGCAGTGGTGTGCACCTAACTGACTGACCAATAGTGTTATACAGGAACTGTCTTTAAATTCACTTCATTTAATCCTATCATAATACAAGACAAAGGGCAATAATGACTCCTAATCCATTGCTGTGAGATACCTAGTTATGAAGGACATTCTTTAAATACCATTGGGTAGATGACTATGCATGGTAACTATGGTCATCCTGATCACTCAAAGTGATTTACACTGGAGCTACATTCATCTGTCCGTACTCAAAAATGTGCACACATTCATACACCGATGTATAGCTAGGATTGAACATATGACCCTTGATTGCAAGACAACCTCCCTATCTACCGGGCCACTGCCGTTTACATTAGCATGTTACAATGTTGGGATTTGTTATTTATTTTTTTTTTTTTTTTTACGTGTCCTGTCTAGCAGTATGCTACTCAGAATTGGTGTCTGGGTACCAAGTACAAGCCCAACAGTTTTACTTTCCCAAGCAGAGTATTACAGCTTCGCTGTAGTACGCCACTTGATGTATATGTATGAAAAATCTTTATTAGTGATTACTGTGGGTTCAATTTCCTGACGTCATGGACACTAAACCGAGACAAGAAGGGAGAAAGGAAGAAGGTGAAGAAAAGAAACCGGACCAGCAGAGGCGCGAACCGACGACACAAGACAGGGAGGCAAACAAAGAACAAAAAAAACATCCCAGTCCTCCACCTCTGCCGGACGGCAGAGAAACAGTAATACAAAACAAAAACAACAAACTGTACAGAACCAAACCAATAGTTCGGATCTAGTAGAATAAACTAAGAATTACACATTCACTACACACAAGCATTGATTAATGAACATAATACAAATGTTTCTGGTAAGCTCCTGTGAACAACTAACTAATGATGATAACCTCAGCTTAAGATATGTCCGTCCACACCAATGTCCCCACACCTATGTGTGTGCGAGCATGCAGGTCTGAATAAGGTTTCCCCATGCAAGTGATTGATAGCTGGTGCAAGGAACCGTCAATCCGTCCTACAGGAATCGACCAGGGTCCCACAAAGTACAGAGGCCACAGGCGGATCAGCGCAGGGTCGATCACCCACCAAGAGAGGAACAGATGGAAGCCCCAGGGGAACACCCACCAGCCGCAATGCTGGGGCCCGAGAGATCGCAGTGACGAGCCCACGGGCTCCGACGGAAACCGGCTACGCCAGGGCGGGCCCAGATCAGGACCCGGAGGCCACGGGGACCAGGGGCACCCCGCCCCCCAGCGGGGCCCCAACCAGGGACCAGCCGACAAGGGCCCCCCGCTGCCGCCGCAGGCAAGGGGGATCCGCAGCCAACCGACGGACAACACACGCCGCCGGCACCCCGGACCAATACCCACCACCAACAACCCGGCCCTCCCCCACACACCCACACGCCAGGGAGCCACAGCAAGAGCCACAGCGGATGTACGCCCTCCCCAGGCCGCGCCCAGCCGCACCTGGACATCCAGATCTTCCAGCTCCTGGGTCCAGATCCCGCCCCACGCAGGGCGCCAAGATCAGGGGCCCAGCCAATGCCGGACAGCCCCCCCCAGATGAACCGACCAGCCAGCAGAAGTCCTGGAACCGCCAGGAGGCCTGGGAGCCAGGCACGGTCCCCACCGATCCACCGGATGCCACCAACCTACTCTACAACTCCGGCACCCCCATAAGAGGTGCCCCAGTCGGCGGAGGACGTCGGCCCGAAACAGCGGCCGCCCGACACACCGGACCACCCAGGACATGAAATTAAGGTTAATGATCTAATGTAGATTACTAACCGTGTAGCGAAGACGGAAGCTCCATCCCGCACCCCAGTGACGTGCCCACGCCCTAAGGATAACAACACAAAGGGATTTGTTTTTTTCAAAAAATTACAGAGTATAATTTGGGTCACCTTGAGTTTGCAGTTTCCTCGCTCTCAGTTTCAGTGTTTTCTTGAAAGCTATTTTGCTGCCGTATGTAAAGCTGGGCTGTCCTTCTCCTGCTACGCTGCCCCCAACGGTGGCCTTACCAAGTTTCATATAGTCATACATGTGTTCTTTTTTTGCAGTAACAGTTTAACTAGTTTCAAAATCCTATTTTAATGTCAAACATATACATTAGAGGAAGAAGTGCATAGTGGTGAAGTATAAGGCCATTTCAACATCTCAATCAACATGTTAACCATTATGGCATTACATTTTTCAAAATATAAACCCTCTAAATATGACCTATAAAACTAATTCTGAACAATACAAACTTTTGAAAAATTCTTGAATTTCAGTCAGTTTGAATTAAATGTCCTATTCATGATCAAAACCCATAATTTGGATCTGAGAAGGCATTGAAAAGCTAAATTTTACTCTCAGTATTCCCCCCTGGTGTGAATAAATTATTTAACAGAACAAATAAACTGCTTGTGGTAGTCACCACTTCAACATGTATAAAAGTGTGAATTGAGTTTTACAGCAAGCATATGAAAAAAAACTTGCCCTTTTGTATTCAGTCATCAATACTTTTTAAATATTTGTGTTGTCTTGCAAAAATCCCTTTTATTGTGACGATTCATTGATCCTGCTTCATGCATAGGTCATTCTAAACTGATGCAGTCACAGACAAGCTATGAACAACAAAAACCTACACTACCGTTCAAAAGTTTGGGGTCACATTGAAATGTCCTTATTTTTTAAGGAAAAGCACTGTACTTTTCAATGAAGATAACTTTAAACTAGTCTTAACTTTAAAGAAACACACGCTATACATTGCTAATGTGGTAAATGACTATTCTAGCTACAAATGTCTGGTTTTTGGTGCAATATCTACATAGGTGTATAGAGGCCCATTTCCAGCAACTATCACTCCAGTGTTCTAATGGTACAATGTGTTTGCTCATTGGCTCAGAAGGCTAATTGATGATTAGAAAACCCTTTTGCAATCATGTTCACACATCTGAAAACAGTTTAGCTCGGTACAGAAGCTACAAAACTGACCTTCCTTTGAGCAGATTGAGTTTCCAGAGCATCACATTTGTGGGGTCAATTAAACGCTCAAAATGGCCAGAAAAAGAGAACTTTCATCTGAAACTCGACAGTCTATTCTTGTTCTTAGAAATGAAGGCTATTCCATGCGAGAAATTGCTAAGAAATTGAAGATTTCCTACAACGGTGTGTACTACTCCCTTCAGAGGACAGCACAAACAGGCTCTAACCAGAGTAGAAAAAGAAGTGGGAGGCCGCGTTGCACAACTGAGCAAGAAGATAAGTACATTAGAGTCTCTAGTTTGAGAAACAGACGCCTCACAGGTCCCCAACTGGCATCTTCATTAAATAGTACCCGCAAAACACCAGTGTCAACATCTACAGTGAAGAGGCGGCTGCGGGATTCTGGGCTTCAGGGCAGAGTGGCAAAGAAAAAGCCATATCTGAGACTGGCCAATAAAAGAAAAAGATTAAGATGGGCAAAAGAACACAGACATTGGACAGAGGAAGACTGGAAAAAAGTGCTGTGGACGGATGAATCCAAGTTTGAGGTGTTTGGATCACAAAGAAGAACGTTTGTGAGACGCAGAACAACTGAAAAGATGCTGGAAGAATGCCTGACGCCATCTGTTAAGCATGGTGGAGGTAATGTGATGGTCTGGGGTTGCTTTGGTGCTGGTAAGGTGGGAGATTTGTACAGGGTAAAAGGGATTCTGAATAAGGAAGGCTATCACTCCATTTTGCAACACCATGCCATACCCAGTGGACAGCGCTTGATTGGAGCCAATTTCATCCTACAACAGGACAATGACCCAAAACACACCTCGAAATTGTGCAAGAACTATTTAGAGAAGAAGCAGGCAGCTGGTATTCTATCGGTAATGGAGTGGCCAGCGCAGTCACCAGATTTGAACCCCGTTGAGCTGTTGTGGGAGCAGCTTGACCATATGGTACGCAAGAAGTGCCCATCCAACCAATCCAAATTGTGGGAGCTGCTTCTAGAAGCGTGGGGTGCAATTTCTCCAGATTACCTCAACAAATTAACAGCTAGAATGCCAAAGGTCTGCAATGCTGTAATTGCTGCAAATGGAGGATTCTTTGATGAAAGCAAAGTTTGATGTAAAAACAATCTTATTTCAAATAGAAATCATTATTTCTAACCTTGTCAATGTCTTGACTCTATTTTTTATTCATTTCACAACGTATGGTGGTGAATAAGTGTGACTTTTCATGGAAAACACAAAATTGTTTGGGTGACCCCAAACTTTTGAACGGTAGTGTACTTTTAAATATTTTGACAAAATTCTTTTAACTTTAATTAATAGTAAATCTTAGTCAAAACCCTTAGCTTTCTGTGTTCATGGATGTACACATTTGTTATTTGTTTAATCACATTTTTTGTTTATGCTGTGTTTACAGATTTAAAAGCTATGAATGAACTGGAAACTATCAGTTTAGTAGACTTATTTAGAGCCTCACTCACAAAAAGGTTGAGTTACAATAACAGAAATATATTTTTCTTTGGAGTTGTTTATTCAATAATTTTCAAAATGTAGTTTAACACAAATGCTCTGTTTAAACTCTTTCAGCCTTTTATTTATCTTAGCAGTAATTTGTTTTAACCTTGATACAGTAAAACAGAGAATTTGGATCCCCCAATTGTCCTCTTCCATCAGAGGGGGACAGTGAGATCTTTCATTTGTTCACATTAGCGGGCGACTTCTTAGGCATTAAACAGACAGAACATTTTTGAACACTTCCTGTGTTTCACATATTTCAAGTGCAACTGAAAGAGACACAAATGACTCCCCACTGATCCTCCTTTTCAAGTCCAATTTATGCGTAATGAAAATAAAAATGCAAAATACTTTCTCTTTGTTCTTTAGAAAACAGTAGGGGATTAACATCCCTTGTGGCCAAACCATCGTGAATCTTATTTTGCTCTTCTTTCATCTGTGCCACATGAAAACAATAGATGTTTGTATGACACTGACAGAGAGGATTTAATTACTATGTTGTGAAAGTTTTGACACCAAATGTAGACAGAGCTCTGTTATTTTTTTTCTTCTTTCAGCTAACCCCTGTAGGAACAACTATCTTCTCCGGTTTCTCTGGGAATAATGGTGCAACAGATATCGATGACGGCCCTAACGGACAGATAGAGTACACCATCCAGTACAACCCAAAAGATCCGGTGAGCTCCCAATATGCTTTTTTGCTGTCAACCTCCGTACAAACAAATTATGAGCATGTTTTCGTGACTGGTTTCAGAATTGTGATTTTAACGCAAAATATAAGTAAGATAGCAAATACTGGAAAAAAGAATAACTTAATCACAAATACCTCAGTGGCACTATTATTTAGCCCAGCCCCAAAATGACTTTATGCTACTTTCTATATTTTTTTCCTCTTAGTGGAAAAGAGTTAATTATATTACGGCGGCTGAAATATGTACTTTTACTAAGGGGTTTTGCTTGAAGTCATTCTTCTTCAAGGAAATGTTGCAAATACCGGCACATGTATCAGAAAAACTTCACATAAGAAGTAGTAAGATTGCTGCCAAATCAGGTACATGGAGACTTTTCGCAGTGTCTCTGGATGCCCTAGAAAGTCCCAGAAGTGCTAGAACAATTTCCTAAACAGGCTCCAAATAAGGGATCAGGTTGCTACCAGTGAAAAAACTTCTTCAGGCATGGCAACACAGTAAGATGACAACTTTTCAACATTTGCCTGCCTCATTCAAACCGCGTGTGGTAGGTACACAGTCGTGTTTCTGCACGTTTTTTTTTTTTTGACAGACTGCCATTCACACCGACTGCGGTTTTATTTGCAGAACCTCTCCAGAAATTCGCTCTGTCCAGAGCTCTAAATCTTGGTAGTTCACGCAATAACAACAACTTATATAGAGAAAGGATTGTAAACAAAAGTCACACTCGCCTTCTGCTTTTGTAGAAGAGTATTTATTCACTTTTATTCTACTATGGTTAAGCACATTCTGTTTTTCATAAAGTTGACGTAATTATGTTTAATTAAGTCTCCTTTTTTTTTCTTTTAAAATATCTAATGATGTTAACGTTAGCAATGGAGCTAAATTATGTGGTTCAATCATTTTTAGTTAATACTGAATATGTTTGTTATTTTTCTAACTTTATTTTTTTTTAAAAGGAAAAAAAACATCCAGCAAAAATAGACTTGACATTGAAAGTTAATTTAGCTCGGCATGCCCATGACACATGCACTGCAGCTAGTGTGAATCTTCTGATTGGACTTTTTTTTTAACCGGGCCACAGCCGTGCAGACATATGACAACACGTATGTAGCACCCAGAGTGAATGAAGCGCAAGACGTCACTTCCCATGAGGGTAAAAACCTCCTAGAACAGCCAGAAAACACTAGGACTTCTAGCAGACTGGACTGGAGAGGACTGGGGTGTATTCTGTCTGCTGAAATTCATCATGGGTTGTTTTGGAAATCTGAAAGAAATTGCCTAGTTAAGAAGAAATTAATACTGCCACGGCTCCTTTATCATGCTGACATTGAAGCATCTTTACTTCACTTTGGATGGGATTGTTACGTATCAAAAAAGTTTTTCCTATTATGCTAGTATGTATAAAAAAAATCAAAACATCCTCCGAGAACAACAATCTTAGAATTTGGAGCAATTCTGTGCAGAACAAAGCCTTTTCTAATGTGATGAGGCACCATCTCAAAGGGAGATATGTTTCAAAAATGTTGTTAATAAGAAATGTTATTCTTTCAGTGGGCAGTTTAGCTAAAAAAACAGGTCACATATGGTCACTTTGAGATAATGTTCTGGATGAGTTTGACATGTGTAATCATTGGTGTTGCAAAGGTCTCTTTGGGCCCCAAGCGAAAAAATTCAAACCAGGTTTCATCTTACATATATAATCCAATACTGAATAAATAAACTTTTGTTTTGTGTTTTGTGTATGCACATCATTTTCCCCGAAATGTAAAGACTGAACATGTGCTTTTTAACACTAAATCTGAAGGCTGACAAAGCACAGCAATCAACCGCAGCTATAATAAAAATATGTATAAAACATTAACAGATTAAATCAAGAAAATATGATGCACATCAGCATCTGCACTATCCAAGATAAGATGAATAAACTTGGAGGCTACAGTATTTGTCATCAATTCAGTAGTAAGTATTGTAAGCCATTAGTATGCATTCCTGAATGGAATAAAGTAATGCTACCTGATGTATGAGGGATGGAGGTAGTTGTGCTGGATGTGGATGTTGACTGAGCTAAAGGCAAATCGCAAGAAATAAAGATAGTGTATAATGTAACAGTAAATCATTAAAAGTCAAAATGCAGAGAGTTTGACAGATATTTACCTACAATTGTCATCAGAATTTTGGTAGGGTGCATTAAAATTGTTTATTGTAGGTGTAGGAAATCTTCGTATTGACTCTGAACAAAGATATTACAAAAGCATATGAGGAGCAACACAGAAATTATGCTATTTTAAATTTTTTTATAACAAATGCAACATTATTTTAAGATAGTTCCAAAAAAGGAAAATACTCTGTGATTACTTTAGCACATTGCATAATAGTGAAATATGTACTCAGTAATATGAAACCAAAAGACTCACTGCAACGCCACAAGTACTGCACAACTGATTATGGGTCCATAAACCATATATATCTATATCTATTAATAGAACTAAACATTTGTGTACTTAAGTCAATAATTTTGCCTTCTTAGCTTTACTGTCTCAACACATTTTTCATTTGATAAAAAGGTTAAACTGTTGTTTAAGGGGACAGTTGTTGCTTTTTTTCATGTAAACCATTCTTGCTGATCAGCAAGTAGGCATCAACAGCTAAGGTAAAACTGCATAAGTAGCCAAATAATTTAATCTAAAAAAGGCCACAATAAACTTTCACACTCACCAGTGTCTTGTTTACTTTTTGTTTTTTTTGTTTTTCACTTTCAGAGAGATAAGTGCATTTTATGATGGAGCTTATCTTATGTTCTTGTTTATTTACTCTGCTTTATTTACACTGCACTTTCGCACAGTGACAGGGAGAGAGAGAGAGAGAGAGAGAGAAAAGGGAAGGAAAGGGTCTTCCATCAGGGGCAAAGTTTGTCAGACCTCTGGAGGCCCCTGGGCGCACCAAGGAATTGCTCGCCTTGCCTAGTGGCACACAACGCCTGTGTGTAATAATCGTATAGTGGTTTATTAATGTATTCTAATTAAAAAAAGGTTAAAATTTTCTGTAATGCATATGTCCTACCCAAGTTCAGAATATGAACGGAGTTCCATTCAATCTTTTAATTATTCTTGTATAAATTATCTTTTTCATTAAATCCTATCAGATTTTTTCTCCTCCATGAGAAAGAAAAACTGATTTTATGAAAAATGTCTTTTGATTTATTGTTGTTACATTTCCTTTTTTGCTTTGCTGGTTTTGCGCTCACAAAAATTATACTGTTTTCAGATGAATAACTAATTTGCCTGGTATTCAAATAATAAAATACCTCTTGCTGTTAAGTTTGTGTAACTTTATTACCCATGTATTAACTTGTCTTGATTTTGTTCAATCTTAGAAGGAGACTTGCCGTGTGACTGACGGAGTAATATTGCTTCTTGTCTGTATGTTCTCCAGACTGCCAACAAAACCTTTGACATACCCCTGACCTTGTTCGGATCCGTAGTTCTAAGAGAACGACTCAACTACGAAGAGATAACACGATATTTGGTCATTATACAGGCAAATGTAAGTAATTGCTTCTTTATTTAAATTAGTCTTTAATTTTATGTTTTTGCATGTGCACCTTTTTAAATTTATTTTTCTGTCATGAATAGATTATTTTGATAAAACCTATTCTCAGTATATGTTTTAACAAAAGATTTCTGAAGAGTAGAATGCCTTTTCTAAGTTAATGTACAATGTATATTGCTTTTGTTTTTATGCAAAGTATTACTTTTGTAATATTCATGTTCCACAGTCTTTGTGATTTTTAGTCAGCCTAAGGGAATCTGGAGGAGCATCCCTAATTATCACTAATGTATTTGCTAATCTTATTGTTTGCCTTTCATTTCCCTGCATTCTATGTTTTGTTATAGGACTATAATATATATTTTTTCTATAAAATAAGCACATTGTCTGTAGAAGTATTCTAAACTGAATCATGACTGAACTGATTCTCATAAGCTGCATTATAGGGTTTTGTTGTAATAGGAGAGCCATTGTCCTATTGGCCTCTCAGAGTATGCTGCATTTATTCATGTTCCAGATCTGAGTTACCCTGAAAACATAATTAAAAGTCAATAGTACACTGAAAGATTAATATGTTTCTGACTTCTTTAGAGGCTGACAGTCAGTGTTTATCGGAAGAGAATATCTGGAGTGTTTTGAGAAGCCACATGTTTGTTGAATATAAACTCTTCATCACCAGATTCAAGCTCTGGAGACAGCATGAAGCCAGGCAAAAAAATTTTTTAGGAAAGTACCTAATTACTTTGACGGTGATGCGCAATAATTCAAACCTCCGTAATGGTGCAAACAAGGACTCTTGATTACCACAAAACAGCATAGCAGATAAAACACAATTGAAGCTAGGTAAACTTCAACAAATATACTTAATCGTACTTTCAACTACATAATAAATGCATAGAAACTCACCTTCTGGCATTAACACGCAGCAATAAACCAAAAAGAAACAGAGAAAAACTCCTCTTTAGCTCCTGCAGCGAGGAAGAGAGAAAAACACAGATGTTGAACTAAGCTGTTGGACCTATGGTGCATTCAAATAATGTTAGAAATCTATGGATATTTCAGCCTATAGTGAAAACACCAATAGTAATACTTCAACTTGAAAACTTTCTAACTCCAGTATTTTCTCAAAAATATAAAGTGAACATATTCAAGGTTAGAAGTCTCAGTTCAGCAGTTCTCAGTCTGTGAAGAGATGTTTTGCACCACAAAATATTTTAAAGTTGTTGAATTTAATTGAATGGTGAGTGCTGGTGGTCTTCAGCCATTTGTGAAGCAAACAAACTCTACTGTATTTTTCATCATTTCCTGTGGGCACTGATAAAGATGTGTATGTTAAAGGGGAATATATATATTTTTTTTCAACCTGGACCTTATTTGTAGCAAATATTACGCTAATTTACTCACCAGGACTAGTTTGGAGCCACTTGGAGTCCTTCGGGAGAAGTTTATATCTAGTCGCGATCAGCATTAGGGCTGGGCAATATGACCTAAAAATCGCAGTATATTGAGCAGTTCAACTCGATAACGATGAGTGGATGATAACAATGACAACAATTCCCCCTCCCATTTTTGCATTCAATGTCCAGTAGTGGCCTAATTTGCATTATGATTCTTGAAAATGTGTTTGGTTCTTCCTATTAAATGGCTTCAAATAGCCTGTTAATTCAGGGTTCGATTCTCACTCCTTTCTTTATTTTTTAGAGTCCAGTTTAGACTCAGAGAAGTGACCACACTGACCAGATGAGGAAGTGACGGGGGCTGTGAGTGAAATCGGTGATTTTAATGTGCAGTTTACAGAATGAAAATATTTTGCGTTTTTACATTGGAGAACAGGTCATATCAGCCAGCGTCGGCCCTAAGTGGTGTATAAACATTCTGGTCACAGCAGGGTTGCTTTTTTTGAAAAACAGTCACTAGAGGAATCCAAACACTTGCTAAATATAGCTACACAGTTACTGCGCAAGAAGCGCTGTTCCCTTCTGGATGTGATGAAGTAACATGATTGTACGTAGTCAAGTGACTCATTTCTTAAAGGGGTAACGAGCACTGCTAAACTAAAACACATCTTTTAAATTTTTTATTTTTCTATACTGAATTTACTGACACTGGCAAAATGTAAACTAGCAAACGGTACCTGTCATAAATTTCTGTATCTTTACATTTTCAGTATAGCGCCCAGCCCTAATCAGCGTTTATCCAAATAAGGAGAGTCAAACGGGGCAGGAAATTTGCAGCCTGCAATAAGGCATTATCTGCCCCACAACTCCTTCATTTAAGTTTTTCACTTGTTGGTACAATTCCCCTCAGAGTTAAGAACATCTTGGAAGTTGGTTGGCTGGACACAACTTTCAACTGGCTTTCACAGGCTCCCTTTCTGCAACCTAGGCAGACTACAGCTGCAATGGTGGGTTGCTGTGATGTCATTGAAGTTAGTGTAAGTTGGGGCAGCCCCTCTGAGGCATTCTGAAATCACAGGGGAATATTAACTATATATTAAAGGGGCATGGGGCAGGATTTCTTAAAAAAATAAAATAAACATGCATATCCAGGTTTTTAAGTCAATGAGTAATGAAGTGCTTTTAACCAAAAAGAATGAGTCTGTTTACATATCGTTCTATTTTCAGCAGCCTTTTTGCAGCAAAATATGCTGCAATTTGGACCACAAATTTCCCGCGCTGACCTAAGGGTGTGACGTAAGTCGACCATGCTAGCGCGTTCCCAGCAGTTTCAATTCAAATTAAACATGTTTTATACAGTGGTGTACTATGACTTTCACATAAGTTTCTCATTACTACTAAAGAGCAGATTGAAAATTACAATACAAAATGGCTTTAGTAGAAAGAAAATGAGGCTTTGCGTTGCTTGATAAGGAGTTCGTATTCCTTGCAAACTGTTTACATATTTCATGAGGCCCTCAGAAATCCACCTTAAGATCACCATTGAAGAAGAATTTACTTGTGTGGGAGACATTTTTGATTATTATTTTATTTGTATCAACCACACACTTTTGAATCTTACACCTTTGCACAATTCTATCATTCTTAATGTATTTTCCTGAATAGGACATGTAATACCATGTTAAGGTTTTTTTTTCTTCTTTTTTTGACAAACCAAGCTTTTTGGTTTGTCAGATATTTTCAAGATTATGAAGATTATTTTCAAGTTAATCAAGACCTAAGTGTGGCAGCAATATAAGCATAGTGGAAATGTAACTAATTTACCAGTATTCAAATACAAACAATTTTCAGTTTGGTGGAACATTTTTATACATATGGTGTAGAAAATGAAGTAGTTGCAAACAAGAAAAAACTCCTAAGGGGTTTAGGTTAGACACAAAAGTTGGAATGTGTCCAAAAGAAAGATAGCAGCAGCCTTGTCTGATAATCAAATAGTTTTTTATACCTGAACTTTGTCAAGGTTGTTGGTATTCCAAAGATTTGTTTCCGATTCAATAAACTAAAGTGGAAGATTTTCTCATCTCTTATCAGGACCGTGCACCTTCTCCAAGTGACCGCCGAACCGCCACAACCACACTGACTGTGGATGTGCTAGATGGAGATGACTTGGGTCCCATGTTTCTACCTTGTACACTTGTGGGAAACACCCGTGACTGTAGTCCCATCACGTATTTGGCCAGTGTTCTGGAGCTGACAGAGCCTGTAAGTGTTACGCACATACATTATTCACCATATTTTGCTGTTTGGTGTGGACAGCATGTAACCAGGGTCACTGCTACTCTGCTCACTGTGTTCAATGGTGTCACATTCAAAATGTTTATTTGGACTTGTAGTTATTGTACAGAAATAGGCATCTTTCATGAAAATCATACCTATAGATTATCAAAATAATAATCACATATCCGGTTTCGGTTTTCGGTTCTATATGTTCTATCACTATTCCAGTGTACAGCACTTTGGTTGGCCTCGGCCATGTATAAATGTGCTTTATAAATAAAATGGTATGGTATGGTATGGTATCCATATTTTTACTATTCAGGCAACTAGAGTTGGTTGATTTTCAGCTTTCCCTGATTGACCTGAATTCAAAGGTTTTTAAAATTGTGTTCAGTTTTATTTTTATTGTGTTATATAAATGAGAAAAATTATGGAGCAACTGTCACTTTTTTATTTAGTTTTGTAACATGCATACATACATACATTTGTCAGGTTACCTGAATGGTTAGATTTTAGATTTATAGGTCTAAGATAGCAGATTGAAATATTAGATTATAATGTAATGTCATTTTTCATTTAACCTGGGTTCAGAATAGCTACTTTTAATGTGTCATGATGAGAATAAAATGGCAAATCAATGAGCTAGACACAAGTTTGCAAAAATGACATTAATAAGATGACAACATGTCCTTCACTACAATTTCCAGATAGCCAACTTCAAATTAACTAGAAATTTAGTGGAAGGTTATCTATCTATAATTTCATAACCCAAACACTGTATCCCATCTATATCTACTTTTATAATCTGTGAGCACTTATTCCAACTCTAAAATTCTGACAGGAAGGGGATGTTTTAAAACCAGTCTTTACTTACCTTGACTTTTAAAAGAAGTATAAAACTGCTTTTTGGCAGCAGCGTAATTAGAAAAGGTGTTGATAATTTTCATGTAGACTTGAATTAAATGAATTTCTTTTCAAGCAAACTGAAACAGTGTAATTTTTTATTGAAAATAGCAGTATGTGAAACACTTTTTTGCAGCCACATTACTAAAATAATTATCATTCATAAAAATCGTAATAGTATGACTTTGATTTTACTCACTAATACGTAACACCTTGTTTCACCTGTTATTATCCAACATATATTGATCTCATAATCAATAATTAAGGTTCCCACTGTTATGTAAGTATTTAAAACTAACAGCAATTTAATAAAATAACAAAAAAACATATATTGAAGTGATTAATCACTTTTTCTATTTATCTGTCCAACAATGTTTTACAAATTTTAAATAAATATTTTTCCTTTGCATTGAACAATCAACCATACATGTGTAGAAGACCAGGGCCCGAAAAATTAAAGGTTTGTGATTGTTAAAATGTGCACAAATCTCATAGTGGGTGCAAAAGTATGCAGCCAGTAATTTAGTAGGCAGGCCCAGAGAGGATGCAAGCAGTCCCTTAAGTGCCCTTAAGTTAATGAATATTCAATATGGGCATTTCTTCAGGAGGTGCAAACATTGGGAAGAGAACATGCAAATAAGTAGGCGTTCCACACACGGTGGGATTTATCAAACATGTAACTGTGCCGAGTGATTTTGCAGGTGTTTTACTTCCTCTGAAGGCTTTTTTTTGTAACATTGAGCTAGCAATTTTCAACTTAACTTTATTACTGACAAATTAAAAAATATAGTTCACAAACTTTCTAACCTAACAGTAATTAGCATTGTAATGGCCATAAACCTGACAGTAACGTTGATTTGTCCCCTTTTGTCTTTCAAAAACCCATTACAACTCATTGCATCCTCAACACATCTACACATACTGTACCTGGAATATGCCGCCTCCATGGAGCAGAGAGGCTCATGTACACCACAGGCATTATGTTCATTAACTCTCAAAAGAGGGAATTCACAGACATTCTAGCCTTATTAACTCTCTAACACCCATAGACTTGACAGGTATGTTTTTGTTTTTTGTTTTTGCTAAAAATGCATAATGAATCCCTGCACCTAATCCTTCTCTCTTTGGCTTTGGCGCGGTGCACTGGGCAGGAAGGCTGGCATACACAGTAGTGGACACAAAGTCCCCATACGAATACTGCTGTTTGCACCTGCACTGTATTGTACACACAATCTTTGTAGATCACCCACAAAGCAGGAACACATCTCTCATTTTTTTTTTTTTTTGCGCACAGTTTTGTGGTCTATATTTTGAATATTGACAAAGCAGGCCCCAGAGGTTTAAATTATTTATATTTAAATCATTTATATTCTGTCATTATTTAGCAATAATTCCACTAAAGTAAACTTCACATTGAAGTATCCCATTTTCAAAATATTTCTTACTTCTCACATTTCCCTGCCATATTTTGGGCAGGGTTTTCTCCAGTAAGAATCAGGCATGCACAGAAGATGAGGTGTAGGACAAGGAGACATTCAGGATGACTTTGGCAAAATATGTTTAACCCACTGATTATCAAAAAAAATGTATATTATCATACAAAATCTCAGGAAAACCATCTTACAATGCTGGATTCAATTGTATCACAATTGGAAGATTCTAATGAGCTTCCAGCTTCGATGTCATTAGCCAGCCACTCTGAAAGTCAAGAAGTTATATTATTTTTTACTCCAAATCTTCAAGGTCAATTTATTGAAAATGATACATGCTGGAACATGACAGTGCTATATATATATATATATATATATATATATATATATATATATTTATATGATAAATATTACCATTGGTGTTATACAGTATTAATTTGTCCTGAAAATAAAATTGTATCCTGTAGTTAATGTTAGACCAAGAAGTGAAACGGCTCGTTTCTCTATAAACCCACCTCCTGCACCCAAATGCTAAGCTCCGCTACCCTGCAGGGAGCAGATCGAACTGAAACAAACTGTGCTAAACTTCATTACAAACAGAATTCTCACAGATTTTGAAAAGTAGAGAGTACCAAAATGAAATTATGTTATATTAAGGGCTAATACATTTGGTGTATTTATTTATTTTTAATTTTTTTTCAAACTGAGTTAATAAAGCCTATTTCATTTGCTAAATCTCCAGGCTTTAGACAGAGCCCAAACCAACACAGCTGCGTCCACTAAGCAGATCTTCCCAGCCCAGTATATAAAAAAGCTGTGGGTGTTGTTTGTACCTGTTTACTATACATTCTGAGATGCTACAGATCAATTAATTAACCAAACAATGCTGTTATAAGATCAAGTAAGCAGATTGATAAATGGCTGACCCACATTAGCATTAGCATGTAGCTACTTATTTCTCTGTCCATTAAGTGTCTTTTTTCTTTGATCCAGCTGCTGTTCTCTAGGAATGTAGAATAAAATCCTGTAATCAATGTAGCCAAATGGGCATTTTCACAGAGAAAGTAAAAAATCCAACAAAAAAGTGTTTTTAGCTGCCAAAAACCAAAGCAGCCATTAGCTGGGAGAAAGGTGAAGGTGTGTTTGAAAATCTACCAGGGGTAAGCCCCTTTTGCCTGCATATGGTTGAAAACTCCAAAAGCCTGATTTTGCATAATTACGCCCTTTAACATTTATATTTTATGACATTTTGAGACACAATATCTCCTTACATCACTACTTGGGAGAAGAGATTTCAATTAAATTTTTTTGGACAAATGCCCCTTTAATGGAGTTCGCTTGGCTCGGCCCGGAACGTGTTTCCACTACCTTAGTCTGGGCTGAGTCAACTCCTTTTTTAAGACTACCTCTGACTCATTCGGAAGTGTGTAAAGGAAACCAAACATGCCCACCTATGGACTGATTGGTCTGGTAAAATGATGTAACTCTCACTTCTGATGTGATGTCACAGAATGGGTATGCATGGCTTCCAGTGAGTTCAAAACACTGCAGGGGGTAGCAAAAAAAATTAAGAGCAAATATAGGACTACAATTGGCAGAGCTGGAAAGACTGCAAGCACTGGAATTGCTTTGCAGAAATGGATGATATTTAAAGTGGAATACTAGTAAGCAACAGAGTGTGGGAGATAACGGCACCAGCATCGGCTTCTAAAAACTGTGAATGAGGTGACCCTAGTGAAAAACGGTCAAAAATGTCAAAATGTATCTCTGCGAGTACTAACAGATGGTAGTGTAAGTCCCTTGTGTAATAATAAGTCTTACAAGACTGGCACACTGTGGTTTTTATTTATGCTTACACAGCTGCGTGTGCAGTGCTTTTGTATCTCTGTCTCTAACATTTAGCTGATGCTGTTATCCAGAGCAACTAGCAGTACCACATTATAAATGAAACAAAGTTGCTGCAGGGAAAATCCTCAACTCTCACAAGTCAGCAGAGCATTCATCCCTTACTACACACACTCACCCACACTTACACATGCATGATTGTGGTGAGCCAGCAGTGCATTCATGCCTTAACACCCTGTTCCACCTACACACATACAGAATATTGTTGAGCCACTAAGAAATGAGGCCCAACTCAATACCGTCTACCTTATATCTTTATTCTTTCCAAGACCTTTGCCACACAACCACACACACATCCACATAATATCATAATTCTGTGCTTTTTACCCCTTTTCTCTTTTATAAACTGCATCACACATTCAGTCTTTCCTCCAAATCATTTAACAATTCTACAGATTCTCTATTGGGTTGAGGTCTGAGGTCTACAAAACCTTACAATCCTTTTTATGTACCCACTCCTTCATTACCCGGTTGGTGTGTTTGAGTTAATTGCCATGCTGGAAGATCCAGCCACATCTTGAATGATCTCAATAATTGATGGAGGTTTTTGTCAAACATCTCACAGTACATGCCATCAATAATCCTTTCCTAAATATGGATTTGTCCTGTTCCCTTTATAGAAAAACAGCCCTAAAGCATTTTGTTTCCACCCCATGCTTTGCAGTCAGTATGGTGTTACTGGGATACAACTAAACATTCTACCCCTTTGAAACACGATGAGTGGCATTTATACCATAGAGATCTATTTCAGTCATATCTGACTGCAATACATTCTCCCAAACCTCCTCTGAATTATCCTGATGGTCTTTGTGAAACTTTAGAGGGGCCTGGACGTGTTTTTGTTTAAGCAGAGGAACATTTTGAGCACTGCATCTTTTTAATCCATGACAACATAGTGTCGCAATTGTAAAATTTATTACTGTGGTCCCAGCTCTCTTTAGGTCATTTACCAGTTTCTCTTGTGTAGTCCTGGGCAGTTTCCTCACTGTTTTCAAGATCAAGTGTTCTCCACAAGGTGAGATCCAGGTCAAGGGATATTGTCAGATTGTGTATTTATTCAAATTTATATTAATTGCTCCCACAGTTGATATCTTCTCTCCAAGCTGCTTGCCTATTGTGGTTTGGCATATTACCAGTCATGTGTAGGTGTACAATATTTTCTCTGGTGTCCTTGGACAGCTCTCTGGTGATGGCCATGGTGGAGGTTGGGGTGTGAATTTTTGAACGCTTGGACAGGTGTCTTTTATACAGACCACGATTTCAAACAGGTGCCATCAATACAGGTAATAAGTGGAAGATAAAATAGCTTCTCAAAGAAGTAACAGGTCTGTGAAGGACATAATTCTTCTTTGTTTGTTGGTGCTTAGAAACAGTATGCACCATTATAAAAATTAACTCTTTAGTAATCCTACACTGTGATTTCCTGGATTTATTTTTACATTCTATTTCTGACAGTACCTATGATCAGTAGCGGATTTAGCAGTTTGAGGGAGCAAAGCGAACAAAGACATTTGGCCCCTCTCCAGCCTTTGTTTAGAACCTTTTTCAATTCTAATTCAGAAAATTAAGAAACCACATCCTTTATGTAACTTCTTTACTGGTCCAGTCATTAGGTGGCACTAATGACCAGAATGTTGAAACTACATCTGAATGACAAACACATTTAACAGTTTGAACAATGCACATATAATAATATTCATTTCTGTAAAAGTATGTGCCAGGCAGCCATGTTTGTGAAAAGGCAAGGCAAATGTATTTGTATAGCACACTTTCAGCAACAAGCCAATTCAAGGTGACATGTTCAGCAGAAAGTTTATGTTGTTTCAAATGGACTGCAAGTATTGACAGTGGGAGAAAAATATTCTTGGTTGAGATGATATATCAATAGATTAACCTTCCCAATTATCAAATTAAAATGAACGTTGGGGAAATGACTACAATAATTTGACATTCTCTATGTTGTTTAACTCACCATTTCAAACGTTTTTTTGAAGGCAGCACAGGTGTAAAATACAGGTGCTGGGACATACTTCTGCCTTATATTTATTTGTTGCTTTTAAAAGATAGATCAGTCTTATATACTTGAAGATTTCTTTTCTTATTTTTTTTGCTTTTGAATTAATATTAAACAGAAAACTTTTTCTGTGACTGGGTTATGATCCGAGAAAGGTTTTATGGTTGGCTAGTCGATATATTTCGATTATTCTGCATGCATGTTCGGAGATCAATATCGTTCTCAGAAGGATGTGAGCAGGCAGGCTCTCTAATGATCTTCAGGAAATATCACTGACACATTTTCACAGAAAGTAACTAAGGGTGGTCAGTAGCATGTAGACATTACAGCATACATATATTTTTTTTTATGATGGCGTGGAATATTTTTGAAGGACAATGAATACACCTCTGTTAAAGGTTCTTTATAAGGCCCTTAAAGTGTTTGGGGCCCTAGGCATTTGCCTACCTTAGCCTAATGGTAAATCCGCCACTGCCTATGTTGAAATTTAAAGATCTCTCTCATCTTTTTTGGTGGGAATACTACTGCAAACAGTGGCTGTCAAATACTTTTTTCTCTGCTGTATTCTGGAAAAATGCTTCAGGGTTTTAAAATTTGATGCAGTGTAGGATTAAATAGAAGGATTTTTTTTGGTCTTTGATTTGCTTTCAAAATGGATGCTCTTACTGATGTGAGAGGCTT
Source organism: Apricaphanius iberus (assembly GCA_028564705.1). NCBI lineage: Eukaryota > Metazoa > Chordata > Actinopteri > Cyprinodontiformes > Aphaniidae > Apricaphanius > Apricaphanius iberus. Next base: position 351,703 of record JAPXFQ010001240.1, read on the forward strand.
CACCTATTTCAAAAAGAAAATGAGTCATACTGAATAACTTCTGTTCTTCTGCCTCCTCTTTTTAAAATGAATTGTTTTTTTAGGTATTTGCAAAACTTTTGATACAGTTATAGTGTTTTGTCTTTCTGATTTTCTAGCTGTCATCAAATATGCTAAATCTAATTACCAGAAAATTAAGCTCAGCTGCTCTTCTGGGATTCTCTTGAGGTTTTCTTGATATTTTTTATTACTATGGACTAAGGATTAGGATGACATGTTAACATGGCTGTAAACAAGGAGAAACTTGTAAATAACTCATGAAAGAATAAAGTAAGTTTAAAACCAAGCACACCATTGTTTTTATTGTGAAATTCCTAATAAATTTGATGTGTCACATGGCCCTATTCCTATGGAAAAAAAAACAGAAGTTGGATCAAAGATGTCCGACTTCAAAAGGACTACCATGGTCACCACCCATCTTGATAAGTTTGCCCCCTCACATATACTAATGTGCCAAAAACAGGACATTAATATCACCAACCATTCCATTTTATTAAGGTGTATCCATATAAATGGGGCTTACCACCTTAACCAACAAATATGCTGCACTTTTCTTAATAAAAAAAATTGGTTTTAACCCGGATTAGTAGGTTGGACCTAAACATTAAAACCTGTTAGTTACATCTCTAATTATTTTTTTTTTTTTTATCCCTCTAATTCCCTTTTAAACTTTTGAAACCTCCAGCTAGTTCACTATTGGTTTTAGGTCCCAAACACATGATTATATTTAGTAACTTCTACTTCTAATATGATTTTTGTATTTTTTATTATTTTATTTGTTTCTAATACCTAATACCCAAAATGTGTAGTTATTGCTGTTTGAATTATTTCTCTTGAAAGTAAATTAGCAGTACACTTGACAGAGCAAAAAGAAAGCTCAATGAATCAGAAAAGTGTTATTTAGGTCAGAGGAACACAGAGAAAGGGCACCCACAAGATTCCGTAGTAAAAGAAAAGTAGTGGTGGTAAAGTGAGAAAAGTAATGAGTAAGGAGGGAGAGTCAAGGTACTGTGAACGTTTGAGTACCAATCAAAGTGATAAGAAGTGACAGCCTCGGAGCCTCTGAGCTAAGATAACTGCAGTATGCTCTTTGTGTCTTTCCCTATCACAGACACACGCACACACACTACACAAGAAGATGTTGGCCATTTGTGTCAAAGAGTCGACTGTCAGTGGGCGTTACGCATGCACTTCCAAAACATTGGTGCCTTTGCACTTCAGAACTGTACTATCTATAAGGGAAGTTTGAAAAAACTGGTTATTGATCGGTACTGTAAACAGCTCGCCCAACACTAGACTATTTCATTTTTCACGATACAGTATCATTCAAACAATTAATTGGTTCAAAGTTGCACAACTCTGAGTGAAGCATCAAACACTTTAGCACTGATCTAAGCTCAGTTTGAAGCTATTTCTTAAGCACTCCTTACAACATTGTAGCAGTGCAGTGTACCGCCTCATGTAAATGGCCATCTGTTATTGTATTATGTACAGGTGCTGGCCAGTAAATTAGAATATCATCAAAAAGTTGAATTATTTCAATAATTCCATTCAAAACGTGAAACTTGTACATTATATTCATGCAATGCAAACAGACCAATGTATTTCCAATGTTTATTTCTTTTAATTTTGATATTTATAAGTGACAACTAATGAAAACTCCAAATTTGGTATCTCAAAAAATTAGAATATTTTAAAGGCCAATGAAAAAAAATGTTTTTTTTAAATGTTGGCCAACTGAAAAGAATGAACATGAAAAGAATGTGCATGTATAGCACTCAATACTTAGTCGGGGCTCCTTTTGCCTCCATCACTGCAGTAATGCGGCGTGGCATGGACTCGATCAGTCTGTGGCACTGCTCAGGTGTTATGAGAGCCCAGGTTGCTCTGATAGTCGTCTTCAGCTCCTCTGCATTGTTGGGTCTAGCGTATTGCATCTTCCGCTTCACAATACCCCATAGATTTTCTATGGGGTTAAGGTCAGGCGAGTTTGCTGGCCAATCAAGGACAGGGATACCATGGTCCTTGAACCAGGTACTGGTGGTTTTGGCACTGTGTGCAGGTGCCAAGTCCTGTTGAAAAGTGAAGTCTGCATCCCCATAAAGTTGGTCAGCAGCAGGAAGCATGAAGTGCTCTAAAACTTCCTGGTAGACGGCTGCATTGACCTTGGACCTCAGGAAACAGAGTGGGCCAACACCGGCAGATGACATGGCACCCCACACCATCACTGACGGTGGAAACTTTACACTGGACCTCATGCAACGTGGATTCTGTGCTTCTCCGCTCTTCCTCCAGACTCTGGGTCCTTGATTTCCAAAGGAAATGCAAAAATTGCTTTCATCAGAAAACATAACTTTGGACCACTCAGCAGCAGTCCAGTCCTTTTTGTCCTTGGCCCAGGCGAGACGCTTCTTACGCTGTTTCTTGTTCAAGAGTGGCTTGACACACGGAATGCGACAGCTGAATCCCATGTCTTTCATGAGTCTCTTCGTGGTGGTTCTTGAAGCGCTGACTCCAGCTGCAGTCCACTCTTTGTGGATCTCCCCCACATTTTTGAATGGGTTTGTCGTCACAATTCTCTGCAGGGTGCGGTTATCCCTAGAGCTTGTACACTTTTTTCTACCACATTTTTTCCGTCCCTTCGCCTGTCTGTTAATGTGCTTGGACACAGAGCTCTGCGAACAGCCAGCTTCTTTAGCAATCACCTTTTGTGTCTTGCCCTCCTTGTACAAGGTGTCAATGGTCGTCTTTTGGACAGCTGTTAAGTCAGAAGTCTTCCCCATGATTGTGGAGCCTTCAGAACAAGACTGAGGGACCTTTTAAAGGCCTTTGCAGGTGTTTTGAGTTAATCAGCTGATTAGAGTGGCACCAGGTGTCTTCTATATTGAGCCTTTTCAGAATATTCTAATTTTCTGAGATACTGAATTTGGTGTTTTCATTAGCTGTCAGTTGTAATAATAAAAATGAAAATTAATAAACACTTGAAATATATAACTATGTGTGGAAGGAAAGTATACAGTATAGAAGTTTCACGTTTTGAATGGAATTACTGAAATAATTCAACTTTTTGATGATATTCTAATTTACTGGCCAGCACCTGTATAATGGAAAGTAGGTTCATCTTTGCACCTTGAATTGCCCTGTGTTGAAAGTGTGCTATACAAATAAAATTCTGCTGCCTTGCCTTGCCTTGTCCAACTGGTTATGCTGCAAGGCATTACTTTGTACCTAACAGAAAACCTTATCTGGCCACTAAAGCCATAAAGGTTTTCTCCCTCCTCCTATTCATCTCTTGACTTTTCTCAGGACCAGCCTTCCTTTCCCTTAGTTTACCTGTGTTAAAAACAAAAAACAAAGCTATGGTCTTGCTTAGTTTTAATATTATTCAAGTCAACCTAATACTTGTTGCTGTTAATCATCCTGCTGATTCCAAGTGTTTAGTTACTTGAATCTGCCAGCATGTCTCAGGCAGAAAGCTTTAGAATCGCAGCGTGTTAGAAGCTTTACAGCATTACCCTCCCAGTATGCTGTTTCTACCTGCGTTGGATCTACATTTTCATCTTTTTGCCCTGTGATTTTAGCTATATCGGGCTGTGATTGAAAGGTATTGTTTTGCAGTGTGATGCCACAAAACCCTGCTGCCCTGTCTTTCCTTGTCTTTGTAAGACAATCACTATGACTATATTGGAATAGCATGCGAATTGTAAAAAAAAATAACCTTATCTCAAAATAAAACTTAAGCAATAAGAATCTTGATTCGAGTGTTTCTTTTGTATATTTTCAAAAAGCACATGTAAAAACTACACTGACAGAGACCCATTCAGTACCTTAATGACTCACAAAACTGTAACAACCTTCAAATCTTGATTGCATCTCATTTTATTCTTAATCAGCAGAAAGATGAACACGATTTTGGCTGTGTGGCAGTAGTGCTTCAGAGGTTATTTTCTTCAGTAGAGGCAAGGAAGTTAAAGTTGACTGGAGAATAAATTGGGCTGAATACAGCACAATCCTGGAGAAGAAAAAAAACTGTTACAGGTTGCAAAAACAATTGTAGACTAGAGCAGACAATGACCTAAAGAGATCCAGCTAGAGCTTCAGCTGAAGGCTCAGTCAAAGTCCAGACCTAAATCCAACAGAAAATTGGTGCCAATGCTTCAAAATTGTTGTTCAAAGATTGACTCAATTTGAAAAAAACAGTGGGCAACACGTCAGTCTGAATATGTTCAGTAGGTTGAGTCGTTCTCTGTGATTACTTGAAGCTGTTATAGTGTTGAAAGGTGGTTCTTAAAAGAAATGATCTTGACGTTTAAATTTTAGAAATAAAAAAATGAAAACCATATTGTGTTTTTAATTCAATTCAGTTTATTTATATGCCGCCAATTCATAGCAGATGTCATCTCAAGTCATTTTACAAGTCATTTCAATTTAATTATACATACATTCCAATCAATTAAAAAAGTTTTCTTTGTAAGAAATCCCTGCATACTGGATTGAGTTAATGACTTGCAGCAGTCATTCCTCCCGAACGTACATATAGCAACAGCACACAGTCACCTGCGTTGTGCTGTTGATTCAACAGTAATCCCTCATTATGAGCAAGCATGTAGCCACAGGGGAAAGGAAAAACTCCACTTAAACAGGAAGAAACCTCCAGCAGAACCTGGCTCAGTACGAGCAGCCATCTGCTACGACCGACAGGCCATAGACACAGAAAGAAGAAAATAACTGATGTAAGGATACTTTTTATATTAAATAAAGAGAAATTTTGATAACAGGACACAGGACGAACAGTTTCTGGGAGCTTCATCCCTGTTGATGTCCTTCTACAACAAGGCATCACAGCTGACCAGGGTGCCAGACCAGGTGTAGACTCTATGAAGCAAAAAACACTGAGAAAAAACAAAGTTATTAGTCAAATAATTCAACTGGAGAATAGTAGAAATGAAAAAGCAGGAGAGTTAGGAAAAGTGGTTAGTCTGTCTTCCAACAGTATAAGCCTATAGCAGCATAACTACAGAGGTAGCTCAGGATGACCCAGCAAGTTAGGATGACAAATGAGAGGGGCAGAGCCTGGGAGAACTGTCTCCCTGGACAGCTTTCTCCCCCACCATGTTAGACTTTCAGCTATTACCACTCCTCCTCTCCCCAACGTAGCCAACAACTAGCTAAAACAAATTTGTTTTAAACTATAAGCTTTATCAAAAAGGAAAGTTTTAAGCCTTGTCTTAAAAGTAGACAGGTTGTCTGTCGCACGGACAACCTGGTTCCACAGGAGAGGAGCCGCATAACTAAAAAATGTGCCTCCCATTTACTTTCAGAATCCTTGGAACTAACAGTAAATCTGCAATCTGAGTACAAAGTTCTTTGTAGGAAAATATGGACGAATCAGATCTCTAATGTGTTATGGAGCTTGATTATTATAGGCTTTATATGTTAGAGAAAGGACCTTAACTCTATTATGGATTTAACAGGGAGCCAATGAAGGGAAGCGGAAACATGAGAAATGTAATCTCTCTTTTTAATATTTATCAGAACTCTAACTGCAGAATTTTGGATCAACTGAAGGCTTTTAATAGTTTTTTTGTATGTTTTTTGATAGTAAAGAATTATAGTAGTCCATCCTTGAAGTGGAGTGCATGGACTAATTGTTCAGCATCAGTCTGGGACAGGATGTTTCTAATATTAGCAATATTTCGGAGGTAAAATAAGGAAATGCTAGAAACCATGTTAGTGCCATCCAGATGAAACGATTGACTAAGCTGTTTCTTTTTCATATGGTGGCTGTGGCTCAGTGCTAGAGTAGTTGGCTTGCAATTGGAGGGTCGTAGGTTCAATTCCAGCTTCCTCCAGTCACATGTCGATGTGCCCCTGGGCAAGGCACTTAACCCCACAAATTATACATTGTCCTACCGAGCTATGTTGGCTATCAGTCTGTAAATGGGTGAATTTGGCTTCAATGTAAAGCGCATTGAGTGGTCAGTATGACTAGAAAAGCGCTATATAAGTTCAGTCCATTTACCATAAAAGAAACTACTTTTTCAAAAACGACATCTTCGGTCTTGTCCGAATTTCAAAGTAGAAGGTTTAGTCATCGAGCTTCTTATGCATTTCAGACATGCCTGTAATCTATCTAACTGATTTATAGATAAATGATGGTGCGTATCATCGACATAGCTGTGAAAATGTAACTCATACTGTCTAATGATTTCACCAAATGAAAGCATATATATATATAGTAAAATAATTTTTCCAAGCACATAAATTAAATGAAATTACTCTACAAGTAACCTTGAGTGTGAAGAAGATTGAACGATTTTCCCATTCTCCCTACCATGGCTCAGCTGGTAGGAGATTGTCCTGTAACCAGTGGGTTGTTGGTTCAAACCCCCACTCTACCTGTCTCGGTCATTGTGGTTCCTGTATGTATGGCAACCTCGCTTCTGTCAGTGTTCCCCATGACCAGCTGTGGCTATGATGTAACTCACAACTACCAGTGGGTGAATGACTGAATGTAGAGAAAACTGAAAACTTTTGCAAGACACAGTCTTAGTCCCACTACTTATATCTTAATATAGCTTTTAAACTTTATACTATAGCTGCTCCTCTTTAATGTTTCACAATAACACATACTGTACATCTGGGGTTGTCATAAAAGGCAGTAGCAGTGAAATATTTGATCAACAAATAACTTTCCAGTCTTTCTTACTGAGCGTTAATGCTGCAGTGACCAAAAGAAATAAATAAATCACCTCTTTTTTTAAGACATATCCACAGCCTTTGATGCTTGTCAGGAACTCTCTGAGATCCTTTTCTTTTTATTAATTAGTATTGCCACCCCTAAAATAGCAGCTTCTGTACATATCCACAGTTGAACATGTACATTTCCATTGACATATATGGTTTCAGTCTTTTGTAAAGGTCTGTGTCTTGTGGGATGCCATTCAGCCCACCCATATTACACCTATAGCTCAAATCATGTGTATTGGGGGATCAATATCTTAAATATCTAGAAATAAAGCTTTTGTCCAGTTGCAGACTTGCTAGCCCCTTGTTGAGGTTAAGCATGTATCCCATAGCCCGCCAAAATAGTAGCTATAGGCTTTAGGTATTAGTTAACACATCATCTTACGCTTATCATCTTACGTTTTTTTCCCCAAACCTTGTGGGAAAAACATTGTCCCCTGGTATCACAGCTAATGGACAATAATTCAGGCCGTGAATTTGATACCATGCCAGGCCACCACCCTTTTAACGCAAAATGCCTTGAGTGAGTTAGGTTGATTTAAAATTGTAAAATAATAATCTAATATTAATGCCCATGCAGCCACACAATTTTTTCTGTGTCTTTCCCCAACAAAATTAATATTTATTTTCTGATGAAATAACCTGCACTTAGGCCTGGGCAAAAAAAATTATTGAATGCATTAATTTGGCTGATACCAATGCTTGGGCTTTGTTGTATCTGTCGTTACCTGATACCGCTCCGACACTATTGCTGAATCAAACAACTTTATACCTTCCACCTTATACTTTTCTTGAAGAGACTAAAGGCACCAGACTTTACCTACTAAATATAACTAAGACAAATTAACACCTGGCAAATTTTAAATCACCATAAAACTAAAATTTAAAGTTAAAAATGAACCATTTTTGTCATTTGTTATCATGGTATTGGTTAACTTTAACCGATACCGATGCATGTAAATTAGATACCCGAAAGCAGTATAGGGATCATTGCATCCTCATATATATATATATATATATATATATATATATATATATATATATATATATATATATATATATATACACAAAATTACTTTAGGCTGGATGCTATTGGTAGCCTTGTGGACTTAGTGAAGCTGTTTTTTTCTCTAGTATCAGTTATATTTATATTCAGCTTGACATTGTTTCAAGTGAGTAATTCAATGCAGAGTGCACTATCAACCTAACTGCTGTTGAACGATGCATTCACTGACAAACTTTGGTTTGGTTCATCCTTCCTTTTCTGTAGTAGCTACATGAGAAACCATTAATGCTCCTAAATAGCAGATTTATTTTTTATATTTTTTTTAAATTTTGGACTGGGACCTTTATTCAGCAGTGGATCGCATACACAGTTGTTAGAGAAGTGGGGGAAGACCTGTGGTAATTTATGTTGACAAGGACAAAATTTTAACTCGGGATGGCCGCAACGAGGGCTAAAGCCTCCGTACATGGGGCGCCTGCAAGAAGTTAAACATTACTTAAACTAACCCTTAAAGCCTTTAAAATATGCATTCAGTGATTGAATGTTAAAATCATTTTTAATAATTTTGCACATCTCTTTGAATCAAGGCTCAAATTGTAAGACACATCAGTGATTCTGATAATAGGGCTTTGAAACAGCTTGAAAGCTCTAAAGGTCTATTGTTTTCTCCTTTTACCAGTTAGCCGCAGGCCACGTGGGACATGATAAAGTGATGAAAACTGCTTCTACTGTACGTTTTGTGGTCAGCATAAAGGTTCTCTAAAATAACAACAATCTTTTATGTTTAATAAAAGAAAAGTGCTGTCACCCTTTGCAGTCAAAAGCCTTATTTTAAGCAGTGTCCTATGAGTCCTACTCAAAGTAAAGTGTTTTGCTTTTAGTCGCACCTGAGAGGTTCAGTTTTTAGAGAGGATGCAAAGTGTAAAGTAGTTTCATTTGTGTCATTTTTCCAGCTTTTTGAAGAACAGAAAAAATCTACTGTGTTCTACTGTTGTTTCTTAGTAATCAGGATAAATTAAATTTAAATATTTGATTCTGGTTCACTACATTGTGGAAATGATATTATGTTAGATAAGTCATGTCTGAAGGAGGATTAAATGTGTTGTGAACTTTATGAGAACCCTTATTGTTTATTCTAAGATCATAATAGTGGCAATCTTAAGTCACCAACAGCTTTGAATTGACAGACTTGTTTTCACTTTTATGCATCCACATTTGTTGACTGTCAGTTTCTTTCTTTATGCATTGTCAGGAGGAGTTTAAAATGGTGTTGGTAATATAAATTGCAATGAAAGCACCTGTGTTGTCAGTGATCTGTCTTTGCCATATTCTTCCTTTCTTCATTGCTACATTTACATGCTTCTCTGCACCCTGTTTACCTACTCCTAGCGGATTATTCCCCCGTCAATATATTTGCATACATTTTATATTTTCGTTCGAGTTCATTACTCATCATGAGTTCATCTCTGTGGAATCCTCTTTGCTGTCCTCGATCACTGACTGGCAGCAGCAGAAAATGCTCAGTGATGGCTGTTAAATTTTAAGTGCTCCATGACAGTTGCACTGCATTGTGTAAGAGGAAGTGTAGGATTGTGTTGTTTGGCACAGCGTACTTTGCTGTAAGAAATGCATTTCCCCATTACAGATTTCTTCAGCTTTTTTATTTTATTGTTAAATGTTTCAGATTATCAAGCAAATGTTATTATTAAAAATGATTATCCATTCATCCATCCATCCGTTTTCTGAACCGCTTAGTCCTCCAGGGGTCGCGGGGGGGCTGGTGCCTATCTCCAGCTGTCAACGGATGAGAGGCGGGGTACACCATGGACAGGTCGCCAGTCCATCACACTGAAAAAAAAATGATTATAGAAATAAAAAATATTTTTGAATGATTATTTCAGTAATGCAGGGAAAAAGCTTTACAAATGATGTGGCCCTGTGTGAGGAAGTAATTGCTGCCACAAGCCTGCCATACATGGTAGCCACCTTGCAAGTTTTTTTACATCATTGTGAAGGGAGTTCCATTTAACCAAACTGAAAGGCTTTTCAAACAGTACTGGCTTGTTTAAGTTAATGCCACAGCATCTCAATTTAAGTTAAGCTTTGACTAGACCACATAATGACATAATGAGCATAACCAACATGGATTACCAAAATGCACTTGATCTTAAAGTGACAGAACAATCGCTGAACATTTTTCTTTTTTAATCTTCTGGTAGTGAGCATAATTTATAATTTCATCAATTAGAGAAAGTCCACCAGGTACTAAAGCAGCCCAGCACTACATCATACTACACCTACCATTGTTGGTATAATTGTCTTTTCTCTATATTTTTATGCTAATTATACATCAAAAGCAACTACCTAAAAGTCAATATATTGTAATTGAGTGTATTTAAAAAATCTGGGTATTATCACTATGTGTGAGAGAGGCCTTTGTGTTCTTTGTGTTCTCTTTCATAACCCTACTAACTCTACTTCTGGCAATAGACTCCTTTAAATGATGCTCAGGGTTGTTTTTTTCTGTGTTCTCCTGCATGAGTCACTCAGGCCCTCTTGAAGTAATTCTGGTTTGCAGGCCATTTGTGGGAAGCTTAACCACTGTTTTCTGCTTTCACCATTTATTGTAAAAGCACAGAACAAATTATGGCTATCATGATGGAATCTCAAAGCCTTATGCTGCGTTCAGACTGCAGGATTTGTCAGCGTCAGGCAACGCTCATAAGTTCGACCCATACACACAGAAGATAAATTTATAAGCTGAAGCTCGCAAAGCTCGTAGGCAGGCCTTTCTCTGCTGGATGTTTTAAACATTTGCGGATCGTGGTTGGCTAGGCAGCGTCGACATTGGGCAACGTGCTGCGTCAACAGCGTTAGGACCGTCAAAAGTTCAACTAGCAGAACTTTTGCGTTGCTAATGTTATGAGCTTTGAAGCTTGAAACGCAGGAAAAGCTTGAAAAGTTGACGGAGACAACACTCACAAAACACCGCAGAGACTGTGACGCTCCTCCAACGGCCTCCACCATAGACTAAACATGTAATCCTGTCGTTGCTGACGCTGACAACGCCTGCGGTCTGAACGCAGCATTAGAACTGACTTTGTCATCCTTCCCAGGCTGTTTTGTCATGTGTTAGTTAATTGCTTAATGTATCTTTTAGGCTACTTCATTTTGTCAGATACATTCTATTTAAGTGATTTTGGAGATTCAGATGTAATCTGACTATGGTATAGCCTATGAAATTAATCTCAAATTTAAAAAAATAATAATAATAATTCTAGTTGCTTTTTGATTAAACTGGGGATTGGATTGCTTCTCACACAGGGACAGCTTGGTTTTGATGGTTGTTTTCCCCCAATAATGGAAATCAATGGAAACAAACGGCTTTTCGGTTTACTTTAATTTTCTCTGTCTGGTGTTCAAATTCGTTTGAAACATTACAGTGTGAGAAAACAGAATCAATGTAAAGAGAAAAAAATGTTATCACAGCACTGTGAATGTAATGAGCAATACACTCTTATTTGGAAATCCATGACGGAAATTGCTAGGAAGTTTATAAAGATTGTTGCTCTTATCTAGTAAAAAAATGTTGCACCAGTGTAATCCAATATCATAGCCTGTCCACAAACAAACACAGATGGATTCAAATTTGTTTTAGTTTTTTTGTCACATTTGTGTGCTGATAAAGTAAATATACAGACCAATAATAAAATGCCCAGTATTGATTTTAAAAATGTACTTTGACTTTTTGCTTGTAGTTATGGTTTTTTGAAGGGGTTAAAAAGCACATAGCTGCAAGGCAGATATTTTCGAGGTAAATTTTAACAAATTAGATGGTCTGATCTCATAAAAATATGGTTTTCTTTCTTAGGGTTTTCTCATGTTGTTTTCATTACAGACACAATCCTGAATCTATTGTATTGGTATATTCGGTGGTAAACAGTTGCAATGACTGTGAAGTGATAGGAAAGTGTTAATTATAAAAAAAAACATTTAAGAAAGTTTCTTTAGTAGAAAAATTAAGAGTCAGAGCGTCGTTGTGATGAGCTCACAGTCATTAGTAAAAAAGCTCAGAGTTAGATTTTTTTTTTTATTCAGCACCAGTGGTGCAGAGAGATGGTCTGGCGGTGTCACATGATTTGATGAGAAATACCTGGATCCTGTATCAAAAGGCAGTCAGCAAAGTATCTGCTCCTGGCTACTCTAACATTATCACATCTAATCGCATAAATCAGTGCACCCTATATAAAACCCTTATTGCTGCCCTCTCTCCTCCCCTCACTCTATTCCCCCTGATCCCGTCTATGGACCGATGCATTTTTTTTCTTCTTTAATGAGAAGGTCTCTAACATCCGAGCAAAGCTTTCCCTGGTGTTCTCTCTCTGTGTTCGTCATAGCTCTACTAGTTTTGATAATTTTGAACAGATCACACTTGTTGAACTCCATTAACTGATTGTTCAGATGAAACCCTCAAGCTCCCCTATTGAGTTGTTCCCCTTCGTGTCGTTTTAAAGACTTGTTTACTACATCGGGGCATTTTATATTGCACAGTATTAACTGTAGCTTATCCCTGACAGCAATGTCCCATGCCTTTGAGCACGCAGTGGTGCAGCTGTTGCTAAAAGTGATGGGATTAGACACATCTTATTTTGCCAATTTTCATCAACTCTCCAAACTACCATTCTTGCCAAAGGTTCTAGAGAAAGTGGTTTATCAATAACTTCTTGCATATCTGGAGGAAAATGTGGTTTGGATATTTTTCAATCTGTTTTCAGGGCCCGCCACAGGACTAAAATGGTTCATTTAAAGGCCCTAAAGGACATCATCATGGCAACAGATTCTGGTTGTTTTGTCCTTATGATTCTTATCGATCTCTCCGCGGCATTTGATTCACTAGATCGTAACGTACTGTTATTGTGGCTGGAAGAGGTAGCAGGAAGAACCAGTTCAGCTCCCATTGGTTATGCTTTTATTTTTTGGATAGATGTTTTATGCTCCAAGATAAGGTGTCATTTACAGCTTCTTTGAAATGGGTTGCCCCTCAGGGTTCTATTTTGGGACCCCTACTGTTGTCATTGCACATCTTTCCATTGGGTCACATTTTCAGAAAACCCAGGCTTTCATATAACTTTTATGCTGATGACTGCCAGTTTTATGCACCATTTAAACCAAAATGCAACCTTTAGCCACTTTTGGACTGCTTACATGAGGTTAAGCAATGGCTTTCAGCCAACTTCCTCAATTTAAATAACTCCAAGACTGAGGGTGTTTTGTTCATGCCATCTGGCAATAGTGCAGTAAGCCCTGCAGAGGTAGCCAGGATCCCTTTTTCAATTAGTCAGGTCATCACCAACCTGGGACTTAAACTAGGCTCAACATTGAAATTGGACCATCAGATTAATTCAATTGTGAAATTATGTTTTTTTTTTTTTCACTTAAACCAGATCTCCAAGCTAAAATCAGTTCTCTCCTAGTAACATCTTGAGTCCATTGTCCATGCCTTTGTTACCTCCCGCCTTGACTACTCTAATTCATCTTTGATTGGGGTTTATACAGTCTCACTTGCCCTTCTTCAACTTGTACAAAATGTAGCTGCCAGGTTTTTTACTGGTACATGAGAACCCATATAACACCTGTTTTTAGTCTCTTTACACTGGTTGCCAGTTCAGTTCCGAATGAATGAATGAATGAAGCTGTTTGTTTTCAAATCACTTAATGGTCTAGGTCCCTCTTACTTATTTGATTTGCTCAATCTCTATCACCCCTCCCATGTACTAAGGTCTGCCGATCAGCTTCTTCAGCAGGTCCCGAAGGCACGGTCTATATTCCGTGGTGAAGGAGCCTTCACTGTTGTTGCAACAGGACTTTGCAATGACATTCCCCTTGCCTGAAGACACACTGTTTTAGCTTGGCTTTTCAATACCCTTGACATCATCTAATTTATGACGGCTGCTTAGCAATGTGTGTCATTTATAACTCCTGGTGCATTAAGTTACTTAGGTATATACACAGATTATATTTTACTTTATATTTCTACATTTATTCCTCCTATACAGCACTTTGGCTGACTATAAATAAAATGGTATTGGTGTAGTATAATTCTGTGCCAAGAGCCCATTGAGGGGAAAAACAGACTTTTTGGAAATTGTGATAAAATTAAACACGAAAAAGGCAAACTATGTACATAAGCATTTACAATGTTCTTAAAATAAGTTGGAATTTGTGTAAAAACATTTATCTTGTGGTACTTGCCACTTTAACCGTTCTCACGAACATTCATGCCAATTCATTGTGACTCTGGAGGAGCTGCAAAGATCTTCAACTCAAATGGGAGAATCTGGCAACAGACCTGCCATCGAATTCACAATTATGCCCTTTGTGGAAGAATTTCAAGAAGAAAGCCACAGCTACGACAAAGCCATGAAAAGTTAATTTGCAGTTTGTCACAAGTCATGTAGGGAACACTAAGCAAGGCGGAAAAGTAACACTCGAAATTACTTTAAAAAACCGAGAAACTTGGTAATGACAGCATCATGTTGTGGTAATAATTTTCTTCGGTAACTACAAATAAGTAGTTTTGAGTGAACAAGTAGATGGATTTAGATGGCTGAATGAGAATTAGAAGGGAAGAGTGAATAGAAATACATGGCACAATTCCGGTTTATATAATTGTTTTTTTTTCAAAATTTGCTTTTGTTTAAAAAATTGGACCTTACTTTGTATTAATTTCTTATTCATTGTGCACTTAGGTTTAAGGCTGTAACATGACAAAATGTGAATAATTTTAAAGGTGTTAATACTTTTAGTCACTCTAACTTCTTATATCAGAAATATTTTCTCTACAGCTGCTCTTTTGAAAGTAGGTGTGGATCTCTTTCACTCGTACACATTGAATCTCATACATGCAACTTTAACCTGTCCTTTTATCACTTTAATAAATCTACACATTAATTATAAATATTCAGAAAGTTTTTTTCTTTATCTTAAATTATTTGTTCTGTAGCCACTGATGTTTTCATGTAGGAAATGTTAGACCTGTGAACTCTAATGCTCTGTCTTGTTTTGTCATCAGAATAGGACAAACCCCCTCAATGTGACCCCAACTATTCAAGCTGTGGACCAGGACAGAAACATCCAACCTCCCTCTGAAAGACCAGGGATCCTGTACTCCATCCTCATTGGTAGGTTAAACTTTTGGGAGCCCAGTTTTGTTGCGGGGACTACAGTAGAGCTGTATTTTGGTAATATAGTACAGTATAATCAACATCTAAGGATTATTACATGATTATAACAGTATGTTTCACAGTCCTATTCAAATTGACTGAATAGGACTGTGTTTTTTGGATATATCGTTCCATTGCTTGCACCATAACATTTGGTAATAAATACATTATATCTACCCCTTAAGCCCTAGGTCTACTTTGAAGCCTAGCTCTCAAAAATTGCTTACCCAACAAAAATGGGTTGTATTTCAGCAACCAAAAAGAGTATTTGAACCATTTTGGTGTCATTGTAAAGGTAACATTGAGTAGAATTGATAGATGTGTCATTATGCATGTTATCTGTTACTGGTTATGCAGAAATGTATTTCTTTTTTTGCTCCGCCTAAAAAAAACATAGTTCTATATTGAAAAACTCTATGGATATTGCTTGAATGGCAGTGATTACTCAATAAAATGAAAATAGAACATGTGGACATTATCTCTGCAAAAGTTGAAGGTGATTATGTGAAACAGGACAAAACTAGAGAGGTTTTAGTACAAGCATATCAGGCGAGGTGTCCAGTGTGGCACAGTTTGGCACAAACAGTGCCATTTCTATTTCTGTTGTGTAAAAGTTATATTTTTCATTTTAATATCACATAGTGTTCAGTAGACCTAAAATAAACACTTTTGGACATCTTTCTGGTGACATTTATCAGATATAAAAGTTATGTCCGTGCGTCTTGCGCCATCTTGTGTCATAAGACGGTCTTGCCGACCGACACTCTTATTTTACGCATAAGACTTTCACTCGGAGCTGATTGGTTAATTTGCATGAGTGACACCTCTTTGGAATCGTAGATGCCTATAGAATAATGCCAAAATTTGCAAAACAAGATTGACAATACAGTTAGCCAACCAGGGAGCCGAGAACAGAGCCTCGCAGAAACAACAGGCTTTTCAAATTCTAAATGCTAGTATGTAGCAAAGATCTCTTGGGTTGTTTAGTTTTTACAAATCTGAATTGCTAATTAGCATATTAATAGCTCAAATACCTTAACCACAATCCCAGATCGTAGAGGAGTTTGAAAGGAGGTTTTATGCAGGGAGAACAGAACTGAAAAGCAGAGAGAGAAGGATGAAGGTCAAACCATCTCTAACATTGATCACAATGGACAATGATTATATTGTATGTCTCTGTCTGGCTTTCTAACAATTAAGTCAGACAGAGATTTAAAGTGGGAGGACAAAAGCAAATTAGGGGGATTAGCAGTGCTCTCCAACAACTGATGCTGTTTGACATGGCAAAACAGCAAAGGTAAGGCTATTTTTTCAATTGTGATTCTGAAAAGCGATTTTTTTTGTTGTGTTATGATTTGGCTTATATGTTCACGGTGCTTTGACTTAGCGTTTTGGCAGATGTATTTTTGGAATCGGTAGAGTCTCTGCTTTTATTTAAGTGGTCGTAGTGCGTTTATCATAAAGGCTTGCTGCAGTAGAGGCCGAAATGTGACGGCTGGGTTGACGAAACTATGATAATACGATTTTGTTTACATATATTTATTTAAGTGGCATCTGAGTTGTGTTTGTGGTTGTTAAAAATAGGTTAGATAGCCTTGTAGCACATGGTCTTCTGTTTAATTTGATGTGCATTATTACTATTTTTTTTGTCAGATGATGTGTTGTCTCAAACCTATTAAAAAAAGAATTCCTAGGGTCCCCCAAATGGGGGACCCTCAGGCTTAAGGTTTTAGCCAAATTCTAAATGCTAGTATGTAGCAAAGATCTCTTGGGTTGTTTAGTTTTTACAACTCTGAATTGCTAATTAGCATATTAATAGCTCAAATACCTTAACCAAGACCCTAGATCCTAGAGGAGTTTGAAAGGAGGTTTTATGTAGGGAGAACAGAACCGAAAAGCAGAGAGAGAAGGAGGAAGTTCAAACCATCTCTAACATTGATGACAATGGGCAATGATTATATTGTATGTCTCTGTCTGGCTTTCTAACAATTAAGTCAGAGACAGATTTACAGTGGCAGGACAAAAGCAAATTAGGGGGATTAGCAGTGCTCTCCAACAACTGATGCGTTCATCCAGGACATGTTGATGTGAAATATCATCTCTGCTGCCTGGATATTCAGCTGTTGGCATGCCATAGCAGTCATGTAGCAGCAGTGTCCATCCATTCAGATTCCTTGCAAGGCTGCAAAGGATCCTTCCTTCCTACAGCATCACCATCCCTAACAACTCTTTGAATATACTAGGATGACATTAGTAAAAGCAATTAATTTTCCTTTTGGAATAAATTAAGTATTTTCTGAATTATTAAATTCAGTTTCTGGCTATAACACTTAAATGATTAAGTCAATACATAATGGTAATGTTAACAAATTACACGGTACTTGTAATAGTAGGGTTTTATGTAGTCCTGCGGCCCCTGAAGCTCTTTATTCAGTCATTGACTAGCAAGAAAGGCGAGTGGATTGTCTTGCTGAAGGACAGAAAAGTGAGATGGACAAGTTGGGATTTTTATTGACAACCTTCCAGTTACTTTACAAGCTTCTACCTCCTGAGCCAAGGTAGAGAAGCTTGAAAAGGAAAAAAACAAAAACAGAATTTCACATTAAGGCTACGGAGAGATTGTTTCTATTAATGTGTCAGGAGAACCGCAAGTTGAAAACAATCTATAAAAAATGATACTGTGGGTTGTGGTTGTGTAGTTCTCAATTCACATTGTTAGGTTTATTTTGTTACTGTTTTTCCCCCTTTATCTGTCGACCTGCAGGTGTAGGAGCAGACTAGGATGTTTTCTTATAATTTCTTCATTCCCCATCTCTCTATCTTCAATTCAAGTCATTTTCCATACTTCTCTTCATCTTTTTTTTCTCCCCTTTATTGTCTGTCTCAGTGTCCATAATGTAACAAAAACAGCCCACAGCAATAAAGATTTATCATGCATATATATTAAACTATAGCAAAAGCTGTAATTCTCCACTTGTTAAAGTAAATCTTTTGGGCTTCTACTTGGTACTCAGATATAAATTCACACTGCCACACTATGCCACACTGCCAAAAAGTTGTTGCTGTAACACAAAATAAAAAATAAAATAAAAATTATTTATTTATTTATTTTTTTATTTAAAATAAATAACAGCCACTTTACAATCCCTTTGACAGGATTTGAGATATAATTTCATTCTCATTTAATATTAAAATTAAGAGTTGCCACCACACTTTTTAGTGAGGATAAAATGTCCTTTGGACTGAAAAATGTACAGTCGGGATGCCATATTATTCTGATGGTTAGATTACATAATATTCACTAGGCATCAAAACACATTTACTATGTTTATTGCAGATGTTGAGCTTCCCTGCATTTCTTCCTTAGCAGAATTTAAAAGCCACTATGAGATTATGTAAATTAGTTACGTCTCGATAAAAATATTAAAAGGCTTCTGCATTGTGATGGTCAAATATTCCATATGTACTTTCAGAAAGAAGTGAGAAAAATTGATAACTATTGTTACTTTTGACACAAATAATACCAATGCAACAGTTCCTGAACAAAAGCCTTGTAATAAGTTATTATGTAGAGATTGTGACACAAAGATGCCACTAAATATTGCAAGTCAACAACAGCTGTGGAAAGTTTTATTGAATTATTTATTTTACCTAACTTTCCATTCTCCCCAGTCTGCATGGTGGCAGGATGATCTTTGACTCTTATTGACTGGCAATGTTTCCATGTTAAGGTGGGAAGCTATTTTCAGTTGCCATTTCTTGACCTTTCAAGATCATCAAGCAACTGAGTTGCTTGAAAGGTAAATTGTCTTTTCTTTCCAAGGTTGAAGACTCAACAGGATAGGTAGGCCTCTGTAGCAGGTCATATTTATATCCCAAGGGAAAACAGTAGGTCTGCATTACAAATGGGAAGTTTAAATGCACTGAGGTATCATTCCTCTTTTTAAACAAGTTATGATAGGTCTTTACAAAGCATGTTATTGAAGTTTTTTACATAAAAGCGATCTTACTATCTGAGTTCTTGAAAAGTTCATTCCCTTCAAAATAGCTGTTCAGACGGCTCTCACTTTCTTGCAAATGAGCATTTGAAAACCACGCCCACTCTTCTTGTTAATAGGCTGCAGGTTTGCCAAACATGACAATAGCTTGGAATTGGGGACGGGGTTTTACAAATGGAATTGCAGCAACAAGTTTTTAATCGAAAAAGTTGTTTTCGGCCATTGTTTGATCTATTTGCAAATACTTAACCTTATGACTTGACCACATTACTATCTTTTTAAATTGTAAATATTTAATGCTGCCTTTTTGTTTAAAGCAAACTTGCACAGCCTAATTAATGCTGCTTGGTAATTCAGTTTATCTGCTCTAGTAGACCCTGGAATAAAGTTTTTACAAGACATTTGTTGTAAAAATATGTATATATTTACAACAAAAATAAAAAAGCAAAATATTGTAAAGTGTGAAAAATGCAATGTTTCAATTCTGATTTTGTTATGTCATTTGATTATATATATACATACATATATACATATATAATCAAATGACATAACAAAATCAGAATTGAAACATTGCATTTTTCACACTTAACAATATTTTGCTTTTGCAAGAAGCCCCAGTATATACATCTTTGACATTCCCTGAAATGTTCGGGATCACGTTTCGTTCTATTCCTTCTGTTAAGAGAGTCATTAAGGTTAGAAAGATGGCATCCAACTGAGAACTCCACCCCCAAATCAATGTGTGCTAAAAAAAGAAGGAACACACATTCATAGAGATGCAAAGAAGTCATATAATTTTGCACACGAAGAAGTGTTGCTTCTCTTCCTTCTGTGCTAGATTTCCCCACAGAACAAGGATGCATTCAAAGCACCATATATGAATGTGAGCTGTGAGGGCTCATCTCATCCCATCGAAAGCCGAGATGAGAGAACCGGGAGTTTTAGTCATAGCCTCCCTCCCTCACTCACACCTTCTTTCACATTCCCCAATGAAAAACCAAACATATATATATATATATATATATATATATATATATATATATATATATATATATATATATATATTTTTTTTTTTTTTTTCAACTATCTTTTTCTCAAACACTGATGTTTTCCAATGTACAGATTTTTATTTGCTTTTTTTTTCCTTTTCAGGTAAACCATCATCCTATGCTGAATATTTCAGTTTAAATAGAACCACAGCAGAACTCATGGTGCTTAAACCCATTGACAGGGAGCTCTACCACAGATTTGATCTGGTTATCAAGGTAAGAAGCATAGCACGTTCGAAAGAGTTCATTTTTAAGGTAATATTTACCTGTTCTTTTCTTCTGAAAACACCAAAACCTATAGTGTGCATATTTCAATGCCTGTTAGACCCCACCCTCCACCGCCCACTCCGCTCAAGCTTTAAATTAACAACTGTTTGCTTGAAATGTTTCATTTGGTTATTTATCTGAGACAAAAATAGTTAGTTATGATTAGTTTAATAAGGATAGTTTAAAATATATATTTTGCATGCAGCAGAATGCTGCTGCTGGCATAAAGGACAATATATCAAGTAACATATATCAAGGTAGAACCCTAACTAATGTCTCAAGGAAACAAAAACTATAAGTGATTACAGAAGGAATACAAACATTCCTACATATTTAACATCTTTATTGTCTTTTTAAATAATTTTGAGATTTTTAAAATTAGTTTAAAATATGCACTAATCAGAGGGCATTTGAAATTCCTGTTTTTTTTCATTGTAGTACTACTCATTCAGGTCACCGAAAGATTTTTCTGCGAGTACATAAAAGTAAAGTATCTTGACAAGGTTCACACTTTTCTAAAATCTTGTGTTCTTAGTATCACAATGAGTTTGTATTCTGTTCACAACTCTAAATCTGTACAGCAACTCTTAGGAAATTGCATTCATACTATTTTTGTACCAGCTATACAACATACCAGTTAGACCTCTATAGTTTCCACAGATAAGTGATTGTTAGCTGTTTTTCAATTGTCTGTTAGAAAGAAAAAAAAGACAGAACGAAGCACAACCAATACAGTTTTTATGTCCTTGTGGGAGATGATTTTCCCAAACATGAACCTTGCAAAACATTCCACTTTGTGTATCTTCTTGACT
Organism: Apricaphanius iberus; assembly: GCA_028564705.1. Lineage (NCBI taxonomy): Eukaryota > Metazoa > Chordata > Actinopteri > Cyprinodontiformes > Aphaniidae > Apricaphanius > Apricaphanius iberus. Next base: position 372,844 of record JAPXFQ010001240.1, read on the forward strand.
TGTTTAACGGGAGCCTTAAAATAAAATGGGACGTGACAGACAGGGTAGGATTTGCATTGAAAGGCTTCTGATTGTACAAGGAAATTATTGTTTTTAGCATATGATTTAAGCAGTCATTGCTCTATAAATATGACTCCTTAAAAAAGACCCTCAAAATAGGTTATGTTTTTCCTATAGTAAGTACTGAGAGCAAAGGATAACCTTGGAAGGATTAGCAGCTTCATCCTTGAACAGACTATATTTGCCCCTTTACAGAATGCAAACAAAAAGGGGGCTCTAAATACTTTAACTGCTAAAGGCAACTAAGTAGTGTCTTTGTTCGAGCTTTCTGAATACTACTGTACTTAAAATGTTTGTGATATGGCATATATAAATTTGTTATGTCTGCCAGAGGTATAAAAGCCCTGGAAAGCAGTCAGGCTGTGCCGGTTGTTTAAGCTGTAGTGGAATAAAATCAACCAGGCTTGTTTAAATGTCTTTAAACAAATAGCAGTTATCTTGTGGGCATTAAGCCCAGCATGGAGTGAAAGTGGTACTGCTGAATAATTTCAGGAAGGGAATCTTTTGTAGGCAAAAACTGTAGACTGACCTTGTTAAACAGCAAATGATGCTTACTAATTTGTTGTAAATCCCTGCCTCCGTTCCCAGGATGAATAAAATGGGGCAATCTACTTGAATAATAAAAATGTTCTTAAATGGAGCAATTTTCAGTAGGTTGGTAGCTAGATCTGAGATTGTTGTTTTTTTTGTATTGTTTGTTAATGGAGACTTTTGCACTCATAAAAGAAATATTAGAAGAGGAGCGTGCCAAGAAAAACATGATTCCAGTTCACAGGATGGCCTTAAACCGAGTCTTTTTAAATTTTTCCAGTTGTGAAAATATGTTTTTTTTTTTTTTTTTACATTTGTAGAGACATCATAAAATTTCTTGTGAAAACTGAAGCTTTTGTTGTTTACATTACAGGGGATATAGAATTATATAACACTCTAACTATTTGCTTCGATTTATGGTATTCAAATGAGTAAGAATACTGAAAATTCACATGGGAAAATATCAGTTGTCTGCTCTGGGAATTACATTTCTTCATTTTGCCTGTTTTTCAAACTTCTTAGTGTTTAGAAATTGCAATTCAATTCCAATTATCCACAAACCCAGGCCTAACTACTGTCTGATTATTGTATTATTGTATTATTTTATTAATTATCTGAGGATGATTATTTTGTACTCTTCTCCTGACAGAAACTTTTTTAACAATGACATCCCTCAGATGGTTTGGAAGCTTTCTGAGGAGCTTTTTGTGGCTTTTGATATCAGAACATGTCAGGACAAGCCTCCTAGATATGCTGAACCTTTGGAGGGGTTAATCAGAGGCACTTGAAATTATGACATGCGTGTATTTTCCTGTATTTAATGTAAGACTAGTGTTGTTGAACACAGTATTGAACACAGCCACATCCTCAAGTATAAAAGGTTGTACATGCTAATGCAATCACATTGTTTTAGTTTTTCTTTCCTCTGAAATGATTAGTCTTTCAGCTGTGTTGCACACATTATATGTACAGTATGTCACATAACGCAGAAACAATTTCTGAAATAATTCCCTTTTACATTACAGAAACCATGCATTTATAACTATTTATAACTATTTATAAATTTATAACCCCTTAACTTTACTTTTCTTTGCATTTTTGCTTCAGTTCGTATTGCTTTACAACACAAAAAGCAATGTAAATACCTTCACCAACATCATATTAGACTCTGAGAAAATAAATTCCATCTAAACGTAAGAGAAAACACTGCAGGTTTCAAATGTTTTATATCACATCCACTACCCAGAGTACTCCTAAATATTTCAGGTTTGACTGACTTTTTGAAAGGCTTCAAACAAAGATACCAATTCAGACAAAAGGTTGATGATGATGTGTTTCCCTAGTGTGCTTATGTTAGCATTTTTAGAATGACTTTATTTAACCTAGGCGATTTAAATGGCACAAAATTCATAAAAAGACTATTTACAGCTTTATTTTAGCTAGTAATGAGGTCAAATATTCTGGGCATGGGTGGACCAAGGACAAATTTGAATCCTAATGATGCTCACAACTCCAAAGTATAAAAGTGAGTTTTATCTTTAATTTGTTCGGTTCAAAGTTCTTTTACAAAGAAAAAGTCAAGGCAGTTATTTTTCCATATTCTGTCTAAACAATGGTCATCTAGGGGAAAGTGCACATTATTGATAATAAAAATTACATGCTATTACACTAGTAATTACTTGATAGAAATTTTTAAAAGCTTTAATTTTAAATAACTCTTTTTTGACTCCTTATTAAGGAAGGAACATCCTATACCATACCTTTTTATTTATAATGTGCTTTACAAATGACAGGGGTCAACCAAAGCACAGAACATAGGCTAGAAGCATAAGAAAATAAAGCAGAGTACAAAACACAATAAAAACAGATAAATAGTAGAAAATCAGAATGAAAAAAAAAGCTGGTACAAGTGCTAAAGAACACATAGGACATGTCTACACTCTAAGCTAACAATGACAGTAGGGCTAATTAAAAGCTAAACTGAAATAAAATGTTTTCAATTGGGATTTAAAGACACAAAGCGAGGTAGACTGGCGTATCTCAAGAGGGAGCTCATTCCATAATGGTATGGTATGGTATGGTATCCTATAGGTCAATTTATTCTTACCACAAAGATGTGAAAGTTGTGCAGTAATAATGTGTTGCACGGCTGTGTTTCCGTTCTCTGGACACAAGAAAAAAAAATTTATTTAACATATTCTTTATCTGGTTGCTGATTCGAACCTCAGCTCTGTGTGTGTATATATATTAGGGCCAGGACTCGATTTAAATTTTTAATCTAACTATTTACAGGCTTTGTAATTAATTAATCGCATTTTAATCGCACATAAATATTTGACCTGAGAAAGTGAGAATTTTTTTCACATGGAATTTTAGTATGAATAATGACTGAATACATAAGTTTAAGTTATCAGAAAAAATAAAAACCATCATTCTGTCGCACCGATAAGAGAATCATGGAGAACGCAAAAATGTCTCTCAGATAGAAACAGATAAATTAACACGGTGATGACCAGCAAGCTGCAAAGCACCACCGTCATCGCTCCATGCAGAGCTGTGGACGATGAAATCCCTCTCGTGGAAAGAGTTCTTAGATTCTCTGGAGGATCGAGTCCCGAGGAAATAGCTGGAAGCAGCGCCAGTGCAGCCGTGTGTGCCACGTAACACGAGAGCGCACGCAGTGACAGAGTGGATGAGACCGCTCCGTCACCAAAACCTTCATGACAGGAAGAAATATCTGCAGCATAAGTTTTAACTGTAGTGAAAGCTACATTTCTGTCTATCAGCTGCTGGAGGAACGAAACGGGACGGGATCTGGAAGGCCGCGGTGCATAAATAGGTGCGATTAAAATGCGTAAAAAAATTTTAACGCGATTAAGTCCTGGCCCTATATATATATATGTATATATATATATATATATATATATATATATATATATTTATAAATAGGTTTGTCTCTTGAGAATATCAATGTCTCCTTTACAAGAGAGACCTGTTTCAAACATATAAAATAGACAGAAATAATTTTTTGCCGAACAAAGTTTAAGGTGTCTAGTTAAAACAACATGTTTTTTGCTCTCTTTGTAGGCCGAGCAGGACAACGGTCACCCCCTGCCAGCCTTTGCCAACCTTCAAATTGAAGTTCTGGATGAAAACAACCAAGCACCTTACTTTTTAGAATCTGGTTATCATGGATACATCAGTGAGGCATCACCAGTCGGAAGCACTGTCGGTGCAAGCATCACTGTAACAGCTCCCCTCACTATAATAGCTTTGGATAATGACGTAGAGGAGGTAAGCACATGCAGAACCAGCACAGCTGCATTTTTTATTTGCATACCTTTAGCACTTATAGTGTTATAAAATGCATTATGTATAGTTTTGCAACAAATAAAAGAAACAAATAAGGTCTTCCATAGCACAGAGGGAAAAGCACAGCAGTGAATCCCTGTCCGACCGTGAGGCATGTGGCATAGAGAAGCTTTCCCAGTGTAGCTCTGGCTCGAGACTCAGTGTTAGCTCGGCAATGGCCCCCCATCATGCTGCAGTCAGCCTAAATACATTTAAAAGTGGGACTTTCTTGAAACACTGTGCGTAAAAACACATTACTAGTACTTTTCTTTACTTGAAAGATATCTCAAGGCATCCAACGTTTTGACTTTGCAAAATTGTCCTACTCTACTTTGCAAAGGTTCTTCAAATCCATTCCACTCTGAAAACATTCCTTGTCCGCCACCCTTTCATGAACACAGCACGGAAACTACATTTTAACAGCAGTCTGTACACAATGAGACCCGGCATATATATTTAATAAGGGTATGAAGTGTAAAGGGGTGAATTGACCATAAGCAAATTCTAACAGTTCGAATGAGGAAAGGTGAAGCCATTTTTTCATGGCAAGAATTACTAAGGAAATCTATAATTTTCTGTAGTTGAGGTCAGTTCTAATCAATTTAATTTTTTTCAGTTCTTGTTTAACTTAGCCTTTGGCTTTATATATGGCTCAAAACTAAATTACTCCCTTGGGTAGTAGTATATAAGCAAATATAAAAACATGTTGATAACATTTCCACACAAAACTGACATATTTAAGTATGCACCTCTTTCCTGTTTTTCTCTTCACTGAATCTCAGCTTTGTGCTTCGCTTGCAGTGTTTGAAGTGCCCTATCTTTAGTAAAACCGTTTGGCTCTTTAAATTACCTCCTAGTAATAATTACGATTTTACAGTGCTGCAATATTATCACCAACGTATCCCCAACAACTGAGTTTGTTTAAGATGTAGTGAAGACATTTAGACAAAAACAAGCTTTGGTTCATTGCTATCTAAAGGTCTTCCCCCTGCAGGGAATGTTGTTTAGGGAGGATAATGTGTTTGGGTGGGATTTTTACTTAATGACAATTGATTAAAAAATTCCTATTTTTAATATTCCTAACCCTGTTCTTTCCCTCAGCAATAGGCACTAACAAAGATGATCAGTCCTAATAGCTTTTATGCAATGTACTTTTTTGTACATCTGTGCATGCTAATCTACAGTCCTGTGTGTTTGTGTTTATATGTGTGTATGCGTTTGTGTGTGTGTGGTTATGCTTATTTATGGCTCAATATCCACAACAGCAACATCGACAAGATTATCAGGCACCCTACCCTGCTGAGCCAGCCTTATCTGGAATGAGAAGAGCTCTCTCTCGCGCTTGCCCTCTCTCACTCTAACACAGAATCACACACACACACACATATATATAAACAAACACAGAAGAGATGACTGTTTGGGAAATGCCAAAGCAGACCTTAGATGAGAATTGCCTTTCCATCACTGAGTCTGACATGTATTTGCAGACATAGACATTTACAATTTGGAAGATTTTAATGTCTAGAAATCCATTGGGAATTGGGTTTTTTTGGCAACATTTTCTGTCAAATTCAAACAAAATTTTGTTTTACACTTAGTTATGGCCCCTACAGGTCTTTTTGTGGTTAATATGGACAATGACCTTTGTTCTACAACACTTTGATTACCACAATATGGAACACCTGGCGAGTCCTTCAGTTATATAAAGCTTGACATCTTGCAAACTTGCCTCTGCTCTCCCCACTGGTATTCCACAAATTAGATTAGATTTAGAATAGACTGTGGTGTACTTTAACTTGCACACTGTAAAGGTTTTGGAAAAGTCTGATTTATTTTCAGCTACCCAATTACACATCAATATAAAAACTCGGGACCAATCTATCGCAGCGCAACAGAAATAGACAGTGCAAACATCTGTGCTCACTCAAAATGTTACATAGTGGCACCTCATAGTAACCGACAGACCTTACAGTCGTCTATTTGAACTGTAGGAGGAAGCCAAAGAACCTGGAAAAAAACACTCATGCACAGAGAACTTGCAAACTCAATGTGGAAAGCCTCCAGGCTGGGATTCAAACCTAGGACTTTGTTTTTGCAAGGGAACAGTGACAACTGCATCACTGTGCAAATGCCTATGAAGAGGTCACTATGCCAAAAAACCCTAATGAAAATACCTTGTTATAGAAGATTCAGATTTGATCTAAAGGAGCAATCTAAACTTTGGTAGTTGGTTTTGCATCCTGAGGACATAATGATTAGCCAGCAAAGTTTCAACAATTATCCCAGATAAAAAGAAATCAAGGTCTCTTAAGTGCAAATGTAGCCAAGTGCTGTCAACCAACCTATTGAGCAGTCTTTATTAGTTGACTACAGTATGTCAACCTGACATGGCAACTCAAGAACTACTTCATTCTTTTTTTAGGAATAAATTCCACACGATACAGCAGTGTTAAGCCTAAAGCACTCATTTCCATCACATTAGATCAGATTACACCTGTAAATTGTACATTTTTCATGTTTTCTAAATTTCTGTTGGGTATCTACCAAGTTTAAACATTTTCTTATCAGTTCCATATAGTATAATGTAGCCTTCGTTGTGTAAAATATTTCTTTTTGTCTTTGACAGACCCGGGATCCACAGCTGCTCTTTTCTCTGGACAGTTATTCTCATGTTTTCTCGGTATCAACAACTGGGATCAGAAGATATATCACCCTGTTGCAGCCTGTAGACAGAGAAACACAAGACTCGTACACATTTACGGTAATACACAGGCTTCACATTTGAGTGCATTATTTTTTACTTGCATTCGGGCAAAGTAGGGAGAAAACTTGCAGTTTAAAAAATGCAGTTTTATCTGAAAGAATGTGGAAACTTGAATCAAAATTAGAAGGGAGTTGTGCATAAATTCAATGCAATAAAAAAAGAAGAATGTGGGTAGATAAAGAGGATGAGCATTTTACAAGCCATTAAAGGCAACATTGAAAAAAGTAGCATAGTGTGGGGAAAAATCATTATGAGTCGAGTGTGGTGAAGGAGGAGGTTTCTTAGAACACGAGCAATAAATATAACATGGAGGGAGGTTGAGAGGAGATAAGAGCAAGAATGTTAAAGAAAGAAAAACATTTGATTAATTTTGCATGTACCTCTGTTTTTATGGAAGCCTAGTCCAGAAAGTATCCTCCTCTTTTTCCAAATTCCAAAGTTTTTTTAACCCAAAAATATGAAAGGTTTGAGCTAATTAAAAGCTAAATTAAGTAGTCATGTAAAAGAGTTCAGTTAATTACATTATAATTAGAACCAAAATCATAACAAAAGAAATTGCTTTTAACTTTCTGAATATGAGTAATAAACTAACCATCTGAACATGTGGGAAAGTCTTATATTTGTTTATCTGAAACATATGGCAAATACAATACAAAACAAAATGGCTACCACATTGCAAGGGAACAAGGAAAAAAAAAAACATAAAACAGAATTTTGACCCGTTGTTACTATGTGTGCAGTTCATGTTAACACTAAGATTTTATAGAAGATAATGTGATTTAATAAAGAAACTGTCAGAAATAAAGAAAAAATGTCTGAGGGGTGACTTCAAAGTACACTAAATTGAAAATACAGTAGTGGTGAGGTGTGGATATTAAGATGTGTGGCTTGCAATCACACTGGAAAAAATCAAATTTCAGTCATCTTGAAATAACTTTAGTCAAAAAATATTTGGATTGCTGAGCTTACACTCAAAGCAGTAGTGTATTGGGAACTACAAGCTTGCGCCTGTCAGTCGGTTACCATGAAGACTTTGGATGCAGTGTTGAGGAGGTACTGTTAACCGAATGTCAGACATGTTGCTTATGCAACTTTGCCTGCGGCTTAGGCTTCAAGAGATGTGAAAGTTGCTGCTCCGCTTCAAGTGCTGCTTGATCTTTCAAAATCTAAAGAAAGGAATATCCAGAGGATACTATTAAAGATGCCTTTAGTCCTTTATGATGATTTTCATGGTGGTTTGTGACATACAAGGACAGAATACATTTAAACCATTTCATTTTGAAATAGATTTGTAGCATTGGAAAATCATAATTCTATGGAAAGACCACATCATTGTTTTATGTTTCATCAATGGGAAATAATGAAGAGAGTTATTTGCTTTGGGAACTATATTGAGGGGCCATAAACCATCAACAAATAATCAGCAGTCAATCCCTTTAAGCAAAAAAGACAATAATTACATTATTGTTGAAATAGCACAGTGGCTCCTTTTTGGTGAGGAGTATGCCTGTACGATACTGAATGTAACTTTTTACTGTGTGTACTTTTCTTCATTAGTGTTTTTGGTTCTTTTTCTTTCTATTGTTTTCTATGTTCTTCCATTTATTGAATCTGCTAAGAGCTATCAAATTCAAGGGGATTTTATTGGTCCAGCATAGAGAGACTGCCCTTTGCCAATCAAAACATCTCACTATGTGGCCATCGTCACATGCTGTAAATTACAGATTTTTTTGTGTGTAGTTATAATCTGCCAATTCCATTCCAGCAACACAGACAGTGTGTATTTCGACATGAAGTTGTGATGCTAACTCTATCACTTTATGTGCCCTTGAGTGTGCATTCAGCAATTTGGAAGTTAAAGATGGAAAAGAAGAAGGTCTGGAGTATTGATTGAAAGCCAGAGGTATACAGTAATCATTATGAAAGCCTTGGAAAAGAAATTAAACTGTGACTAAAAGAAAGAGAGTGCCAATGAAACATGGGGAGCAATTTTCATCAGAAAAGAGTCAATCAGCTTCTTGGCAGATTAACCTGTAAAGAAGATTGGTTATGACTAAAGAAGATTATTCTCTTTTTAATATACAATAATTCATAAAACAAGAATATAATTAATATATCAAATATTTAGGGTCAGAGTGATTAAATATATTTGAAGAATGGTTCCAAAATAAACCTTTATGTAAATAGATTTTAATGGATAATTGGATGTAAATAGCATGCTAAATGTGAATCATGAATTCCACTTTTACACTTATGAACCCACTGGCTGATTTAACAGATATGCAAGCTTTGAAATTCTGCACTTGGATTATTTTAGAGCGCTTCAGTTTCAGCAAATGATTAAGGTTTTCAGTGGTTGAAAATGTATATTTTCCTTTTTTCGTTTGAATTCAGTAGATTGAAATAATTGTGTGACAGGGAGAGAAAACATTAAATACAATGTGAGCATAGATTTTTGTGTAATTTAAAACATTATGGGAGAATCTGATTAAATCAAGACTAAATATAGAGATATCTATCTTGTTCAGGCTTTTCAGACAGGTGTCATCGCTCTATTAAAAATTCAATCCAAACACAAGAAAACTCAAAATGACTTCCTCAATATTGTGAGGGCTCTTAGCTTTAACTTATTATTATTTTCCATTTTCAAATCAAGAACTCACATAGACCAAAAGGATTTAATAAATAAACTAAACTTAGCTTGCACAAGGCTGACTACTTAAACTAGTTGACTTGTTAAACATCAACAACAAATATGAGAAAAACAAATCATTTATGTGAATATATTGTAATAATGTTTCCTATTATCAGCTAGGTGAGAAGTCATATAAAAATAGTGAAAAGCAGTTGATTGTGTTTCACAGCTTCTTGTTCTAGCTCTTGAAAACACAATGGGCCTGTTTATCAACGGTTTGCGCTTGCTAAAACCAGCGCAAACAGCACAGAGTCGCAAAAGACACACTGTACCTGATTTACTTACATGACGCAGAGAGCATTGCGTCTGTTAAACCCGGAGCCAGACACATGCAATCCATTTAGTGTGTTTCCCTAATCTGAATATGCAATATGGGTGTTTCTGTAAGAAGACGCAAAATATTGGGAGGAGAATAGGCAAATAAGTAGGCGTTCCAGGCGCAGTGTGATTAACTAAGGATAAAAATGTTTGTGCCGGCTATTTTAGCATCTATTTGTAGCACCTCTGAAAAGCATTTCTTAATTTTGTGCTACCACATTCAACATAAGTTTATTATTGACAAACGAAAAATGTTATTCTCACACAATGTAACCTAAGAGTAATTAACACTCTATTGGCCATATAGCTGACAGTTATGTAGATATTTATCTGTTTTTTCCCATCAAAGATGCATCATAACTCACCGCACGCTCAGCTTGTATTCCCCAGGTGGAGATGTGCTAAACTCGCATTGAGTTATGATCCTCATGGAGAGGTTAAAATCTTCCCATGTTCCAGTTAATGGAATGTATTATTATGTACAATACTAAAATGACAATGAGCTATATACATTTCGAATTACATATTTTCAAGATTACAATTCTTTTTCTACTTTAACTTGACATTAAATGGAGGCCATGATAAAGTGTGATACATTTAACATTAGTAAAATATGGACATCTTAGCTACGTTCTTCAGGACATGCAGCTTTAATAAATTTGACTCTGGATTATGATGGAGCAGAGAGCAAATTATCAATGCATGTATCAACGTTATTACTGACAAACCAGAAACTTAATTCACAACATTATGTTATTAATTAACTATGTAAGAGCCATAGAATTGATACTTATGTAGTTTTTCCCCCTTTATTTTATCAAAGACGCATCATGGATCCATGCGCATTATTCTTCATCTCTCTAGCTGTGGTGCAGCTCGTATTAGCGGCTACAAACTGCTCATTTGAGTACTGCTTGTTGTGCTTGTAATAAATTTTTCATGCAATCTCAGTAGATCGTCCACAAATTGAGGACAATCTTGATAAATAAGGCCCAATAAGGTTAGGACCTGTTCCATTCAAACTGTGGAAAATGTAGGTAAACTATAGTATTTCAGCTTGAGTAACATGCATTTAAGTTAATTAATTCATTCTTTTTTTACCTATAGTAGGTGTTTGGCCTCTCTCAGGAACAAGACCTAGACTGAAACCACTTATCTGATTAAAGGCATATAATTTGCAAGAACAGAAAAAAATGTTTTCCCCTTTTATGGGCAACAACAACAATGTGCTTTTTTTTTTAACCACATTTATCCAACACTACACACCACACAAAAATATATCTATTGTTTTTTCAATTACTAGAAGACATAATTTTTTAAAGAGAACAAACGTCCTTGTTCTTGTGTAGGTGTGGTAAATAAAATGTATAGGTGGAATAATGCCTGCTTGATCTCTCTAAAATCTAATTTGGACAAAAATTATTACTTCTGGCCTTCTGTTTTGATGTCAGATATTACATTAAATAAATTTTATTGTTTAACCAAAATGATGCAGCCTTCACTCACCATTAAAACAGAAGTGATGAACCCCAAAAAGATAACCTTATGGTCAAGAATGGATGTGGGAACCTAGTGGTTAGAGATTGGTTTACTGACAATGGGACAGACAACTTAATCATAGTTAGTGACAACATAAAGGAGCTAATCATGTCAACATTCTCAACAGCAACTTTAGGCAGTCTCCAGAGAACTTTGATGTTGGAATACATTAGACATTTCAACATAACATGACCCGAAACAGAGACCTAATGTGTAGAAATGCTTAGCCAATATAAAAAAAAACATACGTTACGTTCAACTATTCCAGCCAGACTCTCAACTTAATTATACTAGAAAATTTGTAAAGGGACCTAAAGCTTTGAGTGATCACAATGAGATATTCCAATCTCAAAAAACAGTGGCCATTTCATAAAGTGAATGGTCAAAGTTAACAGTCAAAACATGAAAAATATTTTTACCATTCATGAAAATTGTTTGGATGTTGTAATACTCAGCAAAGGCTTTTTCATTGATTAATAAGATCATAAATAATTTGGATAAAGCTTTACTTTTGTTCGAATGTGAATAAAACACAAGTTTCCAAAACTATATAGCTTGTACATTCATATTAGCTTTTGGCAGATGCCTGTAAAACTTTCAAAGACAAATCAAATCTCAATCTGAATCTGCCATGGCTTACCTGTGTACTTTAAATAAATCTATAACTGACAGAGCAATATACAACGGATATTATTTTAGTGGAAATAACCATTTATCTGTAGGCAAGCAACAGGACATATATATTTTTATTTCTGCTTTCAATTTAAGGCATACATTTGTAAAACAGGTCTGGGCCATTTTGACAGCCATCCAGTATGTGAGAGTCCAAATCACACCATGAATGACAGTCCCCTTATTTTGCAAAATGAACAAGGGAGGCATACAGATACGTCAAACGGGTGTCTTTCTTAACACATCTGGCTGTGCAATGTACTTGAAGACCTTAAATTGAGTGGGCTTTGGGCCTAATATTCACTTAAATGTGTAGGGGGCATTCATAGTCTTTAATGTTTTTGTAGGATAAAACAAAATGCTTTGTAAGTAAAATACTTTCTGAAGACTTGGAATGAAACCAAAATGAGTACAATTACAAAAACTAAAAAGCACAGAACTTATTATAGGAAACTAGGCAAGACTAAACACACAAAAAAGATATTTCAACTAGTGAACTACCATCAACCATCTCAGTTCTGAAGATCACATATTCTCCTACTAGAAATATTACCTTTTACTTTTAAGTTTTTGCATTTATCTTTTTTTTCCCCTGTGATTTTGCCCCCACAGCTATTAGCATCAGATGGAGTTCAACAGAGTGCTCCTGTTACTGTGACCATAACAGTGCTGGATGCCAATGACAATACTCCAACTTTTTCCAATGTGTCCTATAATGTGAACCTGTTCACTGATATGTTACCTGGAGAAACTGTCACACAGGTATGTGAAAGTTGTTCACACAGGGGTTAAAATGTGAATAGTTTGATCCATGCAAACCTTATGTGTATTTGTGGTTGTGTCTTTAAAGATGTCAGCGGTTGATTCTGATGCAGGAGAAAATGGTCAAGTCACCTATCAAATCTTGGCTGGTGATCAAGGAAAGTTCCTAATAAACAGCAGGTGAACCAATGACAGATTTTTAAATACTCTTTACGTGTTTTATATTTAACTTTTACAGTTCATTAACATTTTATTTCATGTTTATTGAAGTTACTTTGGTTGTTTATTGGGTTATCAGTCATAATTCAGTAACAATTTAACCATCTGACTCTATCTGTATCAACAATTTAAGTATCAACACAAAATAAATAAACTTTCTTAGCTAAAGGCAACTTTCACAGCAAGGGTTAAGGTTAGGTAATAGCCATAACCCTAACTGAAGCTGATAACCTTCATGACACATAACACTTTGTGTATTTTGAAAATAAGGAACCCCAAGAGACCACTGAGTGCATACATTAGGTGCCTTTCCACTATCAGAACTTCAGGTTAATTTTACTGACGAACCATTTTACACAAAACATGGCAACCAGAAATGCAGTAAAAATCCCAGCTTCTTCTGTCTATCTCTTATCATTTCTGCTGCTATGGTTGCTTTTTGGAACTGGTTTACTGATGCTACTTACTGCCATGAGAGTTGCGATGTGTTGATATCTTATAAAAAATCCTAAAAGGCCAGTTTTGTTTGAAGACACGATCACTAAGAGGAGCGGGCCAACAGATTACCCCATCAGATGAAGATCTGATAAAATGAGCTTGACTTTCTGATGGTGGAAACGTGTCTTTTGTACAGTATATTGACATAGATACACGTGTGCAAACTGTGTAAATAAATCCATGAACTATATCTGCATAATGAATCTACTGTATTAATATACATGCTTAACTTTTGTTAATGAATTACTAAAATAAATAAAATTTTAATGACATTCTACATAATTAATTGAGACACAAAAGTAAAGTATATTATTGAGAACTATATAAATTCCACTTATGGTACCTGATTACAACAGACTAAAGGACTGCTAATGAGATAGCAGGTGGTAAATGGTATAGTGTAGAAAAAGTCAATGCATGCATTTATAATGAATTTGAAAGCATGGAGCATGTTAATAATTGTGTACATTTAATCATTGTTTTCCCAGCACTGGGGTAATTACAGTGGCACCAGGTGCTGAGCTGACAGTTGGCCGAAGCTACGCTCTGACTGTGGAAGCTGTAGACAATGGGCCTGTGCCTCACAGACGGTAGGGGTTTTTCACTTTCTGCTTCATTGCTAATTCCCTGTGTCTGTGTGGAGCTGAGGCATGAAAGGTCAGATTTTTACAGTTTTCAAACTCATTGTTGACCCTTCTCAATGCCGTGTGTACGGCTCTATTTTTATTACTTTGTCCTCAATAGTCTCTACATTTAATTGCCATTTTTAGCTGACTCACTTTTTTTAAATACATCTTAATTTATATTTCTAAATACAAAGTGGTCTGATAGGGTGTGTTACAAAAGAAATGCCATAACAAGTGTAGGTAATTAAAAAAAGGCTGAAAACCTTTAAGGCATATTTAAGTGAAATGTAGTCTGCTGCCATCCTAGATAAGCAAGAAAAAGCATTTTGTAACCAGCCCAGTATTTCTCCTAATCAGCCAATATACCATTTGCTTCAGTTTAGCATACACAATGTACAGTAAGTGAATGGTAACAGACAGCATTCTGTGTACAAAAGTTGTGTAATTTACTAAATAATGATCCTAATCATTCCTGTTGACCTCAAATATTGATTAGATTGTTTATGCGAAGCTAAAGAAAATGGATTGCTGCCAGATTAGGAGAATGTCTGGCCTGGTTACATTATACTAATTCTCATTTATCTAACTCTAGGAAGATGGTAAAAGACTAAATTTCACTTAGGAGTTGCTCAAATACCATCTGGCATTTATTTGAACACAACCATCACCCTCTCTTTATTTCCTGAAAGGGAAAATGTCAACTAATGCAGAAAATATATTCAAATAAATTTCCTTCCTTTCTTCAAGGGCTAAGTCAATAAGTAGTAGTGGCGTTCACAAAGCCCCTCATGCAGGACTGTCCATGAACTTCTTCCAATCTTCCAGAAAAGGCATCTGCTTAAAATTCTTTGTAAAGTCATGATGTATTGATTTGATTGCAAAAAGCCTGGCAGAGAACAATTCGATTATGATTTTCTTTGTTTTAGCAATTACCAAGCAATATTTTTGGAATGAAATAAATCAAGCAATTGAACAGTTCACCAGTAGAATACAGTCAAGCCAAACTGAACCACAAAATGATGCAGCACTTTTGTCAGAAATTTAAATCAACTCAGTGTTTTATGCTGCAAAGAAAATATCACAAAACTGGTACCTCTGTGAGTCATTTTGGGTATTTTGTGTGTCCATTTGCTCTAGTGTGTCCAGTTGAAGTAAAAATGCTAAATTTTCAAGTTTTACCTCTAAAACTCTCAAATAATACGATCATATGAGCTCTTCTGCTCTACAATCTGTGTGGTTCTCATTTACTTACCAAGTAGGGGGATGATTACCAGTTTCTCATATCTGTGGTTCTACATTTAGTTAGATTGCATCTACCTGTTGAACCACATAAAGTTTTCCAGTTGAGCCAAACTCCTATCTTGCCTGGAATGTTAAGGATCTTGAGTTAATGTTAAGTATTGGCTAATCATCTTTTAAAACTCACATTTTGCTTATGAATGTGCACTACAGTGTAAAATGACTGTATTCTATGGTGTTTGCAGAGAAAAAACAGATTCATCTCTTCTTTGGGACTTGGTATGGCCATTATAGGTACCAAATCAATAGAAGGTGAACCACTGCAGATTGAGGTGGTTCTAGTGATTGGTTCAAAGATTGTCACCAGATTTCCCCAGACCCACTTTTTATCTCAGCAGAAAAATAACCAGCCTGACGAATCAATATCTCTCTCTCTCCTAGCAATTTTATCTAAACTATGAGTCAAAATCAAAAATGAACTGTGTCCTCTTCTTATTCAGCATCAACAAAACAGGGGTCCTTGCATTTCTTTAGGTTTGAATCTGTTTTCCTTAATTATGAGAGATCTTGTGTGTGATATACATACTCTCAAACATTGCTAACAATTAATTATGCTCAATGGATTTGATACTTTCATTATAAGGAAAAAGAACAATAGACAATTAGATAAAGTTGTAAGACAAAAAGCCAGAGATGATGTTGCAACAGAGTCCTAAATTGTTCAACAACTGAAAGTGATTGAAATCTTGCATTATCAAAAACAAAGCAGAAAGAAGTTCTAAAAGCAGTTACTGAGTCTGAAAGATAGAACCTTGATATTTCTTTAGTTATTTGACAACATCAAACAGAAACTATAAGATGACTAGAAACAAGAGTTGAACATTGCTCACCCTCAGAGCCGTAATTGTATTTGTTAGCTTGTCTCATTATCAAAGTACCCAAAGTTTCATTTGTAAAGCAGTATTCTGATTTCTTTGTGTTTATGGATTTGTTGGGTTGATGCCGGCATCCAGTCAATTTTATTTCAAAAGCCCTATGTATTTGAAATATTAAAAGCATTGTTTGTAGGTCAAGTATGGATTGCAATAGCTAGATTTTACTTTGTTTCTAAAAAGTTAGACCAATTAATATCCAAAAAGGTTAAATTATTACTAGCATTGGGGTAACTAAGTTAAGGTGTAGGATACCATTGTATGCATTTAGCTATAGGTTAATAAAATCCTTAAAAAAAGGAAACTGATGCAAAATTCCAGGGACATTCTGTTTGGAGAAAAAGTGGTGCAGGAAAGTGTTTTTGAATGGAGAATATTGAACATTTCGAGTTGTTTATCAGAGCAAAAGTAAATATTATGCAATTAGGTCTTTATTGACCAAAGTAGAATGACCATCTGTCAGATCCTAAACCAAATGCTTCTTCTCTTCATGCTTTGTGAAATAGAAAATCAATATCATTTCCTTTTTCCCTTTCACAGATTTTCTTCTGCTAATTCATTAACACTAAGAACCATTATGATTTGTACCTTATTAAAACACTGTCCTGTAAACGACTTGATCAAATATAACAGCATTAAAAGCTAATCTTTACATTTTCTTTTATAACATTACCTAGTAATAATAGGTACTCAGCACATCTCGTTTTTCTCAGTAAATAAATATCTAATTAGTGCATTGACATCAAATGCAGATGATATGTATATAGCGAGGCAACAAATCCAGGCATACAAAAAATTCAAAATGAATCATTCTTTAAAATGTGTGTGATAAAGTACAATGACATAAGATAGGAATATAATACTCTTTGGAAAGTTTATTAAACTAACTAGAAAAGGTTTTTAGGTAATGTAAAGAGGTGTTCTGTGTGAAGAAATTAGTCCCATGCATTGCTCTGGTATGATGGTACCAGAGCAATGTGTGCTGGTATTTCACCCCTGCCTTCCCCACAAACTTTCCTCAAATCTTTAAGTATTTATTTTGTTAGTTTGTGCCTCGTCTATACATTGTAATCTTCAGTTATCTGTAATGTCGTTCATTTTATGAAACGACTCTTTTCATCAGCTTGTTGAGCTTTTGTATGCCACTGGCTCAGATGTAACTGTACTTACAGATAATGACGGGAGAGACTGCACTCTCCAAAACATTTATAAAGTATCTGCAGCATGTTGCTACAAACACTGAAGAAGTGAAGCTTCCTTAAGAAGTTACTCTGCTTATTCCCTTTTTGTATTTAGCATCACTATTGCATCTCCAGTCCAGTTTATTGACTCTGTGAAGCTTGTCGGTTGTCTCATTGCACTCAAGATGTGAGGATTGTTCACACATCATGCCACAAAGCAGTTCAACTCATCTCTGTACCCAGCATATCTGGTCTCTTTCCAGTACATCAGACATCTTCTGAGGTTTCCAGAGTAAAAACTAAGTAATCAATTAAAAATCCATCAATCAAATATTATACATATTCATACATACATCCATTATCTATACTGCTTATCCTTGGGAGGTTGTGAGGTTGCTAGTGCCTATTACATCCTATCTACATCCTGGGCAGGTCACCAGTCCATCGCAGACAGACAGACAGACAGACAGACAGACAGACAGACAGACAGACAGACAGACAGACAGATAGATAGATAGATAGATAGATAATATAATGGAAAAGTTCCTTCATTATATTACATAATTACATTCAAAACATTAAACTTTCACAGATTTATAGATGTCATCATATTTCAATGTGAACATGAATGTGAATGTTAACCTGATGAAGAAAGCTAGTTCTTCATCACAACTGTGGAACCATTGGAGCCATTGGAGATGATGATGCAAAGAAGAATTATTATGGACAACCTTGACAACCCTGAGCATCCTCTTCATGAGACTATCCTACAGCAACAGAATATCTTCCATTGGAGGCTTCTGCAGTTTCCCCGCAACAAAGACCGCTACAGGAATTCCTTTCTCCCCACAACTATCAGGATCTATAACAACTCCTTGAAGAATGAATTAGTCACGAGCTACAACAACACTTAACTTTCCTCTGGAAAAATAATTATTAATAGTTATTACTAGTTTTCTGGGGGCAATACAGTGTTTTTGAAATTAATCAATACCTTCCACAAGTTGGGTAAGCCACAAATTTCACAGCTAAGGAAGCTAAGGAAGGGCAAAATGTGGCACTCAAACATCCAGCAGAAGAGATGACTGTGGGCTTCAGTGGATTGTCAGACAGAGAAAATTCAAGAATCTGGCAGAAATCAAGAAAGAGTGAAATGAGGCGGGATTCGCTGCTTTAAAAGCCACCACATTCAGATGCATCGGGGAGATGGGCTACAACTGTCGGGTTGTATTAAAAATAAATGTATTAAAAATATTCAAGTACTTAATTTCCATATCGTTTCCAATTTATATGAGGTTGTGTGTACATGAACCACAATTTTTGGGTTAATTCCACAAGTATAAACCTTTGTTGCAATGTGAGTGTAAGTTTTTTATGTGAGATTGCAAAGTTTTAAGTAGCTAAAACTGTGTTAACTGGAATAGAGGAGAGGCACCAAAGGGCAAGCTGTTTCAACTTACATTCACACAGCAGGATTACATCAAAATGTTCTTTCACTAAAAGGTCACCACCCGTTGGATAACTGAGTCGCTGAAACACCAGAATACGTTTGCCAGATAGGACAATAGATTACTCAAGATACGTAGAAAAAAATGCTTTTGGAAAGCCCAGCAGCCAGTTTTATTTAAACTCTTGTCACTTACACTGCTGTCAACTTTATGTCTTTATTGATTAAACACTGTAACAGCCAGAAAAAAAGAAAAAAACAAACAAATGATGCAGCCATTCTTATCCTAAATCTTGGGTTGTTCAGTTTCCCCCTGCCTGCCTTCACTGTCCTCATATGATTCGTTATTTTGTATTTGTTTCCCTCCTGTTTCCTTCTGATATTCTGCTACTGCTATTGTTATTTTAGCAGACTCTCTACTGCTGGAACTCTGTCTATGTGTAAGTGCCATTCCTATCTTTTCTATTTACTGTACCTCATCATCTTTTGTTTTTCACCTTTTCTCACTTTATTCAGGTCTTCCATTACAACAGTCTATATTGAAGTTTTGCCCCCAAACAACCAGAGCCCTCCTCGTTTTCCTCGGCAACAATACAACCTCGAGATCAGTGAAGCCATGAGGATTGGTGCTACACTTCTTAATTTGCAGGTAGACATACACACAAATGTGCAACCAATATAAAGAGTATCAAAAAGGGTTTGATCAAATCTTTTCTGCATTGGCTGCATCTTTGCATCAGCTGCTTGTTTAGATAAAAGGTGTTTCTATTAATTTAGACTTTCCCTTTTTTAATCCTTTTTTAATCATTTGTGCATTACCTTCGGGGTAACCGTATGAAGGTTTTATTCATTAAGGATGATAATCTTTTAAACTCTTACAATAATTAAATGCCATTTTTGTTTTCCCTTTTTAATTAACTTAGCTGCTCGTTGCTTTTACCCCTTGGTGACTGCGTAAGTGCATGCTAAGGAAGGAGTAGCGCTGTCAGCAAATCAACCCCAGTTGATGGAGCTTTGGTAATTGCTGATTGTGTCCTCCAGCATTTTGGCTCAAAGGAATGATAATCCCTAACTGTTTAAAGAGCAAATCTCCACCACTACGTTATCGCTTGTTTCAGGCCTTATTGCATTTTATTTATCATTGTTCATGGCAGTACCCTTTATGTCGATTGTGTCAATATCTCCCATTAGATTTTATTTATAGTGAACTGTTGCGTTACATCAGACAGAGTAAGGTTGTTGTTTTTATGTGACTTGAATACACTCCCATTTTATGATATAACAGATTTTTTTACAAATGGAAAATAAGCAATTTGGATTGCTTTGCAATCTATTGATTGAATCAGTGTTGGAAAATGTCCAGTCCTGTTTGTGAAGCCCTCAAACAGTGCTCATGTATTAACATTAAGAAGCTAGTTGATAGTAAAAAACTTTTTTTTTTTTTATCCAAGCTTAACTAAACTAGAGGGCAAGTTTTGGAGTACAACACAGGCTGTTAAAGTGTCACTGAAAAAAAAAAGAATGGAAAATAGTTTTGGTCAGAGAAAAAAAGCAACAAACTCAAAAAGAAAAAAAAAAGATTAAAATATATGATGCCAAAAATATTTAGATATAAATGTTATTCGTGTTTTGTACTATTTTGACCAAAAATAATGTAGCTCTGCATTTCTTTTGGCAGCAGATATATTTTTCAGAAAATTCTGTATGTATTCCTTCTTTCACTCTCTCTTAATGTTTACAGAGTTGCATCCAATACATAATTACATCTGGTTGAATCCAAGACATAATTTTTTGGACAGTAAATTATGCTGCAATCAGCGCCTATTTTTACTTCACACAGGTTACCATACATCTGTATGATTAATTGTAATACTTTGTCTACATTTTCCACAACTTACGAGAAATGCCATTATATGCAACAGGTTCTGCCACAAAAACCACTATGGTTGCACCTCTTAAGTGTTAATTCTCAAAATTAAAGCATGTGCAAAAACACGGTAAGCCTGTCTTTTATGTATGTTTGATTGTCTGTTTCCTTTTAAGGCAGTGGATCGAGAAAAGGACCAAATAATCTACAAAATCCAGAGTGGCGATATTAACGAAAATTTTGCACTGCAGGAGAAGTAAGTCTAGAAATAATATCAAGATTTATTTTTATGGTTTATAAATGAAAGGAGGCTATATACTTTCAGAAAACTATAGACATACTATATATGATGTACTGTATTTATACTGTGCTTTTCAAAAGATATTCATACCCTTGAACTTTTCACAACTTTTCATTTTAAAATCACAGATTCAGTGTGTGTTATTGGATTTTATGCTGCAGACCAGTACAAAGTAGTAACTAATTGTTAAGTGAAAGGGAAATGTTAATTTTTTAATTTTTTTATTTTTTTTATTTACCACATTCTGTGAAATTTGTATTTATTCAATGCTTTTTGAAACATATTTGGCTTCTGTTACAAATGCAAGTCCTTGGGGGCATGTGTTTCTCCACCTTGCATAGCTAGAGACTGATACTATTGCCCATTCCTCTTTGTAAAATGTTCAATCATATTATATATAGAGCAGCTATATATTTTGCCACAGATTCTCAATTAGCTTTAGGTCTAGACTTTTACATGACCATTCTAACATATAATTATGCTTTGAGAAATTATGTAGTTCTCACACATGGGTTGGTGTAGATTCAACTGAGAGATCTGCCAACTTCGGCTCCCTAATTAACAAAGTTTGAACTGGTTTTAACTGGTTTTTATGTCGTTTTTATGACTAGTTTTAACCTACTTTAACACAGCTAACTATTAGCAGTTTTAATTTATTTAGTGGGGGCGTTTTTAATCGTGTACAGACTGCTTTTTATTTCATCATACCTCCTCTAAGCTGTAGCCCTGGATTTGATGGCTGAGTAAAGCTAACTCAGAAAGTTCTGGGACTGGAGCAGAGGATCTCTATGCTCTATCAAATCTAGGACCAAGAGTGCGACATGGACATCATCTTTGGCCGGACTTTCGCCACAGCCAACAGCATTAAGTCGGTGGACATTGCATTATTATCCAACACTATTTTTTCCCCTTAGGCTACATGTTGGTTTTCCCTTTAATGTGACTGTGCAGGTTTATCCACCCTTTGCCCATTGACCGCTGGTGATTGGCACCAGCTCCTCTTGGCTTTGCAAGTACTAAGCAGATGAATGGATGTATAATTGTCCTTCCATTTCCTAGTTGTTCACTATTTTTTGTTGGTCCCTAACATAAAGATTAACCAAACATATTCAAGTTTTTTGTTCTTACATGACAAAATTTGAAAAAGTTTAGGTGTATGAATATTTTAGCGGAACACTGTGGCTATAGTGTTTACCTAATCATGTCTGAAACTTTTTATTTTTGAGGTCCCACATAAAATCTGATAAGGTTATTTAAGGACGAACTGAGCGGCTAAATCTCTGATATTCACTCACACACAAAACACATAGGCTTATGGGTTGTATAATATTTTTGTCATTTATTAATTGATTATGCAATCAATTTAAAATACATCTTTGGGAGTAAGAAATCATATCTACATTTCAAGAGTAGAGAGGTGTGGGAACAGGAAAAAGAGCAAGGAGTGAAACGCTGTCAATATTGTGGAAGGGAGGAGGGAATAAATAAACGATTACTTGATAATGCAGGAAAAAAAAGGATGGAAAAAGTAAACATTAAGAAACACAATTATCTTTTAAGGGTAAATACATTAAAAAGGGGTATGATAAAATTATTGCACTTACCACGCTTCATTTTTAGATTTTGGTAATATTTGCCTTTATGTTGATGATAGTATTCAGAAACAAGCCCCAATGTTGCAGTAACTCAGCTGTATTTTCCACACAGTAGCACAGTGAGTGCAAACTTGTTTTATAAAATCCTTTGCTGCCTATCATAGCAACTACACCCACAAGGGTGTTTTTTGTTGGTGAAAGGATAGGCATGAGCTGCCATCTGAATTACCAAATTACCCATAATCAGAGTAAAAAACACACCTCCTGTTGCAGTCTTTTGTTCAATGCAGCCTCCTAAGAAGCCATTTTCATATAGCGCCTTGCAAAGTAAAGGACTAATTTCTGCTGATTCCCCACCTCTTGTCACATTGTAACCACAAAGTCCAAGGTATTTTATTGTTTTCTATAATAAACCAACACAAAGCAGTTCATAATTGTAATGTGGAAGGACGGATGCATGGTTTTGTTTGGCCCCTTTACTTATATACCCCTTTATAAAAACTTGTTAGGTTACAAATTGGTAAATACTATAGATTTACCGAGTCAATTATTTATCTCAGTATAAATACAGCTGTTATATGAAGATGTCAGGGGTTTAGCAGCATCAAAAAGAGTAGAGTAATTTAAAGCAGGGTTAGGTTTTAAGACAACTTCAAAAGCTTTTCAGACAAAATTGAACAACTTCAACATATGAAACGCTGTGAGTGGTAGAAAAGTGCCACTGCAAATCATCCTGAACATACATATATACATACCATCGCTATCGGGAACATGGTAGTAACAAGGGGTGTAACGGTATTTTTAAAAAAAATCAGTTTTTTTTTTTTTGTTTGTTTTTTTTTAGGTTAAAGTCATTATTTTGAGTGACTTATTGAAGAAAAATAAATACAACTCGGCTACAACTTTTTTTTTTTTTACTTTGATCAGGATTAAGTAACCTTGATTCCTAAATTCCCTCATTTCATTTCCTGATATTCAATTTAATTATGTTCTATAATTTAGGGTATAGAACAGACTAGAGGTTTGATTGGATTTTAGGAAAACAAAATACACAAAATAGTACAAGCAGACATATCCAGACTGGAAAACAATAGAACCATTTGAAAACAGTCACTGTTGATTTTTAAAAATGTTTAAATAATATCATTCATATTTGAGAAAAAATATCTATTTAAATATCAGATTAAATATTAAATATCTTTGGAGTTGTTTCAATATTTTGTCAACCCAGTCTCCTAGCTGTACTTGAATGAGGATGGACACCAGTTAGGAAAATCTGTTCTCATCAACCGGGATTCTAAAGACTTGATTACATGTTACTGGTAGCCATTTGGACAGCAAATGTTTTTTCCTCTATCATCAGCAATTTCTTCAGGTGAGTAATTCAGTTCAGTGTAGAGTGCGTATATACCTTATTGCTGTTCAAAGATAAGTTCCCTGACAAAGTTTTGATTTGGAGCATCTTTCTTTTTGTACTGTAGCTGCATGAGAAATCATGAATGTTCCAGAATAGCAGAGTTTAGTGATAGCTGGGAATGCTTTCTGTTTAGTGTGATGTTTTAAAGTTGCGCTGCGAAACATTGCACTGCAGTCTGAGTTGTGTATATGATAATGCAGCACCTGTTCAGGCAGACAGAAAAATCGGAATGTCATTACATGTGCTGTTACATCCCTAGTAGAAACTGGTATATAATGCAAAAATTTGAATATTTGGAAAGTCTACCTTCAAGCATGGCTGTATTATATGTTAGGATGAAACAGTGAAAGCCTTTGATTAATTCCACTTGAGAAACCTTAGCAAGACTTGCAAAAAAGATGCCAACAAATGTTAATTTGATATCTTTTGATGTTCAAAGGTAGGAACGATGTACCTGAAAAGATTTGCTGCCTCAACTTAGGCAAAGTAGCTGGGCTGTGGGGGCTGAATAAAAATGTATATCACACTCTTCAGATTTTTCTAAGTAAAGATGTTTTGTTAACCATGTAGAACGTTCTGTCAGTTTCACAATTACATGTTGCTTAGTGTTGTTCAAAAACATAAAATCCTAATAAAATACAGTACTCTGCAGAGTTTTTAGGTAGGTGTGGGACAATTATGTAAATAAAGAATACTTTCATATAGTTAACTTTTATTGATTTTACAAAATGCAAAATCAATCTTTGTGTTACTACTACTGCATCAGCAAGGTCTCTTCCTGGATAAAGATTTCAAAGCAGACTTTGGATTCAAGATATGTTGTTCAAGCTCTTTTAAAGTAGCACTAAGAAACGGGTAAAGTTGAGGTTCGGAGACATGGTAGTCAGCCAAGGAAACTTAAGGCAGCAAGCGCAGAGCCCCTATAGCCCTGATCTCAACATCATTCAGTGTGCCTGAGATTACATGAAGAGACAGAAGGATCTGAGGAAGCCTGCATCCACAAAAGATCTGTGCTTAGTTTTCCAAGATATTTTGGACAACCTATCAGCCGAGTTCCTTCATAAACTGCATATGCAAGTGTACCTAGAAGAATTAATGCTGTTTTGAAGGCAAAGGGTGGTCACACCAAATATTGATTTGATTTAATGTTCTCTTTTGTTCATTCATTGCATTTAGTTGACTGATAAAAAAAAAAACATTTTGTTTGTTGAAAGCATTATTTGTTTGTAGCATGTTTTCACAGTTACCTAAACATTTGCGCAGTTCCGTACATTAAAGATTGCAAGTGTGAGCAAAGTTCATTGTGGGTATGAATAACTTTTGAAAGTGTTGCAACAAACACTCCAACTCATCCAAATCATACTTGTATTTGCATACAAAGAAATCTTGCAGATGCATGAAATTAGATGGAGTGCTACACATGATTAGCAATCAGTGACTTTTGAGCAGAAACTTCTCTTCTTAGTATTCTACACCATCGTATCTTGATTTGCCCTGCTTTGTCTTTTGTTTTTAATGATGATTTCTGTTGTTTTCTGTCTTTTATATCCATGCTCTGATTTCTTGAGTCATAAACGTTCAATGTCAACCTGATCTCTTTATATCGTTATTTTCCAGTTCAGGGTATTTAACTCTGGACAAGCCCTTGGACAGGGAGTCTCTGGATCATTATATCCTGACCGTCACAGCCTCAGACGGACACCCAGATGGAGTAAGACACTCAGCTTTGCCACACCTGTGTTCAATGTCTCTCCTGACTTCTTGTTTTATACCCACTGAGCAACATTAAATCAATGCTGAAAGTACAATGCTGCAAAAACACCTTATGTGTTACATGGCTTTCCATGTAAGTCAGCTTTTAAAATATATTAACATTTAGGTACATTTGTAAAACACAGAAAAAAAGTTAAAAGAATTAATGAGAAAATATTTCTAATGACTTTGGCTGGATAGATTTTTGCCCAAAGTATTACTAGAATAGAAAGCATATGAAAGTGATCTACTTTTATTTAATTGCAGGTACTGCCAGTTTTTGTAGGAGTCACCATCATCCTACTTTTATCTTCATTGTTCTGCAGCTGCCTCCTTACAATCCATTAGAGGTTTTCTCCTAATCCTTTAATTCAACAAGTCTCATTAGTGAATCTTTCTTTTCCCTTTGCTGATGTTTTTCTCAAAAATCAGCATTGATTTCCTTCTTTATCTACATGCTTTAATGCCATCTTTCCTCTGCAATCCTTGTGAACTTTAGCCCAACTTATTTCACTTCAACAGCTCATTGCTGTCTCAAAATAATTCCATGCCTTTCAGCCTTCTGCTTCTACACTATCCTCTATTATGACCCTTGCTTTGACACATTCTTCAGCTTTTTCCATTAACACTGCACAGAAGTAATGTCTCTGAGCTAACCCCTTGGAATATTACCTTCCTCTTGACCCGCTGTGTTACTATATCACACCTCACCACTGTCTGCCTGTACACTGCCTGTGTACAATCAGTACACTGCCTTACTAGTTTCACTCATTGGCTTCATTATGTGGCATCAGCATTGTCTCTCTACAATGCTAAAGTACTAATCAGAAATAAAATGATGACCTTCCGATAGGTAGGGTTAAAAAGCATAATTCAAACAAAGCATAATTATATCATCATCTCAATCAATCAATCAAACTTTATTTATAAAGCGCTTTTCAAACTACATAGCTTCTCAAAGTGCTTTACAGATTAAAATGAGCAGACATACCTCCCCTTTTCCCATTTAAAAAATAAAAACATAACAACTATACCCCCGCTCACCCCAACCCATCTGCAATGCACGCACACACTTAAAAGCAACCGTAAACAAAAGCGATGAGTGTCAGTGGTGGGATTTTTTAGGCATTTAAAAAGTATGTTTTCCCTCAAGATTGTTTTGTTAGAAGCAGAATAAATTGTAAGGTTTAACCAAGTTCCACACATTTTGGTCACAACATTTGGAAATGCAAATACCGTCTTCTTTATCTTCATTTCGTGTTACTTTCTATTTCTATCAGGGATATTGAGTTAAAAGATTTAAAAAATAAAATATGCAAACCTGAATTTTTTTTACATGGACATATTTTAATAATAACAGATATATAGTCCTAAATACTTACCATGAACCCTCACATAGTGTCACTGGTTGCAGGAATCCAGACTTCGATCAGAGCATCTCTAAGTTCATTCTCCATATAGCCTATAATTCCTTTTGTTTTTCATGTTATTTTTTTGGAGAGAATAAAAAAACATTTTTTCATGCCCCCACCTGACTGTACAGCAGGAGAGCTTTTTGTTCAGCTAAATCCTCCTCCAGACATTCAATATTCAGGATTTATAGGTAAAATACGCTGTTCCTTGCAATCCATTCCCATGATGCAATGCGAAGAAAGACAAATATTGATGTCACAAAAGATTCTTCCTTACCTAAATCCTTTTAAGATTGCCCCAGTGTCTGTCTTGATCGATACAAGTGATTTAATACAAGCACTCATTGGCTGGCCCGCAGAGGTTGATGGAGACATGACTGATTTTTCTAAATGTTCGTCAACTTCTATGGAGAGTTCAAGTCTGCGATTGGTCAGAACACCCCTCCCTTTAAGTTTGTCAACAGCACCGCCATTTACAAAGAAAAAGAGTGTTAAAGAGATCCAGTAGCACAACTGGAGTGGATCCAAGAACATCTTGCATGAGACAGTTTAGAAATGTTCAGCAACTGTGACTTTATATACATCTGTGTTTTTTATCATATTTGTGGACAAAAAGCTGTTCAGTTTTGAAAGAGGCAGACGTTGTTCAGGTGAAGAGGTTTATTTTCAAATAAAATAGTAAAAACATAAATACACCATTGTTGACCAAACATGACTGCAATGGTGCCAGGACCTCCCTAAAAAAATGCTAAGCCCCTGTTGTCCTGGTGGTCAAATGCTATGCAAGACTCCCAGGGCAACAGAGAAGTCTGAAAGGAATATGTCTGCTGATACATGCCCATGTCAGTGCAAACTTGCTAAGTGGGAAGGATAAATTAGGCCTAAGCCTCCATCTCACTCTGTGTTGCTGTTAACATAAAAGTGAAAGCAATCGTTTTCTCTATCTTTTCTCTTTTTATTTTCTTTCATTAATTTGCCTTTTGTTAAATTTTCTCTTCATCATCTATCTGTTAGACAGGCATCAAAAAATGTATCTGCTTGAGTGACCAAAAAAAAAAAAAAAAACGACATATATCTTCCAACTAGCAATGCAAAAGGTGATGCTAATGGAATAGTCATAATAATGTTCCTGACCTTGTGTCATTGACTTCCATATGCAACTGAGTTAAATAGAAAGGACAAAAAGCAGTAAAAAACCCTCAGCTGTGTTCAAGACCCCCCCTGTGGTTTTCTGTCTTCTTATAAATAGGTTTTGAAACATCTTTGTTAACGCACAATTTGTCAACCAGTCTCTAGAGCTAGATGATTGGTGCATTATCTTTTGCGTCTCAAAGGACATAAATAAGGATAAATGGCTAAAAGGAGTTTAAACATTTTTCTGCTTGCCACTGTATTATATGTTGAATATGAGGCAGAAATGAGTTTTAGAAAGAGAAGAATGGTGTGAGCTACCCAGCGACAGAAGACTATTTAGAAGGAAAAGAAACTTAGAAAAAGAAGAACAAAAGACTGGAGCACAGACATTACACTGGCCATTTAATCAGTTTCATCCAAAAGGCCTTGGGTTGTCCATAGGCTACATGTGAACACACATAAACACCTGTTTGTCTCATATTATTAAATGTCCTCTTGTGAGAATGTCAGAATACAAAGTGCCTAACTGGCTGTTTGGCCAGTGAATCCATCATACTGCCATAGAATAAGAACTATACAAGTTGGTACTTTGAACCTTTCGTACAGTAGGATAGACACTGTTCCTTAGATGCAATTTAAACTTCACAGCTTGAAGAAGTTAAATGATCTATTGTGTACTTTCCCGGTTGTAAATCAGTTAGCTTTAAGCCTTCTCTATTCTAAGAAATCTAAAAAATACTTTTAAAAATGATGCCAGGTTCAAACATAAAACTCTTGTTAAGATCAGCAAAAGTATTTCAACTTAAAACTGATATATGTATAGAACTATATGTCTCGATGAAATTATCATCAGCTACTAGAAATTTTTACAATAAATACACTTCAGCATATAAAATGACTTAATTCCTGTGATTTAAAGCAGAAAAGTACCAACTATTCCTACTGTGGCTAAGATATTACAGAAAAAATTGTAGGACATTTATAATAATGTTTTCTAAGGCAGGCTTTTTTTTTCATTCCGCTGATTGGCGGTGCACATTTACAGAGGGGAATGAGGCAACCTGTATGATTCCATGCATAAGATGACACAACAGAAATGTGGTCACTTTCTTGTTTTTTCTGGCATCTGTTTAAAATAACTTCAGGTCAAAGGTTCATGAAAAATTTAGCTACTTAGAAACTGGAAAACTAAGTTGCTCCAAATTACTAAATCAAGAATGACAAAGGGTTGAGTTGGCTATATTTTTAATTATTATTTGTTTTTTACTTCTCTACGACCCAACCTTGATAAAATTGATTTGCTGCAGATAGGCAAACTAATACTGATAACTTAGAAACTTTAAAAGGAAAACATCTGTAAGATCCCTTAAAAAAGCAGTCCGAAGTTTATAATCCAAAAAGGCATTTTGCCCCCTGTCCAGGTAAATAAAACATTTTTAAAATATTCAATGACGTTTCTGAAAACAACCACTATTAATTTTTAAATATCAACCAAAGAAAATTGGCATTTTTAAAGCCCCACCATTGTATATCTATTTCTAAGTTTAAAAAGATAGAATTACATATATTTTTGCAAAAAAAGGGGATAAATATGTGTGTGTGTAAGAGTGAGGGTACATAGGATTGTGTCTGTATGTCTATGTCTACTTGTCAGGTCGGGTCCTCAGCTGCCCTCTGACCTGGCGCATCTCAGGCCCCATATCCATGGGGGCCTGTTGCCCCTCCGTCACTACCTGTCAGTCACAGATGCCCCTGCCTGCCTGTCGTTGGTGGCTCTCGAAGTCGGTCCGGGGGTCCGGATGCGGCCCGGCTCGGCCCTGATGCATGCCTGGCTGGTCCTGGTTGGACTGGTGTGTCAGGTGGGCGATGTTTCAGGCCGATGTCCTCCTTGGATTGGCTGGGGCACCTCTTATGGCGCTGCCAGTGTTAAATAATAGGATGGTGCCATTCGGTGGGTTGGCAGGGGTCGGATCTGGGGCCCCGACCTGCTGCCGGTTCTGTGGGCTCCGCTACCTAGTCGGTTCATTTGGGGGGTTGTCTGGCATTGTTGAGTCCCTGGTCTTGACGCTCTGCGTGAGGCGAGATCTGGACCTGGGAGATGATAGATTTGGGTGTCCAGGTGCTGGCTGGGCACGGCCTGGGGAGGGCGTACATCCACTGTGGCTTTTACTGTGGCTCCCTGGCGTGTGGGGAGAGCTGGGTTGTTGGAGGTGGGGATTGGCCCGGGGTGGTGATGGCATGTGACGTCCTTCGGCTGGTCCCCCCTGCTTTGCGGTGGCGGCAGGGAACCCTTGTCGGCCGATCTCTGGTCGGGGCCCTGCCCGTGGGCTCGTCCGTGCGACATCCCAGGCCCCAGCATTGCAGCCACTGGGTGTTGCCGTGGTGCTTCCTTCTGTTCCTCTCTTGGGGGGCGGTCGGCCCTGTGTTGGTCCACCTGTGGCTCCTGCACTCTGGGGAGCTCTGGACGTATACGTCTCCGACCTCCTTCATGTCTGCGTCGATTCTGTTGGACAGATTTATGGCTCCTTACACCAACTATCAATCACTTGCATGGGGAAACCTTATTTACACATTAGTGCTCCCACACACATAGGTGTGGGGAAATTGGTGTGTACAGACATAATCTTGAGCTGAGTTTATCGTCAACAGATAGTTGGTATCAGGAGCTTAACCGGAACAGTAGCGTTGTATTTATTAACCCATTTTTGTGTACAGAGAATGTGTGGTTCTTAGTACACATTACTGGATCAGTTTTGTTAATGTTCTATTGGTTGTTTTTGTTTGTTTTGTTTTGTTTTTCCCACTTCTCTGCCGTCCAACAGAGGTGGTGGACTGGGATGTTTTCTCGTGTACTTTGTTTACCTCCGTATCTTGTGTCGTCAGTTCACACTCCTAGCTATCCTGTTTCTCTTCTTCATCTTCTTTCTTTCTTCCTTTTTGTTATCTCAATTTCATGTCCATAACTTTAAGAAATTAAACCCACAGTAATCAATAAAGATTTCTCATACATATATATCAAGTGGAGTACTGTAGCAAAGCTGTAATACTCCTACTGCTTGAAAAACTAAATTTGTCGGGCTTGTACTTGGTACTCAGACACCTATTCTGAGTAGAAAACTGCTAGACAGGACACATAAAAAAGTGGATAAATTTATTTTATGTGGTGTTGCTATTTGTATGAACTGTATGTTTAAAAAATGTACAAAAACCCAGTGAGAAAAAATAGATATAAAAATAAGGTTGGTGGAAATTAGATGCAAATATTCCGTAAAAGAATTGCATTTATTATTATTATTTATATTTAAAAACATTAGCAGTTTCTTCACAATTTTTATCCAAAGTTATTAAGAGCCTTTGTGGAAGGTTGAAAGCACCACTTGCTGCTCCAGAGCCGCAGGTTGCAGGCCTTGGGGCGGATATCAAAGCATATTCACCAAAGCTTTTAA
Source organism: Apricaphanius iberus (assembly GCA_028564705.1). Lineage (NCBI taxonomy): Eukaryota > Metazoa > Chordata > Actinopteri > Cyprinodontiformes > Aphaniidae > Apricaphanius > Apricaphanius iberus. The sequence continues at coordinate 404,602 of JAPXFQ010001240.1, forward strand.
CATTGAGTTTCAAAATAGTTTCCTCGTCTTCTGCGTATGGAGAACTCTGCAATGAAAAAAAAAAAAAAAGCAAAGCACATTTTTGTAAATGTGTGTGTTTTGTGTGATTTTGTAGACCTCCACTGCAGTGGTGAACGTGGTTGTGACTGATGTGAATGACAACGATCCAGTGTTCAACTCTTCACTGCCAATCAATCTTACTGTCACTGAGGAGCAGAATAACGCCTTCGTTGGACAGATCATGGTAAAGAGATTCTCTATAGAATACTTTGATAAAACTAATCCTGAAGGTAAAACACACAGTTACTTTTTTAATGAGGTCCCTGTTTGAAAACAAAGGACATGGATGTGTTGATTAAATACCACTGCAATGTTGTGTAGTTGTTTGAGCTTTTAATGAGCAATAATTTGCTCTTATAATAATGGCACTTGAACAAAAACATGATAATTAAGAAAAAAGATTAATCTGACTGTTTGAACAACTTCCTGATTGCACAATTTAAAAGCCTAGCAGGGGGCGAGTCAATGACAAATTATTTTTGTCTGTATTTCTCAAATGACACAGTCCAGTTCATTTTAGAATGGCCATGGCAAAAATATTTTAATTGGAGTTTCAACCATGTGTAGGTTTTTGATACATTGCTCTAAGGACTGAAAGGCATAACATCTTTAGAATGTTCATTTTTAAATATAATCTTATTTTGGGGACATACTTCAAATGTTTGATCATCATTTTAGGGCATTGCATTCATATTGATTTACAAATAATTTCAACCTAATTTTTTTCTGATGAAAACAAACGCTTTTTGCCACATATATTGCAGTGCACAATTAGCTCAAGAACAACATCTTACTCCTTAACCAAGGGAGATTTGTAAGCAATTTTGGTTGATCAAACACAGCTACTTAAAGATTATATATACAAAAGCAATTTCTTCTAATTTGTCTTCAACATTTGTACAAAAAAAACATTATATTTGTAGCTTTTACAGGAATTAACTTTTGTCTGTTTTTAACCTGCATTAAAGCAAGGCTATGATAATGTGTTGCATTAATTAGACTCTCAGTTCTCCTCTGTGTGTCTAATTGAGCACATTGATAAGAATTAAATAAACACACGCACACACTTCAAAATAGGAGTAAAAAAAAAATCCCTGGTATTCTTATACATGTTTTAAACTAGGTTTTACTTGGCTATACAGTTTGCATGTGGGTTTTTAATACTGGTTGCGGTGGAAGTATGCTGCAAGCGCACACACAGATCGCAGATTGTGATTTCCATATAATTCTGAAACAAATGTAAATATTTTCTTTCATTGCACAATAATTTATGACTTTGCATTTATCTGTCAAATAAAATTCTAATAACACACATAAGTGGTGACGAAGATGTTGCAACATATAAAACCTTTGAAAAACATGGTAAGTGAATATACAAATCAATGACCTTTAATCAAGATTACTCTTTAAACTGTTTAGAAAACACAGCCTGTTCCTGATCTCAGAGCAGACTGGCCTATATTCCATAGAAGGTTCATGGATGAATCTGGCACTTTGATCAGCTCTGATCTCTTAAAGATACTTCCTCAGATGTGTGCTTACTAGGATTTGTCAAGGGTTCTTTGATCCATCTGACTTTTTGTCAGTTTCTAAATGTTAATCAGCAGAGACTGCTCCTGTTATAAATGCATGGCCCTTGTACACTCTTGTGTAGGATTTTGAACAAATTGAACATTTATAAAGTTCTAAATTTATAAGTTAAATTGCTTTTTTCTATTAACATCTTTGTAAATCCAGCAAATGGTTAATATCTTCAAAGGGGTTTATAAATTTTAGTTTTTCCTCCGCTTTTTGGTGATGTGCCAAATGCAACATCCAAAAGCCACGCCTAATCTGAGGAGAGGGCACTTGAAATTATTCCAGTTCTGAACTTCCTCCCTTTCATGGAACCTTGGACAGATTCCAAAGCAAAACAGACTGTGTTATCCCTCAGCGGGCAGAGAAAGGCACGACTCTGGGCCTCATTCCAAACCAGAGCCCATACATAGAGGTATAAAACGTATTTCTGAATGAAATTACAGACAGGAGTTGGGGATGCAGTTATGGTAAAGCAGGGCAGAATGATATATAATGTATCAAAAAATGCTGGAGTGTCAGAGATAAACACTGAGCAATCCAGGGGAGTTGAAACACACCTGTACAAGGGCAAGGATGATGGAGGGGTTTTTCCTTATGGAAATGGGTATATTTTCTGGGGGAATGAAAAAAGTACAATGCTAGTTCTACTATATGAGGTAGCCATTCAATAAGTGCATTATTATACACAAAACATTAATATTACTGAAAACTTAGCATGGCATTTTTACCAAGTACCCCTAAAATTCTGTATAATTTGTAAAGTAAGCCTGTGAATTTACTTTAATAAATAAAGGTTTTCACAATCAGTTAAGTTCTAGACTTGCTGTTAGCAAAAATAATCATGCTGCTGGATGAGGCATAACAGACAGAAACAAAGAAAAATAAAAGGAATATCTGACAGGAAATAACATGTAAGATGTAGACAAGTCCCAGGTAAGTGTGAGGAAGAGACAGCTTTCCAAAGTTCAAAAGAATAGGACAGCTTATCTCTGTTGCACAGACAGTTCCTTAGCTCTCTTCCTGAAATTGTCAAAAAAAAATAAAAAAAACAAAGTACCTCTTTATGATCTGGAGATAAAAGCTACTGCCCTTAAAAGAAAATAATATCTGACATTATACAAAAACCTAAATTATGTTATTTAAATCCCTGCCATGTAAATTCAAAAACCAGAAAATACCAGTGATTTGAATATGCTGATGGTTGCACAAGGTCAGTCTGTCTTCCACTTTGAAATGCAAAGGTTTAGACCTCCTAACTGCAGTTACACAACTCAGTGTGTCTAATTTTGAAATGAGCTAGCTCAATATTTCTTTTTTTTTAGCTAAGTACATTCTTAAACTCTTTGTGAACATACTAACTTTGTATCTGTTTAAATATACTATGGCTTCCAAAGATTTATATGACCCTCAAACTTTTAAAGTTTTATTACACTGCAAACACAAATATAAATGTATTTTCATGGGGTTTTATAATATAGAATATCACAATGTAGTTAGATACTATGAAGAGGTATCCGTTTCTAGAGTTCCTGAATGGGTTAATGGTTCATATACAAAATATTAGCCAACTTCACACATCGACCTGAAGCAGGTCCGCTGCGGTTCCAGCATTGTGCTGTGGAGATACTTTTCTTTAGGAGGAACAATGAAGCCTTTTAGAGTTAAGATGATTATTAGAGTTATTTCAGATTATTATTACTAGTATAACACCAGCTCACTTGATGAATACTTTTGCAGAGTTTAACATAGTTCTTGCAGTTTTCTCTATTCAATTTTGTTTATTTATACAATCCCAATTAATAACAGATGTAATTTGATGGCACTTCAAAAGTTCAAAATTTCAATACAATTATACAAAAATTCCAATCAGTTTAGAAGTTTTCTATTTAAGGTATCCCAGCAGATTGTGCCAAGTTATTGACGTGAGGTTGTGCCCCGTACATGTGGACTCCAACCACAGCAACCCCTCTTACTGTGGTGGTCATACAGTGATGAGGAAATCTCCCCTTTAACGGGAACAAAGCTCCTGCAGAACCTGGCTCACTACAAGCAGCCATCTGCTAAGACTGTCTGGGGTTGGAGAAGACAGAGCAAAGACACAGAAAGAACAAAAGGAACTGATGTAAGAGTAATTTCTATATTAACGAAAGTAAAAAGCTGATAACAGGAGTTGGAAGACATTCAAGGCAAGGCAAGGCAATTTTATTTGTATAGCACACTTTCAACAAGGTTATTCAAGGTGCTTTATTTGATTCGGTGGTAAAGAAACAAGCAAAGCATATGATAAAAGCATGAAAGGTAAAAACAGCAATTAAGACACAAGGGACTATCTGGATGTGAAAACGTTTGCTAGTTTAAGACTGTTCTAAACACTTTATTCAGGTATCAGAAAACATTTTCTCGATTCTTTATTGTTCTTTAGAGAAGAAAAGCCTAAAGAAAACTTTTGGATACTTGTTAAAGTGGTATCCCACCTAGGTGCTCGTTTTAGTTTTCCAAGGAAATTAGCATGCAAAGCTCGTTACTTTCTTTAACCCAGTGCACTGTAAGTAAATTGACACAAACTGCTAGCAAGTAAAGCTAGTTACTTTATTTAACCCACTGTAAGTAAATAAACACAAACTTCTAGCAATAATTGTCATCAAGGATGGAAACCAAAATAACTGCAAAGAAATACAACTGGAAAGTAGTAGAAGTGAAAAGTAGCAGAGTAAGGAAAAGTGGTCAGTCTGTCCTCCAACAGTCTAAGCCTATAGCAGCATTATGTTCTGTAGTTAATATCTATGAATTATGTTAGAGTCAGAGGTTCAAAAGGGAAAAAGGAGAATAGAAAAGGGATTGAACTTAACGAAAAGGTGCATTAGCTCTTGAATGCAACAACAGATAAATTTATTTTATAGATGTAGTGAATGTTTCAGACTTTTTTTAATCACTGTGTTTTGAAAAGCAATGTATGCAAGCCAGGTGAGATATTATTTCCCCTTGTTCTCGAGGCTTTTAACGGTTGGAGATTATAATTATACTCCTGGAACTGTGGGAAAGATGGTGAGGGAGAAAGAAAAGATGGAGAATATCTTCAAAAGAAGCAGACATCATTAGACACACAACCCAGAAAACGGAACTCACATGAAGTATTTGACAAGAGGTGAATCTTCCAATGTTTGATAAATGTAATTTAGTAAGCTAGTGCTTTAAAAATACTGCAAAAGGGAGCTAAAGAAAGTCCTATGTTTCTTTATTCCATATTGATTTGTCTTTTAGGTTGGCAGGCAAAAATGTTAGCTTTCTTTGTTATTTTCAGAAGTTTTATCCTTAAAAGCTATCAAGATTGATAAGGTATTTGCATCTGAGGTTTTTACAGGCTTTAAATGAAGCCGATTCCAACTTACACTAACCTGGGATTTTAGTGACGTTGCACTCCCCGCTGTAGTCTGGGTAGGAAAGGGAGCCTGTAGAAGCTGAACTTTGTCCAACTGGTCATTTGGTTAGTGCAATTCGGGAACACGCAAACGTGAACCATGTTGACGTCTGCAGTAGCAAGTTCTGTTTAGCCGACCGCCGTAGACTCAATGTTAAGTCCTGCTGAACGGCTCCAGTAGCTTCAAACTAATTTGGGTGAGTAAATGAATGTAATATTTGCTAAAAAATAGGGTCTAGGTTGAAAAAAAATTATGTTCCCTCTAAGGGTAAAAAATGAAGTAAACTGGCACAAGTTGACGACAGTAAGCTCTAGTAAGCTGACTGAAAACAATGCTTTGTAGGGATGTCCCAGTTGAAATCTTTATTTTAAATACATTTTTCTTGATAACAGATCATTTGTGTCAAGTAGTTTCTGAGGAGAAGCAATTCATTTTTTTATATACATTTGACTTAACACAATGTTACAGTGTTACAAAAAACATTATGCCCCTACTTAAAAAGATTTACTAAAAGCATTTTGCTTATATGAAAGCCCAAGAGCATTTTTAATTCATTTGTTCAAATGACTTGTTGATAGTTAGACTCATAATATATCTCTTTGCAGCTTTCTTTAATGATGTGTAGACAAAAAATACAGAAAAAGTTGTTATCCTGTGAACAACATCCTGTGAACTTGTGAACAACATCTGTTGGTTGTGAAGAAAGCATGCCTAAATACTAAAGATCACAGGGCCTTTGCAGTAAGGGCTCCAGCCCTTTGAAACTTTTTTGTTCAGCTTGAGCTCCGTTGAGCTCTGTCGGTTTTCCTTTAAAAAGCAGCTGAAAACTAAAGCTTTACTTTTAAATGTTATATACTGTTTGACTGTTGCTATGTTTTTTGTTGTTTTTTCTTGTATCACACCACGTGATAATTTCTATAAAGGTGCAGGATAAACCAAATTTTACTTACTTAAACTTTTGTGCCAGCATAATATTCAATGCATGGTGTTTCAGCTTTTTGCTGCAGCCTGAGCATACGTAATAGAACAATTCATATGACACCGGCACACGGAAAGCTGCAGCAGCCAATTCACACTTTTTTTTTGGCAATAAAAGTCATTAAAAATGGTGAGAACAAATTGCTAGTAAAAACTTTGATTCATTATACTGTCAAAACACAGTGAACAGCCAGTCGAATAGTTTTGCATCTATGCACATAAAAATGGACGTTGATTTAAATGCACTATGCTGCACAAAATTTACAATACCATTTTTGATATAATATTATGGGCAGTGCAAAAACAAGTATTACAATTTATTTCAATCAGGGACTGACTGATCGGGTTTCTGATACAACCCCACTTATCTGATCAGAATATTTCACACTGAAGAAAGTAAAGACAAGGGGGCTGGAGCGTTGATTTATGTAACACTGTAACAGAGAGTAAAATCATTAGAAAACTCGAGAACAAAATCAACATGAGGCAGGGAGAAAGTATTTGAGAGAAAAAAAAAACCCACAATATATCAACATATCAGTGTAAATGTCTAAAAAACAGATGTTATAAATCAAGATCACCGTAATTGCAATCTTTCAAATTTCTTGAAACTTTTTTGTAGAAGAATATAAATAAAAGATATTGTTTGGAGTGGCTGTCGCTCCAACAATAACAGGATTGTCCTTTAATCAGAACCTTGCAAATTCATGTTCTGCTTCTTGAATTTTATTCCAAAACATATTGTGTTGCCTGTTTTTCATGCAAACCTGCATGTAATACTTCACATCCAGTAAAAACTGAAACCAGTTTGTGAATCAGCCTCCAGCTTTGCTTCTGATTTACTTTTTGCCTCTTTGACTGTCCGCATGTCAATTATCTCCCTTCTCCAAACAACCCGTGATAATCACACAAAAGCTGGATGCCCCATTAAATTTCTAACACAGTTTCCCCCCCGGATGGTGATGAATCACTGAATACAAATCAAATGGAGAGGACTTCTCACTCAGAGCACTGCCAAGACAGTGTCTAATTTCCACTAATTCGAATAATTACTCTGTGAGATGCATTAAAAGTTTGATGAATGAAAATTGAGGAAATTTATAAAATGGGTCACTGCAACTGCAAGTTGCATCATTAAAGTAAAGTAAGTGGATTGTAAATATAAAATGGAATGAATATGAAATGATGATGATGATGATGATGATGATGATGATGATCTTTCTTTAAAGAGTGTCTAACCATGAATAGGACTTCGAGTCCATTCCCAAATTTGAATAAACATCTAGAGAGGCACACGGTGCCACAGCTGGTAGCGCAGCTCACCTCACAGTTAGAAGGTCCTGGGTTCAATTCCTGCTGGGGATACTGTGGTGTTTATTCCTTTATATCATTGAACCCATGCCCTGGGTGGCGAAAGGGCATGTTCTCCCCGTGTTCCCTTAAGTAGCTACTCCCACAAAAAAAATGCACCTGTCCTGGGCTCTATACTGCCTCCTCCTGAGGGGTTGGGGAAGATCTGGCTGGAATAAACTTGATCCTTCCACGTGCTGCGTCCAGCTGGGGAAACCCAACACCTTCAAATGAAAAGACGGGCCTGCTCACTCCTCAGGCAAGAAGGAGGCTTGAGCTTCAGTTCAGGGCCCTCCTGGGGTTGGCAGAGGGAGAGCAATGCCCAGGACTGGACTTAGGTAGGACACTGGGTGATAAATAATGGAAAAAAAACCATGGGATAAAAAAAAGAATAAACACCTACTAACCAACTTACTACTACTACTACTTGCTAACACAGGCAGTAATTATCTCATTTTAATGATGAGCAAGGTAATATATAATTAAATAATTATAATAAGAAAATTACACATTCACAACATGTGTTTTTAGAAAAGAGAATATTAATGCATCAATCTGTTCAGTCAAAATATTTCTGCTCCATATTTCTGCTCTTATCAAACAGACCTGGTCTACTTTAAAAAAATAAGGTCATGCTACACACAACTGTAATAAAACTGCACTGAGAATAAGGTTTTAAATCCTGACATAGAAAATAGAAAATATTTGAAGCTGAATGTAGAAAAATCTTCACACTTGATCTTCACAGTGTAAACAATATTTTATTGATTGACATTGAAAGGAATGAAATTAAAGTGTAAAAAATCCTTTATGTTTGACAGGTCAATAATTTGAAAGACAAAATTTTGCGCCCATGTATGGACCACATGCAGGGATAACAACTGGGATTGGTGGGCAATAAACAATTTATTTTTAATAATAGTTATGAAAAAATCAAACTAGCTATAAACAAAATAGATTAATCATACAAAGTGGACAAATTCTAAAAGTGCTATTTGATATGATGATACACTTGGTTTCTGAACATCAGTGGCTGTTGGTCAACCAGTAAAAAACAAGGCCTGTGTAACAAACAAGTCGACTGATTCACCTTCTTGGCTAATGATGACTAATTTTAAATTAAGATTTTTCTTCTCTGGGCTATATATTTCTTTAGCCAAAATATGTTTGTCATAAATTAAATATCCAAATTCTTAACAAACCTGTAATCACAGGTATAAAATTAGTCATTCACAATCAAAGTTTGACACAATCAATCATTACTTTTTAAACATGTGGTTAGTTAATTATCATTTCAAAAATTTTTACATTTCTTAATTGAATAAAATTATTATAAACACTAATAAGACTCTTTTCCTGGGTCATCTCAAATGTTGTTAAGCATACAGATATAATTCTACAATTAAAACCTAACACATTCATACAACTCCTATGTTTTGCGATGCCACTACCAGTATAAATAGATTTGCTTTAACTAAATCTTTATTGTTCAAGACCTTTGGAAAGACCCGCAAAATTAACAACTCCATTTTAAAGTTTAGATCCTATGTGTCTGTTTTATTGTAGTAACATACTGTATAGTTGTAAGCTATTCACCAGGAAGGAAAGAACAATTCCCTTAGTAAAAGTGGAAGTGAGAAGGGAAGTAATCATTGATAAATGCAACCTTCGATCTACCTAAGTTGGCAATACAAATTATACAAAACTCTCACTGACATGTATTGCCATTGACAGGGGAACAGAGAGCACAGATATCAAAGTTATATCAGATTGAAGACTAAAATTTGTATTTGCTAGAATGTGCATTAAAATGGTTGTCCCCATACTGCACAAAGCAGAGAATTAGAACAGAGCGGCTTCACCGCTAGCACTGGCGAAACTGCAGCCCACACCTCGACTAAAATTACACAACATTAGCATTTCTTACCTCAGTTGAAGTCATGCCTGTAAAACTGTAAATTGTCTAGGACATGACTGACTCAGCAGTTGTTTATGATGGTCCCTGAGTGAGCTCTCACACGGCATACGTGCATAAGCTCATGCAAGAGCTTACCATTCAGGCTGCAGTTACATGTTTGGCCTGAGGGGGCAATCATGAGCAAAAAGCTTTCACTCTTTACATAGTCTGTTTAAAGTCTCCTTTTTATGTAAACAAAAGTTTGCTCATGTTTTCAGATCATGTAATAAATAACCTGATTAAGTGAATAAATTCTTTAATAACTAAGTATTTTTTATATATATATTGCATTCAGTCCTCACCAGAAGGCTTAATTTCAAGATACAAGTTACATTTGTACCTCCTGCTCTGCGGTTGTTGATGATGGAGATGGCAATTGCTACTCTGAGTGTAAATGCGCATGATGCCATTACACATTAGGATGCCCTTGGAAAGCACTCTCCTTTTTTCTGCTTTTTCAACATGAACATTCACTATTTAATTAAATTTACAGGCATATAGAGGCAACTGCTGTCAAAAGACGAGGGCTAAATCTATTGACCAGGGAAGTGCTGTATCATGTAAGAGGAACAGATTTTACATTGTAATATATTTAATTGTGGTTAAACATATATATACTCCCTTTAAGAAAGGCTCATCATGCTTACAATCAGCCGCCACAGTCGAATCACTCGTGGCTTTGTCATTACCTGTGTTGTCCTCATTCTTACATTTGAGTTGTTTCTTCCCTTGAAGCCAATATTCAAAGTGTTTTAAAATACCGTGTGGAAATATGTTTGAATTGAAGCTACTCTTTTTTGGCATAAGCTGAAAAATGCATCTTCATCTCAAAGCTAACCAATGTTTTTTGCATACAGAACCGTTGTAAAATTTCTCTCTATATTATTTTTCAGTGTGGCTGTTGCTTCTGCATGTAATTATGTTTTCACTATGGAAAACAATATAAAGTCTTAACTTCTTATTTTAGGTTTTTTAATCATGAAATATGACATTGTTTAAATTTTAAATAACTACATTTATAAATAGGTGAATCTACAAATACTGAATATGTGTTAATTTTTTTTTACCTTAGGTTTTTTTTATAAAAGTGTACCCAGATGGCATGCTGTCCTTTTTGTCCTCGTTCCTTTGCCAAAGGGTCCTCAGAGGAATCAGACGCAATGCAGAGTTTGATTTTGTTTTCTGTTTTTGATGATGAAATGCTGCAGTCTCCATTCTAATTTTTCGCTTTTTTGTTTTGAATTTTATAACCCTCATTTACTAATATTAAATAGAGCTTGTCCATATTTTCGTCATCAGTTGACAGTACATGTTTGTTAATTTTATACTACTTTCAAGGTACTATGAACAGTATTGGCCGGGATCTTTTTTATTTTTCTGACAGAATTGACAACCTCTGAAACCACATCTTAAGCATCAATAAGCCTTTTGAATTAGTGCCAGACTGCAAGGACTAATATGATGTTTTTAGAGTACTACAACTCCTATAGATACTTATGAAGATTTATGTGTACATAGTGTTCTTAAGTTAAAAGCAAGTAAAGCAATTATCTTTTAACTCTTCTCACTTGTGTGAGCCATCTCTGAAGTAGTCCCACACACAAAACCATGTTAATGTGTCCTTTGCTCTGGTCTCATCCATTTAATGCTGTCAAAGTGCTGATTGCACAGGACGAACATTCAGAGAGGTGGAGAGGAACACCAGCTAGCAATTTGTCACTTTCTCACCACCTTATTTTACTGGTTGAAAAGACTACGTGCAGGAGAAATTGGGATTTGACTGCAGAACAGTTACAGAAGGATAGTCAGATTATAAAAGTGCAACAAAAGGAAAAGGAGGACATTGTATTACATTTTTCATAAAGTTAGAATTGAAAATACTGCCCCATTAACTTTGTGGAAGTTGAGTTTTCGGTGTAAAATAACTCCATATCCTCTTGCTAGAATTCTTTTTTATAATAATAGGAAAAGAGAGGGGAACAGAGAGCACAGATATCAAAGTTATATAAGATTGAAGACTAAAATTTGTATTTGCTAGAATGTGCATTAAAATGCTTGTTCCCACACTGCACAAATCATACACTTATTCATAAATATGATTGATTTCCAAAACTGGTTGGAGATGTTCTATTCAGGCAGAAATTATGAATGCCATTGCAATTGGGAGGGAGGGAGGGTACAGGTGTATAGAAAAATAAAAGTCTGCAATGGAGTTTATTATATATATTTCTAAATATGTGAGCACTGGACAAATTGAATTCCCCCTTTTTGGGGATAAACCAAGTATCTATCTATCTACAGTGCTCTCAAGTCTCACGCAATGAGGGTGAGACACACGCATTTCACCAACTTCACACGATCACACGCCACACATGCCATTTCTCACGCTGATAAATAATTAACCCTCTTGGCGCCACGGTCGAGATTTCTCGACAAGATGCGGCACTGAATAAAACGGCCGATTGTGTCAAATAGGTTGTCATATTTTATTCAAATTCCACTCCACTGGTCGGTAGACATGTCATACGTCATCACTGAGTCAGAAAAAAGTAATCCTTCTATACAAAATTTTCGCGCTTGAGTGCATTGAATCAATTCCCGCATAGCGGATCTAGTGTGCGTCTGAGCTATTTTTAGTCAGAGCGTTAGTGTAAACATCACAGAGTATTTACATTATATTATTGGGTAATGGCATCAGCGAAGTTCACCTGCAAGTTTACCCGTAATGAAGTGTTGTATTTTCTCTTTGCTGACCCTGATTCTGAAGGGGAATATCTGCCTTCAGAACATGACGGTGATTAATTTAGGGATCACGCTTCAGATGCGCCCCAAGCTTGCAGCTGGACAAAGGGAGAGTTTAGCCCGAGCACAAACTGTAGATGTTGGGGACAATGTTTCATGGGGTCGGGGTGTTCATCTGAAAGTCAGCAGGCTTGTCTGTGGTGTGGGAAACGAGGCTGGAAATTACGCGGGGGTCCAGTCTTTTTACCGCGCTGGCCAGCTCGCTTCTTTGTCTTCTGACCGTGTGCCTCCCCGCAATCGTGGCGACAGAAACGTGGTCGAGCAGCTGTCTAAGGTCACTGAGATCTCAGACGAGGTCGTAGTGTTTTTAGGACAGTTAGGGGAGGCAGAGGCCCCTCTGTACCAAGCAGATCTGGCCGTGCCACCCGGAGCAAGAGCAGGAGCGGTTGGAGCAGAGGTGGAGGGAGCAGAGGCGGTGTTGCGCTGGGGCGGGACAGGGGGCCCATGCACAGTTTTTTTTTGTGATATAAATGTATATATATCATATAAATAATATACAGGGACCCCATAGATGGAAAAAGAGTTCCTAATGTATGTAGTAAATGGAAAATCGCTAGCCTACCGCTACCTGCATTCGTTTTGTTTCTGCCATTTATTGGTAATGATTTACACAGTTTGTTTACTACTTACTATATACCTGAGCATTCAGTATTGTGCAATATAGCATTCAGAAGGTGAGGGACCTTTTGGGGAGAAAGAAGTGCTGCATTTTAAAATCCAAACATGTGACTTTTCATGAAAATTCTATAATCCAAGATGGCCACCACACCATATGACGTTATAATATGCAAATTAGATGGGGGAATTTAACCCCCACTTTGGCTCATCCATAATATTTTTCTAAGTTACAGAAAGTCTTTATCTCTTATCACTTTTAAGGTATAGCCTTTTGAAATTAAGATGTAATAATCAAACATTTAAAAAAAAACTCTGGCGCCTAGAGGGCGCGTTACTATGAACAGTCAATGCCCACCACAGCTATGTGCTTGTACAGCTTATCGTACAGCTGTCTTGAGTTAGCAAATCAGAACATAGAATTTGTAAACCAATCAGACAACAGAATGTCTTGTTGCTAGCCGGGAAAGATCCAAAATAGGCAGTGTTGTCGCTGGCTGACGAAACTTGACGAAGCTTGACGAAGACAGATCTGACCCCCCACCAAATCGCGCCGCTACAACCAATCAGGGGACAGAGTTTCAGTGACTCTGTGACTGTCATGGAGTCACAGCCTCAGCAGGACATGGAGGAAATACTGATAAACACCGTGGCTAATCACCCCGAGCTACATGACACAAGCAGTTTGCTATAAGAGACAGAAATAAAAAAAAATAACTATTTAGAAAGGAATGCTCTTAAGAGGTTTGTGGGTGGCTCTTAAAAGAGTCGTTGCTGTAAAAGCACCTCTCAGCCTAGAAGTGAGCCTTGAAACATTCTCCTCACCTGGTTTCCTGGTAGGAGCTCCCGCACCACGTCCCACGCTGCTCAAATATTATAAACTTTTACGAACCGCAGACAGATGGACAGCTGCTCAGAAATGTAGTTGGTGTTTCAGCAGGCGAAGCTTGGACCTTCACGGCACAAACTGGGCGAGCAGGTCACGTTCTCCAGGCGGCGAGGAGCCGGTGTTTATGGATCCCTCCGCCGTAGCTAGACTGTATCTGTACACACACACTACACACAAGCATGGATTAATGAACATAATACAAATGTTTCTGGTAAGCTCCTGTGAACAACTAACTAATAATGATAACCTCAGCTTAAGATATGTCCGTCCACACCAATGTCCCCACACCTATGTGTGTGCGAGCATGCAGGTCTGAATAAGGTTTCCCCATGCAAGTGATTGATAGCTGGTGTAAGGAACCGTCAATCCGTCCTACAGGAATCGACACAGACATGGAGGAGGCAAGAGATGTATGCATCCAGGGTCCCACAGAGTACAGAGGCCACAGGCCGATCAGCGCAGGGTCGATCACCCACCAAGAGAGGAACAGATGGAAGCCCCAGGGGAACACCCACCAGCCGCAATGCTGGGGCCCGAGAGATTGCAGTGACGAGCCCACGGGCTCCGCCGGAAACCGGCTACGCCAGGGCGGGCCCGGATCAGGACCCGGAGGCCACGGGGACCAGGGGCACCCCGCTCCCCAGCGGGGCCCCAACCAGGGACCAGCCGACAAGGGGCCGCCGCCGCAAGCAAGGGGGATCCGCAGCCAACCGACGGACAACACACGCCGCCGCCACCCCGGACCAATACCCACCGCCAACAACCCGGCCCGCCCCCACAAACCCACACGCCAGGGAGCTACAGCAAGAGCCACAGCGGATGTATGCCCTCCCCAGGCCGCGCCCAGCCAGCACCTGGACATCCAGATCTTCCAGCTCCTGGGTCCAGATCCCGCCCCACGCAGGGCGCCAAGATCAGGGGCCCAGCCAATGCGGTCCATAATCCACCGCAGATGCACTCTGGCCCAAGGTCCGCTGAAGGCCAGTTCGCACGTGAAAATACAATATTTTAAGCGCGACCAGTTCGCGTTGTACACGCTTCAAGGTGCGAATGTGCAGACGAACAGCTAGGCGTGTATCGCGCTTTATAGTCGCTCCTATCACGTTCAGTGTTGACACACTGTTAGAACCTTTACCAGGTGCATCGTTTACCTGGATTTTTCTTTTTTGAAATAAATATTAATTGATTTATGGCAGAGCAAAGAGATTATGCTTGAAATAGTGAATGTAAAACCTCAGAAAAAAAAAAAAATTATATTTGAATACATATTCAAAGTATGTATTCAAATGTTTAAATACTACTATTTTAATCAGAATTCATGAATACCTATTATTGTCATATTAATATTGAACTGTAAAGGTTGTGTTAAGTATTTTAAATAAGCAATTTGAATCTCCCACCTGTGGCTATTAACAAACTTCTGGCTTAATTTTAGATGGATACTTGATCACTGTTCCTGGCAGAAGTTGTAGAGTTCATTAAAATGATTTGCCGTCCTGGCACACATTCAGCTTTTAGACATTGTCTAAGAATTTTCAAAAGATTGAGGTAAGAACCACTCCAGAAGCTTGGCCTGCTTTTCTACTCCAAAACCAATTTGGAATCCTGAAATTGTTGGAAGACCAAACTAAGTTCATGTTTCAAGCATCTGATCTAAACTGCCAATGTCAGATGAATAAGACAAATTTAGGATGTTTAAGAAGATCCTTATTGTCATGCATTTTCAGCCAAGCCTGAGTGTCATTGCCCACAGTTAGTATAACATTAACATGGCCATGTAGTGGTCTGAGCAAGTGACATGTAACACAGCAATTGTATCAGTATCAGTAGTATCAGTCCTTATTTAAATTATGTAATGCTAGACCAACGTGGAGAGAAAAGAAGTGTAGTTATTAAATTTCAAAGTCCTCTAAAGGAATAATCCACCAAAGACTAAAACATATTTCTGATTACCATTACTTACAATAATGTCTAGTTCTGCAAATTTGCATTTACATGTGTTTTATGTGTAATATCTTTTAATTTAGCATATTCTACACTGCTAAAAATAATAACAGATTGCCTTTACATAATAAAAAATAATAATAAAACAAGTCACTATATTTGCACAGTGAAGGGTTAAACATCATGACTGTGAAGATATTTTATCACAAACACATGCCAGATGTCAGGATGTTTACTGTCTAAAATTTGCACTGCAAAGAAATTGTTACTGGGGGTGGTTGCATATGTTGTAGACTCTGGATATTTATATGTATTCATGTTTAGATATTAAATCATAATATGGTAATGTGCCATTGATTATAGCATATATAGAGGAAATTATTAAATTTGTAGTTTTGGATGGTTTGGCACATAAGTTGGCCCTTGAGAGGAGATCCCTTAATCTTTGTGAATATCCATTTAGTTTTCTCTGTGAGCCATCCTTGTATTTTATTTTAAATTTGAACAAATTATTTCTACAAATATAATTGTTTTCTCTTTGTTGCTTGAAATTGATAAATATGTTCTTAATGTATTGGTCAGCAACTGTATATTTCTATCCTTCCCTCTCTTCAGTGTTGGGTCAGGTACATGGTGTGAACGGTTCTGATTACCCCAATAACAGTGTACCTCTGAAGAAAGATGTTCTTATTTGCAAGAGTGAGTGAGATTCTTGCCAGGAAGTGAATGCATTGAGTATTATTGAATTATTTCTGATTGCATTCATTTATTATTTTTTTACCTAAAAACAGAACATCTTTTAACAAGCAATTACCTTATCCTTCTCTATTGCGACCCATCTTATCTCACTGTCTGCTGCATGTAGCCAGATCCAAATTGAGAGGTTCTGAGAGGCAAGGTGATATGTCCTTAAGTTAGGTAAATGAAGTTATCCTCTTGAGTAATGGGCCTGCAGAGAGACAAGTCTGAATTTAGGATTATTTTTTTTTCAAATAAATTGAATTATCCCATTTTCAAATCAAAATGCAATTAATTTGGATAATATATTGTAATCTGCATTTAAGAGGATAATAGGTCTAGTCCTTTTTTAATCATATTTGTTAGCAGAGTCGATAGTTTATTTGAGAAGGCTTTATAGAATTCAGTAGGAAAACATTTTAGTCCCAGTGCTTTTTAATTTTGTAGTGACTTATTGGTTTGGTGTACCTCAGTGTCAGATATATTTGCATCAAATTGATCCTTACCTTGATTCTGTAATTTGGGACGAGCTATTCCTACTATAAACCTTTTTGCAGCTATATTGTCAACCTCCTGTTTCCGTTTTGTATAAATCTTCATGAAAGAAATAAAATTTTGCATGGGAAAAGGGAAAGTTGTTTTTATTTTTTTCAACGTGGACGTATTTGCTTTAGCATTTATTATGTTCATTTACTCATTCAGATAAGTTTGGTGCCTGTAATCAGGCATTATCTGCCTCAAAATGCCTTCATTTAACCAGCTTTTTGTTATCAATGTTTTTGTTCTTAATCGTTATCACTACTTCCCTCAGAGTTCAGAACTCAGGTCCAGGTTGAAAAAAAAAACATTCCATTTAAGGCATTCCTCTTTTTTGTATGCTGTATATTCCTGTTCTAGTTTTCTCATGTCATTTTCCAGTTTAGTTAACGTCTTTCTTTAACCTTATTGGCACTGTATGACAGACATACCTCTCCTATAGGCTTTAAAGACCTCCCAAATATTATCATTTGAAGAGAACTTTAAATTAATGTCCAGCAATATTCAGTATTGGTGATCATATATGAGATGAACCCAGGGCCTTTTAACATAGGATTTTTACATCTGCAAGCTGTAAGGTATCTTAGTAGTCAACTGAAGTTTGGTAGGGCTGTGGTCAGAAATGGTGGCTGCTGTAGTTGCAGTTTATTACAGTAGAATTCATTTTTTTGCAGTAGAAAAAAATTTAAATTCTTGAGAATGTGTTATGTACTCATGAGAAGACAGAGACACCTCTCTGGGTTGGGTGGAGCGTTCACATTTTTTTTTGTCTGTTCTGTTGTGGCAGATGGCCGCTCGTACTGAACCAGGTTCTAGTTCTGCTGTCAGTTTCCTCCTGTTAAAGGGGAGTTTTTCCTCTCCACTGTCGCTAGATGCTCAATATGAGGGATTGCTGAGAAGTCAATGACGCAACACAGGCAACTGTCTACTGTCGCTATTTGTTCATTCAGAAGGAGTGAATGCTGCCAGTCAATGACTCAACAAAATCTGCTGGGATTCCATAAACAGACAACTTTTAAACTCATTGGAATGTATGTACAGTTGAATTAAAATGACTTTTAGTGTAAAGTGCCTTGAGATGATATCTCTTTTGACTTAGTGCTATATAAATTGAATTTAAAACATGTGAACCAAAATAACAAAAAGGGTTACAACTCTAGTTTATTGTAGTCTATTATTTTTTATACTAGAATTCGAGAGTAGAAAATACAATACAAAGCACAAATGACCTAAAATATAACTTTTACGAAGATCTTAGATTACATAGATAGTGAATTTCTCTTGGAGATGAATAAAGTATCTATCTATCTATCTAGTTAGTTTATGGCTGCTGTGTCATTGCAAGGCCAAGTCACACAAATGTGCAAATCTTTAAAAGTTCTGACTCCTCAAGCTTCATTCCAAAAATAGCAGCAAAATTCTTTCATCAGCTGTGCAGTTCTCCTTAGTTGTAAATGATGAATTCCCACTCAACAGGAAGACAATGTAAAAAGAAAGCAATTTTTTTTTCTGATAGCTGTTTTCTTAGTTTATAATGTAATAAAATGAAAGGGTATTGAAGGTTAAGTTGAGTCTAATGAAGCACTCAAACTTTCTTGTCTGATCTTCAGGAAATCCCCAGAAGAATGTAAATGAAGCGGCAGAATATAAATTTTAATGTACAGCAAAACATAAACAGTTATGGAGTCATCAAAATAAAACATTGATTGTGCTATTACCAGGAATATGTGTTTTTTGCTTCCAAAAAAATAGTTTCAGAATTTAATTAAAAGAGCAACTGGAACTTGGTTAGATTGATCATGCTTTGGGCTTGTATGGCAGCCAGTGTCACAAAAAAAGTGGTATATGAAAGAAGCTGCATTTAATGTTATCCCTGCTAATTCTCTGCAGTATTTTATTTCAATTCCAAATGGTTTTATTCTGACTTTGTAAAGCTTCCCTTAAAAAAGAAAAATCTAGTTATTGTGTTTATAGTCCCATTATTTTATCAATAGATAGAATGCGTGCTTTAAAATTGCTGATTCACTTCTGTGTTATTAACATTTTTTTCTGCCTGTGACTTGCTTTAGGCAACAGATCCAGATCTGGGAGCAAGCGGTCAGGTCCATTATAGGCTTGTCAACCACCAGATGTTGTTTTCCATCAATGCCTCTGGAGCCATCAGGACTGCAGTGCCGCTGAACAGAGAGGTCAGAGAAAGTCACAGATTTATTGAACTTTAATCATTATTGGATTCAACATATCTGAAAGATGTCACCAAATATTTTTTGGAGCTGAAGCCTTAATTTTTCCTTATGACTCTCTGTAACCTTGAAGGTGAAAGGGCACTATTTTCTGGTTGTTGAAGCTTCGGATGGTGCAGTGGACCCTCGGCGATCCAGACTTACCCTCTCTGTGACTGTTTTGGATGTAGATGACAACAGTCCAATATTCTCCCAACAATCTTTCGACGTCAACCTACCTGAAAACACCCCAAAGGACACTGTCATTTTACAATTAAAGGTGGGTTTCTGTCTAGGTTGGGAAAATCAGTTGTTTATGAACAGTATGGCTTCACAAATTAGAATAGTTTTAAAAATATTATCTTTTTTCAATAATTCAATTTAAACAATGCAAGCAAACCCAGAGTTATAAGCTTCAAGTATTCTTAATTTTGGTTATTCTGACATAAAACTAATGAAAATACAAACCTCACATATAAAACTTAATCCAAGGTAAAACCAGAAAAAGTATTTTTAACTTAGTAATGACAGCTTGAAAAGTATGTCTACATGTATTGTACAAATGAGTGTGGCGTGGTTTAAAGGCAGGCAACATTTGGTACTGTTGAGTTAGCCCAGGGTGTTTCAACTCATCAGGATGCTCCATGGATTCTTTATGGGGTCTTCTTGCTGAAAACATTCTCTGAAGCCGTAGTTCTCTTGCAGATGAAAGCAAATTTTTCTCCAGGATTTCCTTATATTTTGCTAAACTAATTTTACCTTCTAGCTTAACAATCCTTCAAGGGCTTGCTCCCAATGATCCTCCCCTACAGCATTGAGCTGCAACCTACACACCCCATCACAGTGAGAACCTTGTGTTTATGGTAATGTGAAGTATTTTAGTGTCACATAAAACCAAAACACCAACCTGGACCCAACGGGTCGGGCTGGGTTCGGGCTTAATTTTTACCATTGTCCACGGGCTCGGGTCAGGCACGGGCTTTAGGGGTCATATGATCATCTCATTGGTGCATTATTTTATAGCCTAAAAAAGCACTGCAATTGGCCCACTAACGTTATCCCAAATCTACCTGTCAAGATGCTGCATGTCCACCGCATGCATCATAATGTGAAAGACCCATTCTTCTCAAATCATAACAGAAAACATTCTCCGACTACTGTACTGCACTCTCACAGAAAATGCTGAAGTGTAAATACACTATTACCTGACATCCCAAGTCTCACGTTGCAGAAGTCTCCTGCATTTATATAGTAGCTCCCTGATGCCCACAAGCAGGGGCAATTTTGGGCCATTTTTGGGGTTGCTGTAGCACCACCAAACTGAGTAAAGCAACCTCTAAAGTTAGAGATTTATTTATTTTTTTATTATGTGCTTTTTTTTTTCAAAATAAAAAAGTGTGAAAAGACATGCATTATTGCTTGAAATGTAATATTTTTTTAAAAATACAATATACATTTTTATTTTATTTTTTTTTTTAATGCAACAATATTCTTTTCCGAGCCGTCTTTAAATCCATCATACATGTATGTGTGTCTATACATAAATGTGCGTCTGGTGAATCTCCAGCGGGAGTCTGTTCCAAAGAGCTGAAAGTTCAGCAAACCACTAAAAGATAAGAGGATTTGCTGTTTTTACTAAACAAACTGTACAGTGAGCTGTGTTTTTGCATGCAGATAATCTTTGCTGAATGAGTAGTTAATACATGCCAATATATTGTTTTAAGCTAGTTATTGTTACTTGTTACATCTTACTGAAGTATACTGCAAAATTATAAAAATGAAAAGCTCAGTTTTTCAAATGAAAAGCTCAGTTTTTCAGTATTACCGACATCAAAAAATTACATTTATATAAGAGAAAAACTATATACATACTTTAGAGATCAATAATTCTCAGTATCTAAATTTCAAACAAAGTAAAGGTGAATTTAACCAAACAAAATGTTTTAGTTCCTGTTTCTTTGAGTTGAGGTATGCCTGTCACCTTGGACTGCAGGTGGTTACTTTTGATTGCTTTAGTTATACTGACAAATCATCTAAGAAAAACACTGTATTAATGTTTATTAATTAATTTTCTATTAGTGAATCACCAATTTACCTATCAACATCTTGTTATGAAATACTTTTTGTAAAAATTATCTTTTTTCAAAAAACTTTAAACATTTTCTTTTCATTATTTAAGAAATAACAGCTTGCGGTGGCTAAGAAACCAGCTTTTATTCAGAAAGAAATAGCTGGTAATTAATTTATTTTCTTGTTAATTCAGAAAAACAAAGCTTTAAATTCATATTTTGCTTTTGTTAATTCAGAAAAAACATGTTTTTTTTCATTCTATCAAACTGCAGTTGAAGATAAAATGAACTAATTTCTGTATTCCTGCAGTATTCAGGAAATCTCATAAATGGGCCATGGAACGAGTGATTACACTTTGGGGATGATCAGGTCTTATAGAGGAGTCTAAACTGTATTGAGGTGCTTGGCAGAGAGCTAAGCTCTCCAGGTTCTGGTTTTCTAGTTATTTTAAGATAATTTTTGTCAGTTTGTGATATTTTTATGAGCAGTGACTTTCTATGCTGATATCAAAGCCAATGTGCTACTGACTGCCCACAAGTCAGAAAAGTCTCCTGAAATCTAGAGCAGGCAGTCAAGTATGTACAAAGATATGCATGCAGGCAAGATAGACTTTTATGCAACAGAAGCAAGTGCTTAAAGCTTCCTTTAGCTGCAGACAAACAAAAAGATTATAAATCAACATGCCTTGAAATTATTCTTATTCAGTTATCATTTTAAGCTTCAGATTATAGGCCTATTTGACCAGAATTTCAAACATTTGTCCAGTAAAATGAAAACCTGCCGGTCACATTGTCCAGTGCCATTTTTTCTTGTGGAAACTCCATTTTGTAACGTTTTAATAATGTCAGGCTGTAACTGGGTTGAGGCTTTAATAAGCTGTCAATCAAAATAAACTCTTCGGGCTCAAGCAGAACTCGCTCAGGTCGGGTCAGGTCGGGCCCAACTATAAAGGCCCGATTTCAGCTCTACCAGGAGATGTAAGGTGCCTTAGAGATTTTTGTATCCATCCCCTGACTTAAACCTTTCATTAACCTTTTCTCTGATGTGCTTGGAGTGTTCTTTAGTCTTCATTCTGTAATTGTATCCAGGAATATTGATTAACAAGTGACTTTCCAGATACAGATAACTTGATACTACAGCCACTAGAAAAACTCAATGAAGTCAGGTTATCTCCATTTTAATCATTGTGAGACTATCACCAACAATGGCCTTTATGTACAGCCGCTTCCTGGTTACGATAAGCCAGCGCCATCACTTCCGGTTCAAAGCTGTCCCTTCTATATGAATTCGATCTTATGGGCTTCTTAAAATGGCTGTGTCGGCTTCTGTACTTTAAGTTACCGTAACTCTTCAATTGTTTGCACTATCAATGTAATTCCAACAGATTCTGAAAGCTGAGTGTTTAAGCTTTCCAGTGATTTAAAGTACATTACGGTAATGGACGTAATTTCTAGGCTACGTCCACACTAAGCCGATAAGGTTATACGGGGAGTTAGACGCCTAATGTTATCCACTCAACACAATCATTACGCCCCGTTTACGGTCCGTTTACGGTCCGTTTAAAGTCCCATGATTGCGCAATCCAATGCCTACCTATGCGTGTACTGGGCATGCGCGGGGAAAAACAAAAAGAACACAGATTGACGCATATAATCTATGTCGCTGTCGGCGCCTCCTGGATTGCCTCCTGTGTCGCCTTCTCATCCGCAAGTAGGTTAGGGTTAACTTTGCAAACGTCTGAATTTGCAAAAGAAGAAGTAGCATAGCGAGACTCGTCTCCATCTTTGCTGTTGTCATTATATGCTGTTGCGTTGTTGTCGTCATCAATTTAGGATGCAGCATTTGATTGACTTTGCTGCTCTGATTTAGCCGGGGATCGGATAAGTTGCATCCAGACGTGCTCATTTAGCCGTTGAGATAACAGTTAGACGGCTCTCTTACCCGGCTAATACTTATCCGGCCACAGACCACAAACAAAGCCGCCTTATTGTGGACGATAGGGGGGTGTAGACTAAATACTTATACATTTAAGGCATTATCCGGCTTAGTGTGGACGTGGCCTTAGTCTGAGAATGGGGAGTGACATAGCCGGCTGAGATGAGCTAAATTATATAATGCTAAGCTAAGGTAAGATAGCTATCCATGTTAGCTGCTCACGAGAGGGGATCTGTATGTACCTGGTCAAAGTATTAAAAAAACTATAAAATACACGTACCTGAGAAAAAAACGAATGT
Source organism: Apricaphanius iberus (assembly GCA_028564705.1). Classification (NCBI taxonomy): domain Eukaryota; kingdom Metazoa; phylum Chordata; class Actinopteri; order Cyprinodontiformes; family Aphaniidae; genus Apricaphanius; species Apricaphanius iberus. The sequence continues at coordinate 427,995 of JAPXFQ010001240.1, forward strand.
CCACGTCAGAACCAACAAATTGCTGTTTTCTCTCAAAACATTTGCTCCAGTTGTTGTTGTCATTGAGCAACTTCCTCTCGCAATCTCAGTTTTTTTTCTCGAGTACATTATCCACAAAAACAGGATCCTACATCCACAGTAGTCGTGATCGTGGACTCTAACTACTTCCTCACTTCCCACCGTCTCTGGTCTAGCTGTATGCTTCCAAACACTAGGTCTTCTCTCCCTGAGAGAATAGTTGTTCCAGTTAAATAAAAACTGGTATGGCACTAGCTTTAGACGCCTCCGCCCTCCTTCCTTACTCGGCTCTTTGACGTCTTGTGCTGCAAAATGTCTACTGCAGACACTGGTGTGGTTAGAGATAAAGATGTTTTCTCTTCTAATATTCACAATCCATCTCTTTCATAGTTGCTGGTCTGATGTAAACATGTGAAAACCAATAGCTGAATTATATATATTTAGCTAAAGAGGTACACAAAGGAACAATGCAGTGTTCAGCTGTCAGCTTCCCACTGCTGAAACTTGAATGATGGCTTCATCTATTACTACTATGCTATACTATAAATCTCGAATAAAAGTAATATCTAATCCCTCTATTTGCCTCTGTGCTGCACTCTACTGACACAGCTTCTGTAGGATGTAGGCTACCGGGAAACAATTTTACTGGCTTATTGCAAAATAGAAGTTCTACTTAGTGGGCTATGCATAAACCCCATTGGCTGGACATTTGTTGAATTAATTAAGCCTCTTTAAAGGCAGTAAATAATTGTGCAATCGCTTATTTCATGTTAAATATTTTTTATATTTAGACACAATATTTTCTTTGACAAATTTAACATTCATTTTTCAAACTTTTCAAAAAGCAAATAAAAAAACTGTATGTTTTACTGTGATTCATGGGTATGAGTAACATAAACATTATTATGGTCTTTTCAGAACCAGTTTATCTCAAAAAGCATAGTGCTAAAGATTTGTTGCCGTTTTTTGACCTATTGTCCACTTTAGAATTGAACCAAAACTTATTTATTGAGGGGAAATTCATGTATAATGTTATTTTTTAAATACTATTCTACTTTAAACAATCCAACACATTTTCACTTTTTCATATTTACAATAAGGTGAAAGATTAATGTTCTGACTCAATCCCAGCCCTCTAAATCATAAATCTACTTTATAAGACTCAAAATTATGTTACTTCATATCCCTCTCTTAAAGTTTTCTCTAAATCATCAAAGTGCTTAAATTTCATATTCCAGGCAGGACTGGAGGTATCATAAAAGTCAAAAGTACTGTGAGAGTTGTTGAAAGATTGAAAATTGAAAGGGGTAGGTTAGCCTAAAGCTGCCCAATTTAAATACCTTCAAAAATTGAGAGGAAAATGATAGACCACCAGTGGACCACCAGAACATTAACGGTTCCTGCCACACACACTTTGAATATACAGCCTCAACAAAGAGCTTAATGAAAGTACTATTTTAGAATTTAACTCATCATCATCAAAAAAAAAAAAAAACATCACAGCAGTGATTCAACCCTCTTTATTTTCTTTTTCTGAAGGCAACAGACGCCGACCTCATCTCCAACATCACATATCGAATCAGAGCTGAAGGCCTGGATCCTGAGATAACGAGACTTTTCCATGTTGACCCCATGACGGGCGAAGTGTCAGTTCTAAAGGCTCTGGACTTTGAAGCTCTGGCTGCTTCTGAACCCACATACACTTTCACCATAGAGGCTGTCGACGTAAAGGGAACAATGCCTCCTGGGCTTGCCTCGGTTACTGTCAGAATACTGGTGAGTGTGTGTGTGTGGTTTCTCTGTCCAAGCAAAAGCACAAAAAGCAAGAGTTTGAAAGACTGGGAAATTGTTGTAAAGAATATAAGAATATACAAGGCCCTTTAACTATTACACATTTTGTTGAACTGTAACCACAAACTTGTGGATATTACAGCGGTATTTCACTTTTCTATTTTTAAAAATGGCAACTCAGTGTGTCAGGGTCAACTGGATAGATTGTAAATTGTGGAATCCAGAAATCTGAAGTGAAGAAGAAAGGCGTTGTTTGAAAGTCATAAGAGGTTCAGTTTGCAGTTTAACAGAGATGTTAGGGGGAACAGCAAACATGTAGTGCTCAGATCAAACTAAAGGTTAACTTTTTAATCTTGATGCAACAAACAAAGTCTGCAGATTTCCCAAACACACTATTCTCATGACTGAACATGCTTGTTTTGATGGGAAGATGGATAGAGCTTAATGTCTTCCAATCCTTAAAGAAAACCATGTTCGAGGGTAAAAACAATTTGATGCTGGAGAGGTTTACCTTCCAGGGCAACACACTGAAAAATGCAGGCAAAGAAAGAAAAATTGATTAGATCACTGTTAATTCAAGTATAAGAATGGTTCAGTCATGCTCCAGACCTAAACTCAATTGAGAATCTGTGGCAAGACTTGAAAAATATCTTCACTAACAAAATACTTCCTCTCTGACTGAGCGATTTTGAGAATATAAATAGGCACAAATCCTTGTTTCTTGATAGGCAAAAGCTGGAAAAGACATAACCTAAAAGCACCTGTGTCACAATAAAAAGTAATATTCTGTAAAGCTTTAGTTCATTTAATGTGGAAAACACATTTGACTTAACCAATTAACATATTTCCGATGGCAAAAATGAAGTCTTATTTTATATTACTTTCATCCTATTATCTTTCAAGTGTGGGCTTTGTTAATTTATTGCCTTACTTTTAAAGAGAGAAATATATAACAGGTCACCCTATCATTTCAGCATAGAAAGTGGTTTTATTTGAATTAAGCCTGCTTGTTCACACATCTTGTCCTTCCTTGATAAGATAAATCCCCTTATCACTACTGACTCTTGCTTTTGCTTCTGACAATAAATAATATTTAAAAATGGTCATAATTCTCAGCGCAAATTGTTACATTTTACAAAACCTCTGATTGATTCACGTTAGCTTCATTAATGTAGTGCTGAATCCACTAGAATTGCAGGGCACTTTTCATCAGCAGGTCTAACTATTACTAATTACTTTTTGAATAAATGATGCCCAACACTACTCGCAGTGTGAATAGGACCCAAAAGCAAAAGAAGGGGGGCAAAAATCCAGACCGAAGCAAGTGAACTAATGGACCTTTCTGGTGTAAATATGCTCTAAAGTTATTGATTCACAGGGGCTGAAATAACTTTTCTAAAATCCTGGGTAATGTGTTGAAAACAAGGTATCTTTTTCTGTTTTCTTCATAATTATACACAACTTTGTGTTGGTTTATCACATAAAAACCACATAAAACACAAACTAATATCTGATTTTGATTTAAAGATTACAGGCACATGTTTAAGGTTGTGTCTAAGCAACTGGTATTTCTAAACATACCCTTTTTAATCTCAAACATCCATTACCTTATAGGTTAGGTATTCTAAAAAAATGCTTTAAATTAAGTTTATATTGAGCCAAAACATACATAAAGTCAGGGCATTTTAAATGAAACCAAAAGGAAGATCTTGAATATAATTAGGGGTGTCAAATTATCGCGTTAATTGTGATTAATCATTTACAACCACTTTTGGCACCAACCTGTAATCGCAGTAATCTATATTGTAATCTTTAATTTTAATGTTTCTGTTTGCTGGTTGTCTTTAAATTAAATTCATTTTTATGCTTTGGGCTTCTTGTGGTTAAGTTGTTACGGGTTAACCACACCCTGAAGTGGAGATCGACGGCTCTACATTCATCATAAGATGACTGGTGATAAGATGACTAATGTAGTATGGTTGGAGGACGAGGTGAGAAGGAGCAGGGAGTTGCAGAGAGTGTACTCTATGGAGGAACAACTCTGCTATAATTAACAATAAATAAATAAATAAATGTGGATATAAATAAATAAATACAATTGAAAATAAATAAACAAAAATATTTAATTTCACATATATTTATGTATGTATCCCAAAATTTATTTATTTATTTCGACATTTCTAGATCACATTTATTTGCAGAGCGCTCAGTCAGCCTTTGCATCTTGTATTAAGTTTTTGACAATAGTTCACAAGCACCTTTCCATGTCCATGTTGAATTCCCACTTCATTGGTGTAAATACAGAGACTTGAAGCTAACCAATCAGGCTTTTAGGTCAGTGTTAGAAACACCCCCCTATAAGAATACACTTCTGTAAATATGTAAATAAATCTGATAATAATTTTGGCTGAGTTCAGCTGTCGGAAGTTGTGACCCATTCACGCTTATAATTTATAAGACAATCTTGTACACTATTTAGTCCAAATCATCAGACCTAATAAATGAAGAAAACTGAATATGATCAGAATTAAACTAGAATCTTGATCAAGTGGAAGCAAATGCAGTGTCGCCACTCCGGTGCAGATCACGCACCGTGCATAGGACACCAACGGGTTGGGCCGGGTCCGTACCTAACAGTCTAAGGGGCTGATTTATCAAGATTCCTGATAATGGCTGCAAAATTGTGTGCGGCGCTAAAAATTTGCGTGATTGGGTTCTTAATTTGCAGGCGATTTACTAAGATTGCGAGTTTGCAACCATTAATTTGAGCTGCACCACGGCTAGAGAGAGGAGGAATAATGTGCATGGATCCATAATTCGTCTTTGGCACAAAAAATATGCTACAGTGCTGTGAATTCTGTTTTTTGGTTGTCAGTAATAAGTGTAATTCATGCGGTGTACATGTGCTACTCTCTGCTGCATGCACACATCGTATTGCAGGGTTAGACTGATTAAAACTGCCGCATGTCTGAATTTTGTTTTTAAAATGTCATATAATGCCAATTATCATTGTGGTATTGTATATGATTACTACATTTTATTAATTGGACTCCAGGAAGGTTATCCACTACGTGAGAAAATAATGAGGATCCTCTAGGATCATGTGCGCTCAGCCCATCTTTACCAGGTATAGACGTGATGAGCGCGTAGTGAGTTATAATGTGTATTTGGGGGAAAACAGGTAAATATTTACATAACTATCAGGTTTATGGCCATTAGAGTGTTAATTACTCTTCACTTATAATGTGTGTGAATTACATTTTTTTGATTGTCAATAATAATATTATGATGAACGTGATGGCGCCAAATTAAGACATCTTTTTCAGAAGTGCTAAAAACAAACTCTAAAATAGCTGCCGAAAACATGTTTAATCTTAGTAAATCACACTGCGGCTCGAACGCCTACTTCTTTGCCTATTCTGCTCCCAATATTTTGCACCCAGATTGCATATTCATCAAGGGCAAAAGCGCTAAATGGATTGAATGCGTCATACTGTGGGTTTAACAGGCGGAATGCGCTCTGCGCCGTGTTGATAGATCAGCCAGAGCCTGCTTTTGCGATTTTGTGCGGTTTGTGCGGGTTTTAACAAGCGCAAACCATTGATAAATCAGCCCCTAACAGTCTCCCACTCAAATATAAACAGATTATCAAATCAGCATTCAAGGGGATGATGCTTGCTGACATAAGCTCTGGGCTGAACACTTTCAAATTAAAACGGGGAATCCACTCAGATCTTAAAATATTAACTTCCAAAAAGGTGCACAGAAAATTGTGTTGATATCATGTAGGATATCATAACTTAGATAAATAGTTGAGAGTCAGTTAATTTAAAGATTTAAATACAAATACATTTTTTTAATGAATTCTAAAGTGGAATGGTAGCCAATGAATTTTCACCCAAATGGTAGGAGTATGTTAGTGTCATGTTAATCCAGTTAAGAAGAAAGCTGCAGCGTTTTCAACTAACTGAAGGCGACAAAGTGTAGACTAATAGACCCCAAAAAGTACCCATTACAATAATTTAGTCAAGATGTGATATAAGCTTAGGTTACGGTCTCCAGATGACTTCATTATCTAATCTATTTATTATATCTCAGACGCAATTTGAAAAAGCATGATTTTACCCCAGCGTTAAGCCTGTCGATATAGTTTAAATAAAAGGTTATGTTTACACTAGACTCCTGATTGTTGGTTTTTTTGTTTGTTTGTTTGTTTGTTTCCAAAGATGACAAGGCAGTCAGAACAATATTCTGGTTGATGGCAGATCTCTCTATTCTGCTTAACATAACTTTACTCTTTTTCTTATTGAGGTTCAAAAAGTTAAAAGCCTTCCAATTTTTTTATATCAATAATGCGAGAGACTTATAAAAGAAGATTTTTCTTCACATGACATATACTGTATGCTTGACAATGAAAGAAAGAACATAGTCGAAAGTGAAATTAAGTACATGGAGAAAGGTTGTAGAATAGAATCCAGAGGAACCTCAGGGCGGGGCCTAACTATCAGAGATAAAAGTCCTGATATTAACAGAAATAGACCTATTTGACAAATAAGATCTGAACCACTGTAGTGGTGATCATGCCTCACTATAGCATTGCTAGCCTTTATATCAGTATTTTAAAATCTATAGTTTGAATTTTGTGAAATGTATTCAAATCAAGGCTACTGTCAACAGAAACAGTATTAGAAAAAAAATATATATATATATATATTTATTTATATATATATATATATTATTTTATACTGTTTCTGGATATATATGTATATTGTATATATATATATATATATATATATATATATATATAAATATATATATATATATAATATATATATATATATATATATATATACCACATGCTAAAATGAAAACGACTAAACAGTGGGTCAAAGTGAGTGAGCCATCAGCATACATACCTCAGTCACAGCGGATTTATCTCAGACTGAGTGCAGATTTGAATTTGTTTAAAAGGTCTGACTGACAGTGCCTCATATTTGCAGTCAGAACAAAAACACTTCCTCAGATTAAACAAGTCTCATACGTTGATATCCATCTGCCATAGATCCAGGCTGTCCTTCTTCATTTTTTTCCCTTGGTTGCTGCAAAGAAGCAGAGGCAGTTTTCAGTATTTCTAATTTCAAGAGCTACCATTGTATTTTGTAATGCAGTTTGTTTCCTTTAGAGCAAATATTTCCTGTTTGGGGTGTCATTGCACTGTACCGTTACATCTTTTGCCAACATTCTTTGCATATTTGTGTTGCTTTAATTTTGTTTGTGATTCTAAAAGTTTTTAAACCAGCCTTTAAGCTGGACTGCATTGGAAACTACAGTGCTTTGCAAAAATATTCACACCCTTGACCATTTTATACACCAAAATACTTTGCGACCAACAGCTTCCCTTTATTTCCTTGGGACTTTTATCAACACAAAGTATGACATGGTTGTACACTAATAAATTGAATTGTTTTGCAAGTGAATCTAAAGAATATGGCATAGATTTTATATTCATCCCACCTGAGTCAAAACTTTTTAAAAACACCTTCATTGCAATGGCAGATGCAATTCTTTTGATATACTGTTCTGGACTATGAAATGCACCTGATTATAAGCAGCAGAAGCCTATTTTAGGGAAAAAACACAAATGTGTACATACATCATTGTTGAGGGCATTGACAGTCGACTACCTTCAAGTTGAAAGCGGCATCATATCTATTTCTTTGTTTTTTTCCCATTATGAGGGTTGGGCATGAAAACCTGTTTTCGCAAACTGTCTCGTTCTTGTAATGTCTGTCTGTTCCACGTTAGTTTTCATTGTTTGCATAAACTTCTGTCTCCTTCTCTTTCCTGGCCTCTTAAAGGCACAGTATCCCTTAACGTACAGGACATAACTTGTACAATCTATAGAATAAGAAGTTGGAAAAGGTAAGCAAACATTAAAAGAAAATAGGGATTTATAAGACAAATAATAAAAATAAATACTAATGCCAGGCTGAATAGAAAGATCTGTAACATAAAAAAGTACAAATCCAGTCAATGAACCAGACGTAGTTTAGGTTTCAAAGTCTTTAATAGCCTGTGGTCCTCAGATTGAAAGGCTTAATAACCTTTAGTTATCAGTAGTGTGTTGGGAAAAGCTAAGAAATTATAATATCTTAAACAGAAATACAAACATTTCCCAGAGATGATGGTTTGTTCAGGAGGATGTGGAGTGTTGTGTTTTTTATAAATTCTTGGTAGCATCTGGCTGGAGCATGTACCTCTTAGCAATTTGTGATAACTGAAAAATAGTTTTCAAGGTTTTTGTTTCCCTACACTGTCTGATGCTGCCTGTATTTGTCCAAGTTTATGAGTGGTCCAACATAGAAAAGCAGTTTGAGAAAAGCTCGACATTAGGTAACCTGAGAAATAAAAGCATCTTAAATTAAAGAGCACGTAATTGCCATTGCATTCTTAATATTAATGTGTGTAATGTTTTAGGCACAGTTTTGTTACAACGCCATATTGATTTTTTTTATTTCCTTCCAGGATATGAATGACTTCTCTCCAGCATTCAGCCAGTCTGTGTATAGAGGCATGGTTGCTCCTAATGCTGTCAAGGGAACCGTTGTAACCACGGTGATGGCCAACGATTTTGACCCTGTGGTGAGCGTTTGCAGCTGCTCATATTTAAACAAACTATTTTCCTCCTGTTGCTCCTAAAATTGTGCATTGGAATGGAATGATATGGGATAATGATGCTGGTCCTCAGTCCGTGAAAGTGTTTTCTAAATCTGTATTCCTTTACTCTTTCTGAGCCATACTTTCTTTTCCCTCTGCTCAGCAGTGGCTCTGTTAACCTAGTTTTTAATCCAAAGCATCCTTTCTAATGTGCAATAATTTATTTGGCTTGTAAAATAAAAACCAGCTTGCTTTAGCGTGTCTAGTTTGAGTAAAAATTTGGTGCATATTAGACAACAGTCCATTTGCAGGATTTAAAACATTATTTGAAGTTAATTTTACCGATTTATGCGATAGTTTGTTAAAACACAGATCTGAGTTTTGCAAGCATTGGGAAAAAACCTCTAATTTCTATAGAACTCATAAAACAGCAACTTCTTTAGTTTTAAAATTCACGTCTCAAATACTTAAAAAAAAAGGCCAAAATCAAACACAGTGTTCTTACAAGTACCCTTACTTTGTATACCCGAGGCTCTGAACTTTTTTATTTTATTTTGACATCTGTAAGCTAAATCTTCTCTTGCAATGTTTTGCCATAAGCCTATTTAAAACATTCACTTCCTTTGAATTGTGTGCTTTCTGTCCTTTTTCATCAGATGAATTGATTCAGAGAGCAGGTAGAAGCATCAAAGTATATACTCTTGAGCCAAAAAACATCATTATACTCTCCAGGTTTCTATGCGTTAAAAGTACTCCCCCGGGCGAACATATATGTGTGTGGGCGAGGGTGTGGGGGGTGGCCTAACAAGCAGCTCTGCAATACTATGCACAACTCCTGTACTGATTAAACCTACTCTGTTTCACACAATATTGTCATTAGACTAAAAATGTTGCCTTTATTGAGTTCATAAAAATTGCACTTTGTGGCACTTGACAGATTTCCATTAATTGCATGAATTTTTTTAACTCTCTTTTAATAATGAAACTGAAATTATGTGTCTTTTAGTAATATTGCATAAGATTTAATACTTTTTGTTACCTACAATAAAACTCTTAATATTAAGTTCCAGGGCTGTAGTTAATAATCATCTGTTCAAAACTTCTACGAGGCCCATTTGTTTTTAACTTCATTAAGTTGAATCTTTGACTAGAAGGTGTTCCTCTAGCAGCTGCAGTTGATGGCACTGTGGCCTTGCAGCAAGAGGGCTGAGTTTGAATCCCGGCCTGGGGTCTTTCTACATGGAGTTTGCATGTTCTCCCTGTGCATGCATGGATTCCTCCAGGTACTCCAGCTTCCTCTCACAGTCCAAAAACATGACTGTTGGGTTAATTGGTCTTTCTAAATAGCCTTTAGGTATGAGTGTGTGCATGCACAGGTCACTGTTCCTGTGGCAGACGCTTTTTTGGATAGCAAGGTCATGAAACGCATTGGGAGGTTAAGACCAGCAGCGACATGTACTAAGCGGTATGCTATCTATTTTATACAACAAGCAGTCAGGCAGCATAATGAGCATTTTAAACGTACATTTGTAGAGCTTATCTAGTTGTATGAGTATTTATTTATATGTTAACTTATTATGTTGTAGAATTATTCTATGTTGGGCATGATGGTGGGAATTAGCTATTTAATTTCAATTTTTTATGGATGAAATAAATTTCACATTGACTTTGCATGATTGTTTGGTCTGTGTGCCTCTCTAATTCCCTGCGATAGACTGACATACAGCTCAACACTGTTTCAAAGACACATACAAAATTTTGAATGCCGTTCAGTTGCAAAAATATATCAATATATTTCATCAGCATACTTTTTTTTAAGTCATCAATAAAATCATAAAATAAAGCTGAACAATATCTTTGTTCTTTTCTGCACACTTTTAATAAAGGAGTTAACATTTTACAGTGCATTTAAAATTGTCCAAAAAATATTTTCCTTTTGAAGGAATGTGGATTTTGGACTGTGGGAGGAAAGCCAGAGTACCTGGAGGGAACCCACGCATGCACGGGGAGAACATGCAAACTCCATGCAGAAAGGCCGGGATACAAACCCACAACCATACAAACCCACAACCTTCTTGCTGCAAGGCAACAGTGCTAACCACTGCGCCACTATGCAGCCCCACGACTCAAAGCGTTTCTTTAAATTAAATTATATTGCCAAAGCTATATGTGATGGATTAGCAACCTGACCAGGGTGTACCCCGCCTCTCGCCCAATGACTGCTGGAGATAGGCACCAGCCGCCCAAAAACCCCCAATGATGAACTACAACAATGATGAATGGATGGATGCCAAAACCATTCTTCTTCTTCTCTTTGGGCTTTTCCTTTCAGGGGTTGCCACAGTGAATCACTATCTTAATTAAACCTATCCTCTGCCTATCCTATCCTCCACCGATTTAACGTCCTCTTTCACCTTGTCCAAAAATCTTCTTTTTGTCTTTCCCTCAGCCTCCTGCCCTGTGGCTCTGCCGTCAGTATCTTTCTGCAAATATAATTGTCTCTCGTCTGAAAATGTCCAAAGCATTTCTCGCTGGCCTTTCTGATTTTCTCTGCAAAACATCTAACATGAGAATGCCTCTGATGTAATTATTCTAGATCCAATCTAATTTTGCTATTCTTAGAGAACTTCAACATCTTGAGCTCTGTAACCTCCCGTTTTGCCTCTTCTTTTTTCTGCATTGATGCTGTCTCTAAAACATACAAAGCGGCTGGTCTCACTACTGTCTTATACACCTTTCCCAACCTTTTTTACGAATACCCTTTAATCACACAGCCTAACTGATACTTCTCCACCCATTCCAACCTGCTTCCACACACCTCTTCACTTCTTTTCCATACTTTCTGTTCTGAAGCATACACCTTAGAGTACTTAAAATCCCTTACCCTCTTTACTTCTACTCTTTGTAGTCACTGTTCCCCTGTGTTCCTCTCATTTGCACACATGTATTCTGTCTTTCTGCTCTATTCTTCTCTTTTCCAGTCCAGTATTTTTGGCATAACATATTTTGCTGCAACTGAGAGCAGTCTCAAATTCAAGAATGTGAAAAATTACCCATCCAAAAAGTGTAAAAAATCATTTGGCTAAGTATGTAGAAGTCATTACACTAATGAAAACACGTCCTGTATATAATTGTTTTGGAATCCTTGAAAGGAAAACTCTAAACATTGACTCAGTGGGGATAAATATAAAGAATTTAAGTAATATTTCATTTTCCACATGATAAATTAAAGGAAAGTTATTTAAATTTTTTACTTGATTTGCATGATCAAGCTCTTACAAATTTATTCGAACACCTTCTGCACTCTTCTGCAATCTGCCTCAAAAAGTAAACATCAACAGACTGTTGTGATTATATATATATATTCCCCCTTGGTTGATGTTTTGTGTGTGTTTTCAAATTTATTGTAATCTCACAAACAGATCAGAGGAGATATAATTTATTCTGTTTACCGACATTTTGTGTAAAATCACTCCTGCTGCTTATTACATGCACCACTTTAGAGGTACATTTTTATTATTAAACCATGAACCACAGGTGTCCGAAATACTTGTGCATGTTTCTATTTTCCACCATTAGTATTTAAATTAAGGGACAGTGTGACATTTAGCTCTGATGTAAAAGGCATTTCACTTCCAATGCTTAAATATATATCAAGAATTATTTTTCAGGTAAATATAAAAGAGGCAGTTTATCATCTACTGGAAAATACATCTAAATTTTAGGCTTGAATAGTAATGTTTAACCTGATTTTCTTCTTTGTAGGGTACCCCAGCAAGTCTGATTCACTACAGGGTGGACCAGGACGCATATCCATACTCTGCCAGTATATTTGATGTTGATGAAGAGAAAGGTCATGTGATTACCAGAGTAAATCTTAATGAGGAACCCAACTTAAAGTTCAGAGTGAGTACATACACTGTCAATAAGAGATGGACAAGGAACATGAATACAGGTTAATTGTACTACAGGGCAATGACCCTAAACACTTCTATGTTACAGTCTTACAATACTTTATCTTGGTCTATTATATAAAACCCAATACATTGACATTTGTGGATGTAACAAATGTAAACATCTCCATTGTAACGAATACTTTTGCAATGCACTATGTAGCCTTTAATAGAGGAAAGATAAAATATTCACCTAAACTAAATAAATGAATTAAATATGTTTTGTTTTTTTGTACTACTTTTTGTCATTTCAATGACTTCAAAACTAAATATTATTTGCTTGTTTTAAGATTAAGGCAATAAAACTGTTCTGTACTTCAGACATCAGTAGACAGAATGGGTCCAATATGTTGGTGTTTTATTTAACCTTTTGTTTGGCCTTTAATTAACACTACTAGAAATTAATTTCCATTTGAAGATGTCCCTAGGGGAGTCATTTTACTCTGTTTCCTTCCAATAAGTCACTCTAAATGTCCAACACCAGGTTTATGTTCAGGATCATGACTGAACAAAAAGAAAATTATCACAGAGCTGTGACAAAGTCTCAATGAACAACTTAAAAGTATCCCACCTTCTGCAGCATGCAATACAGCATGATCTATAGAAACCAGCTTAAATTGGATGAGACCGAGGGAAGCTTTTAACCATCACATAAGCCAAGGGCATTTATCCTTAAAACTTAAAGAGTTAAAAACATCATATATATATATAAGTAAAATGCAAACTTAGGGTAAAGCTGTTCTCACTGAGTCAAGTAATGATAAACTTTATGTTGATTTTTCTAGACTCAGCTCATCTCCTTTGGGTCTTGTTAACATTAGATACCACAAATTAAATAAAGAAGAAGAAAGTCTAAGCAAGCAGAAAAATAGATGTGCCAGAGGGAAATATATGGGATTATATAACCCTTTCTCATTTTATCTGCATGCATCTCTAACAGCTGGTGGTGGTGGCTTATGATCATGGTGAGCCTGTGAAAGAAAATACGACTCTGGTCGAAATTATAGTCCTTCAGCCCTCTGTTATTCCTGTGTTCACTCAAGAAGAATACAGGTAGGCTCTCACACACACAAACACACATCAAGTGTTTTCTTGTGATCTGAGTGATTTATGCAGCAGCTGTTTAGGTGTTTAGTCAGAAGTACTTCAGTGGAAAGAGAATAACATAAATCTCAATTATAGAAAGTTAACACATTTTGAGCAGTTTTGAATGCTGAAGAACTTGTTTGTCTTGTGAAATATTGTTAAACAGAATCTGCAAAGATCTCTTTGAAAGTCACAGATATGGGCTTATGAATTCCGAATCCCGACTTTAGTATAATGCTTTGGGTTCCTGCAGGAACCCATGTTTCTAAATAACAGTTTTGTAGCTACCTATGCAACATGGCAGGGTCCATGCACAACAAGTGCAATATTTGAAGACAAGCCCTTTTATATAATGTGTTGCATGGCTGAACAATGACCTAGAAATGCTCCATAAATCATATGTGTATGCCCATCTTGTCTCCTGGAATACATGCACAGCCCGGCGCTATCTGCATAGATGCTTGGAGCAGGTGGCGCAGCATAAACACCTTACATTAAGGAGATAGGAGTTAACCAGTTACTTGTTGATACAGTACCTACTTTGAATGCAAGTCTTTAATGGTCGTAACACGGATCTCTGGTAGGAATGCTACAACATTTGCACATAAAGACACTGTTTAAGATATCAGTAGAATATCAGTTTCGATATAATCAGTTTCGATACTGATTATATGAAAACAAGTGGATTTTAGATCTGCACTGTTAAAAAGACCACTTCAGGTTTTTAAGTGGTGGGGACAAAACTATGATTTATAAATAGAGCCAGGGAAATGTCCACAGTTTAAACAACGCTTATGTTTATAGTCTACTTTTCTGCATGAACCCCAAAAAATTGGATATGTGGCAACTAATTTGAACCACTGCAAACCAAATGCCAATCCTGCCTGTTAACCAGTCTGCCAAAGCAGCAATTTGTTTTATGGAAATAACCAGGGTGCATTATCAAGTGGAGAGGAACCCCACATGGTCAGTATAATAATCCAAGGAAATGGATTACAAATCCGTGTGCATGGTTTAATTAACCAAGGGAACGGATTATAAATCCGTGTGCACGGTTTAGTAAACTGAGGGTACGGATTCTTACCCCTCAAAAATTATTTCTGCACCTTACCCCTGCAGGGCTCCGTAATATACAAATGCACGCTAAAGTTTTCAGATTTTTTTTGTATAAAAGTTATTGTTAAGCATTGCACTATTTTTCTTCTTTATAATTATGCACCATTTTGTCTTCTTTCACCTGAAATCCCTAAAATATGTATTGAGGTTGTGTGTGATGTGATTTTAATGGGACAAAATTCAGCTCTACCATTCAAACAAGAGGCTGGGAAAATTTCTGTGGCCATAGTCAAAAGTAACTTTTGTGGAGTTAGGAAAAGATGGCAAGAAATGTCTTATTAAAACAGAGCAGCAGTGTTAACACTGCTTGTTAACACTGATTAAGTCATTTTCCAACTGACACAAACTAGTTTCTTTGAAGTCAATACTTTGCTTTGTACATGTTTTTAAGCATTAAGGAAGTTAACAAAAATGGTACTAAATCATTTTTCACAAATGCTAAAAAGTAAGTAACGTAACGTAAGTGAAAAAAACATTATCACTCTACTCTCAAAATTCTGCTCAGTCTTTGTTTTGTACTGTGAACGGCCTCAATAAATACAAGTCGCAGACCCAGAACTATTACTTTCTATCTATCTATCTATCTATCTATCTATCTATCTATCTATCTATCTATCTATCTATCTATCTATCTATCTATCTATCTATCTATCTATCTATCTATCTATCTATCTATCTATCTATCTATCTATCTATCTATCTGTCTGATTTTTGTCCAAATAATCCTCTTTAATGGTAGATGTACTATAGTTTGTACATTCTACAGCCACAGCTAATTACTTAAGAGTCAATAAATATGTCAAAATATTAAATAAGACATTGATTAGTCACCACCTTGGATTGGAGCCACTCCCCCCACTTAAAAAAACAAAAAACATGAGAAGGTCTGATGTGGATAATGTTCTTTAATAAATAGTAGCTTAAGTGGAAAAATATATTTGATTAGTCAGAATTATTTGTGTTTTCAGTATTTCTGATTAAATGTGAGTATGTCATCTGTCGTTTAGATTAGGGCTCACCCTCTTTGTACTACAGCTTTGCTTCCAGCCAAATTCCATTCCATTACAATTCAACAATTTGTACCTTTAAAGGTCATATATCATGCAAAGTACGTTTTTTGGAAATTTCAACCATGTTTTAGTGTTTTCTCATAAAAAAGCCAGCCAGCGTGGTTTTGGGCTTAAATCATGTACTCCCTGGTAATTCTCCTGAATCCTCCTCTCTGAGCAGCTGCACCACCCACTCATGGAAAATGACTGACTCATGACACAGTGACGTATGTTATGTAATGCTCTCAAACTAGGAAGTGCCCAACCGTCCGCAGATTAAACACACACATACCCTTTCTCAAAGGTGCGAGCTGCTTCAAAATCTCTCAAAGCATAGCATTTTACTTTCTATAATGTCTCGGTGAAGATGTCTCTTTGGCCGCGAGAATTACTGGACTTTATTCAACAATTCTGAAGAACAGCAAAATCGCCAGAAATGGCTTGAATTTCTCTCTGGAACCCTACATCTAACTAGCTAGAATATGTTTCCATGTGACCGACAATCCACCAATGTCTGCTTTTTGAACTGTGGCCAGAACCAAAGTGGACTGCCGCAGAGATTAACTCCTGCAGCTGAATCAATTTCAACAAAAAAGACAGCTGATGAAGTTGCCACAGAAGTAAGTAAAAGCTAGCTACATGCTAATGCTAATGTGTTAGGCATTTATGAAGGTGCTTATGTGAACTTTCAGCACTGCTTATGCATTTAGGCACAACACACCCGGGCCGTACTGCAAACCACACCAGCGACTTATAAAATTTCCACCCGGTTCTCAACCTAATTCTCAGAAGCGAGAATGTTTTCAAATACAAACAGGGCTGAAAAAATCAGCTGGCTTCAGCACCCAGTCACTGGACTCGGCTCCAAAAGTTTGGGCTCTGTCTACACTCTGCTATCGATAAGAAGCCGGTAGCTTCAGCTGCTGAAATTAGCTTTATTGACCCGGTGTTTACACAAAACTAAACCAAAGGTTCGAGCAATTAATATAACAAATTTTAAAGAGTGTGATGGGGTAGACCCGTCTCTCCTCTCCAGCGCCCGCACGCAGACAAATATACAAACAGGGCCTGACCGTAGAGTCTTTTTCTTTTCGTTCTCCCTCTGTGTCACCTTAAACGGCCCTCTACCTCGTAGCCGCTTCTTCTATTCCCCACGTTCGGTACGTGTCAAGGGTGCACACTTGAGCACGTTCCTACACCTTAAATTACACAAACATCAAGTCACATCTTACCGGTCTGTGTGTCGGGAGGGCTGCGTGTCTGTCGGCTCGCGGCGCACTTCCGGGTTTCGATACCGAGCGTCAGACTAGGGAGGTATTTATGGGATTATTGTGGAAGTGAGGATTATTTATTTAAGTGATGTTAATAACACTGAAAATGAATGTAAGATGTTAAGGATATCTGTTTTCGTAAAATTAAGTATATTTAAATACTGTAATTTATTTTTACTCTGAGTGATTAAAGGGGCGGGGCTACCTGTGTATTAAGGCTGCGCCGCTGCAGACTGAGCCAGTTGGTGTTTGGAACCACAGAAGTCAGTTGTTCCTGGCCTTTCTGTTTAGCGAATCTTTGTGAAATGTGTTAAGTGGACTTTGGAGCGAAGTCTGATTAACTGGAGAAAGTGGGGATTGTTAAGGGGATTTTTCCCTCATTTTTCTTTTTTTTTTTTTCTTGGATCCAAATTGCAATTTTTTGTTCCACCTGGTAAAGGAGGGGTGTAAATAAAGCTGTATCGTCACCTTACTCCGACATCCTTCTGTGGTTCATTCTCAGTCCGTTTGAGCTGGATATATTTACCACGGGCCACTGGAGGTGCCATAGGAACTGATTTCATGACAAAGAGCATCACAATAAGCTTTTAATTTGAATTAAATTTTAAAAGTATCGCTAAAATGTGATTTATTACATTACTTGTTTCCCATGCTGCTTCGATGCAGTCAAGGTTTTGTCATGAAAAGGGCGGCACTCACTGGGAGGGGAGGCAGGATTATAGTGAAACCAAGCTTACTTCCGGGTTGAAGAATAAATTATAAAGTAAAAATAAATACTTTGAGTATGATGCACTGAATTAAAACTCACTCAAGGTTTAAACACAGCTAGTCTGGTGCACAGTACCGTTAATAACTCAAACTCTCAGCTTGGATGAGCTGCAGTCTAAGTGTGCTGTGGTGTGACGTCACTTAACTGATAATCTAGAAACAAAGAAACCTGTTCAGGAAAACTGGACCACAGAAGCAGATTTAAATCTTAAACGATTTAGCTACTGTCCATCATCTAAAATTTTTGATCTTAGAAGGACTACTGCAGACATTGGTCACAAGGTTGTCTGACCTGTGCGTCATCACAAATTCATTTGTTGCAAAGACAGTTTCTTTCATTGCAAATGCAATACATATCTGTGGCACTGTACAGCCATGCTGGATTTCTAGTTGCTTTTTATTGACAATATATTTGCAAGGTTAGAGGATAAACGGGTAAGTCAACCTGTCTGATGGTTTTAAGGTTTTTGTCGGACAATAATAAAGTAAGTTGGTAATGTCCAATGTGATTTCACAAACACTGCATGATGTTTTGTATTGTGACAGTTCACTCTGGATATGTTTTGTAATGCAAAAAAATTAGATCTTTGTGACACTACCTGAAAATGCTCAAGACAGCGCTATTCACAAACGGATTCACAATCTCAAGTTTGACAGGTGTCTACCAAGCTTGACACTGAGACATAATGGAACAGGCCACTGGGAGGGATGGGGGGACCACAGGGAGATTTAAGACAAGACTACACATGGGATTCATCTCTCACTAAAGCAAGAACTTTACTTTTGTATTTAATCTGTTAACATGCTTTACACATGTTTATTACTATAATGTTCTGATTCCTTTTTTCATTCTTATTTTCTCTTGCCTGATTTTTTTTTTAAAACGTCACCCCCCTCCCTGGCACTTATACACAGTATGTGGGTGGAGCACCGGCCTTGTAAATAATTTCAAGTTTCCTGCGTTCCTCCACTACCTCTATTTATTTGCTGTGGCTTCTACTCACTTTGATATAGACAATATGTCATCGTTGTCAGATCAAAAGGGCTTCTGTGTCATCTTTTAGGGCAGATTCATCAAAATGTACATCTTTGATAAGCATTTTACAGATGTTTTATCATGACAGTTATCTAAAAAGTGTTCACTCATCTGCATTTCTAGATAGCTGTTTATGTGGGAGTAAAGACGCTATTTTATAAATGCAACTATTTTAGAAGCTTTTTAAAGATAAAGCAACATTAAAATCGTCCTTGCTTAAAGAACAACATCACAGAGATGCTGCATTTATGAATATGAAACATAGCTTCAAGCCAGGGACAATTGTGTGGGCATGTCTGTGTGAGAGTTCAGAATTTATTACCTTTGTGTTTTATTTCTCCTCTTTTGATCATCTCTCTTGTCATAACCCAGAAGAGACAGATTCACAGTACAAATAACAAATGTTATGCATTTTTATATTATTTTATGCAACGGAATTGTAAACATTTCTGTCTGTGGGTGGTGTTTCTTGTTTGTATATGCTTCCTTGTGTCTCATTGTGTAACTTAGTAATCGGTGCCATGTTATCAGTGTTTAGTTAGGCATCCTGAAATTTTTAAACTTGATTCTGCATTCAGGCAGAACAGTTTGGAATTTTATTTAGATTTTTCAGTGATCACTAACTCTTGAAAGAGGAAGTACAGTTTTTTTTACAAACTGGACATTATTTATAGCATGCATTACTTTAATTTATTCACCCTGACAAGTGTGGAGCCACTTGTTGTTCTTCGGGAGAGTTTCGATCAACTCGTCACGATCAGTTTATATCCATATGATGGAAGTAAATGGGGCAACCAAAGAGCAGCGTGTAAATAAGGATTATCTGCCACAAAACACCTTCATTTCACCAATGTTTTGTTATAAATCGCGAGTGCAATTCCCCTGAGTTTGGAACATCTCAGAGCTGCTTTGTTAGTATCGTCCAGGGTTTTTAAAGGCTTTTAGTCCAACCAGTTCCAACTTACATTATCCACTGATTTCAATGATGTCATAACTGTCTGCCGTTGCAGCTATAGTGTGTACAGGTTGCGGAAAGGGACCCTGTGGAAGCTGAACTTATCCACGTGATCCAAATTTTGTTTGTGCAATTTGGAAACATGCAAACGCAAAACATGTTGTTGTTTGGAGTAGCAAATTCTGACTTCCATCAAGCATAGAGTGACTACAAACTACAACTATGATGCTGCATGCCAGTGATGTAATTGAAATTGCACGTCAGTATAGTTAGATTAAAAGCCTCTAAAACACCCAAGATGATACCAATAAAGCACCTCCGAGATTCTCTGAACTCACGTGGGAATGGTGCTAGTGATTCATAACAAAATATTGGCTAAGTAAAGGAGTTTTGTGGCTGATAATCCCTTATTTATAGGATGTACTTTGCTTGCCTCATTAATTCATTATATGGATATGTAAAAGTAAAAGTAAATCAAATAAAAAGTGTTTAATATGATGTTTTGCCATAGTTGATCAAATGTCAGGGCAAAAACGTATCCGACAGTGAAAAAAAAAAAATCACCCAAAGGACCCAAGTGATGTAAACTTTCAGGTGTCTGCTATAAGCCAATAATGAGTACGTTAGATGATAAATTATGCCTTAAAGATTGTTTTTATACTTGGCATATTGGGTAGGTTGTACAGATCAATGTTATAATCCCCATTTTCCAATTTTTTTATTTTATTTCATAACAACAATAATAGTCAGGTCCCAGTCACTGCTTCACTTTTGACACTAAAAATTTCTTACAATAAAATACAGAGGAGAATGTTTTAAGTTATTGCAATTTGAATTTGAATTTTCAAAAATATACAGCTCATATTCAAAAGATAATGTTTTATTAATATTTTTTTGTTTTGTTATTCACTAATTGAATCAACACAGATTTCATATCAAGCACTATTAACAAATGTTGCAAGTTTCTGCCATTGCCAATGTGTGATCAAACGTGCTTTATGTGGCTGGGATGGAATTCAAAAGAAATATGGATGCAGCTGCATTGATGCAACAATAACAAAGCCAATCCTTTCTGCTGAACACAGAAAATAAGCACCAGTCAGCTGTAGCTTTGGCTCTTTTTGTTGTTTGTGCATTTTCAGTCTTTGGGTTGTTCATCTAGTGAAAAGCTAATGAGACATAAAAGAAGTTGTGTTAAATCATTGCTGCAACTGTTTATTCTTAGTTTCCTTTTTCCCCTCACTGTACCCCTCACCGCTTGTTGCACCTGCAGAATCTGTATGCAGGCAGCGTCGATGCATGAATAGTTATTAGCAACCATAGGAAATGATCAGCAGGAGGTTAAGTGAAAAGTAAGGAAATATTGAAATATATTTGAAAGGCCTTTTCTCCTTTTTTTTCTATGTATGCATACATTAAAAATGTACAGGGTTTTTTTTCTGTGCACACAGCCACAGGTCCCCCCTCCCATCAAATATGTTGTAGCTTCTCACTGTAATTAATCTAATTAGAAAGTGAGTTTAAGGTCCAAAATACTTTAATCAAAGTCTTTTTTTATTTCTTTTTAATCTAGAAATAATATGATCAAACATTGAAATATGTTGCTTTGTTTTACATCATTGCACATAGAGATAACACAGCACATCGTCACAATATGTTAAGATGAACTTGGCTGTTAATTACCCAGCTTCCTAGCATGGATACATTATATGCACCGAGGAATAACAGTCCTGTATGGCTGCCATCAAAGTAAATGTACTAAAAAAGTCAGATTTATAGACATGCATCTCAGTAACACCTGGTTAATTGACTCTTTGCTGGAGCAACAAAATTGAAAAACGACTAAATCTTTAATCATGTATTGGGAACTGACAACTTGTCAACTTTACCTATGCTTTACTTAAAAAGTAAATGAAAAGGACTCTGAAATATTCACATCCAGGCTTTTTTTTTGCTTTGCTTTGCAGAACAGATTATCAAAATTTTACTCAACCTTTTTGAGAAGTGGAAAAGAATCAAACTTCATTTTTGTTCCCAGTTTGATGCAATTAAGAATGCTTTACACATGACTAGCTATGCTGTACCACAAATAAAGCACAGAAACTAGCAGACTCCTTATACACAGTTACAAGTTGCTTTAGCTTCTTTAACCATGTAGTTCTCCTAAAATCTGTTTTTCTGTTGATTTAGATTTTTTTCCTTCGTATATATAGTATTTTTAAGAAAAGGGTAGTTAGAAATTGAAGAAGACATGCAGAGTCACTGGCAAAAATCCTCTTCCACTGCCATACCACATAGTGACCCAGGAACATTATACTGACTCTCTTGTTTGCATAGGTTGACACAGAAGTCCCACTCCCTGTACTTTGAGGGGGGATTCACAAGGCAGTGAAACATTTTTTTTCATTTTTGAAGATTTATTTGTTTGTTTTTATTTGTTTTTGTATTTATTTGTTTTATTTCTGCACTGGATTAACACAGTACATCACACTAGACACATACAGAAGCAATGATGCCCAGCAATTCAACAAGTGGGAGTTATTTGTTTTTTGCTTCATATCTAGTTAACGGAGAACCCCAGGTCCTAACCTGAAGAGGCAGTCCTCAAAACATTATGACATCTCTGACTGTAGGAAATGGGTGTCAACAATAAAAGCTGCAGGTTGTGAATGACAGTGGAATGATGCATCCCTTTGATTAATTCAGAGAAAGTTTTGGTTGAAGTTAGATATGTATCAAACTATTATATTCAATCTATATGAATATACTTTGAGAATAAAAAAGGAGCAATATCAACTTACTAAAGACTTTCTGTGAATGTTGAAAAAAGTTTGTACCATGGGTGTCACCAACTCATTGATCCAATGTATTTCACACAAATCTACTGCAAAGATATTTGCAGAAGTGGAACTCATCCTGTCACAATGACCCAGTGTTTACATTATTGCAGGGGTGATAGTAAAAAAAATCCTGAGCCTGAACCTTTTTTGTCCCTTGGCCCCTAAGCCAAGATATGCCGTTATCAACTTAACTTTAAGAGAGATCCAGGGTTGTGCTCCCCTGGGAGAACATTTTGGTAAATAAGCCATTGCATTAAAGACTCTGATAACTTTTGTGGATATAAATGGACATTATTCAGACATGAGATTAACAAGCCCAATACAAGCCTATATTAGAGAAGCATTTATGTATAGAGCAGCAGAGCTCTTGGGACCATGGGCCTGATAGATCTGTTCAGGAGTACATCTCTGCTTTTAATTAGTCCCTTACCTGCACAGGTATTGCTTGTATAGCATACTGAGACTACGGATACTACAGCCATACCAAGACAGGCCAGTAGGTGGTAATTATAATACGCAAAAGTAACTAGGTATTAATTACTGGCCTAACCATAAACTAAAGTGCATGATGAAGGAGACATGACTTTTTCTGAAAAATATGCACCAGTTATTTTAAATTTTCACGTATTTGTAATTTAGAGAAAGTTTATTTAAAAAACGCGAGGCTTGCGTATTTTAAAATCCTGTGCGTGTTATTGTTTTTGCATTTTGATAGATGTCCCAAACTGCTATAAGCACCTGATTATTCATGCTGTAGCAGTAGGTGTAAATCCTATCCTGAAACCTGCTTCTCATTTAATCAGCTGCAACATGGTGGCATATATTTTTCCAAGACTGGATAAAAAAATAAAAAAACTATGTAAGCAGTGATATTCGTTTTTTCACCAGAGACCAGACGCCACTGAATTACTAAAGTTGTCACAGGCAATTTAACGCGTTTCCATAAATACTTAAAAAAAGGCTATAAGGACAATGATCAATGAGGATTTACCCAAATTTGCAGTCGCGTTGAGGATTATGCAATTTTCCTTTGCAATTCCTCACAGCTGATACGAATCACTCTGTTTCTGCTCGTCTGAGCTCCGCTTTTAGCTCTAACACTTTCTGTTTCGCAGAGAGCGTCCCACTCCCCTTTAATCAACATAATCTCAGGCCTCCAGTCTTTTGAAAGCCGTAAACTTTTTATGTGTGAAAGGTCGGCTTTAGGAATAGTGATAAATGTCCCCCGCGGATTTGTGGCCATGACGCCGGTGAATCAAACTAACTTCACATATCTAAAAGGTGATTTGAATAACTTCTATTTAACCGTTAATTGCAATTTTAAGGTTCTCTCTAAAGTTCTCGCAGTTTTCAAATGTTAAAGTGGTTATATATCGGAGATTTTGCCTGCTGGAAGTGTTCGTTGCGTCTCTGTAGCCGCCGTAAATTTTGTTTGCTTTCTGCAACCCAATCACTCGCGCATGCCCAGAAATATGTCAACAAAGATCCTAACATTAGCACGTGTAACTGCTACATCTATTTGATTGATTGATAACTCAAGACCAGCCCCTGCCTTATAATCTTTGCCTATATCTGATAGGCTTAAGTAGGCCTACAGTGGTATGGTTTAGAGGGAAAGCGGCTCTCAGATCTTGGGAATTTTCAGATCACGCAACCCTGATATATATTTTTTTTTTCTCAAACACTTCAGTACGCCGGAAATCCGGCATAGTGCCGGAGAGCTATCAGGCCTGTTATTGTTATCCTAAGCTACTCAGGTTAGCTGTCTGCACTGATCAATCTTCACATACTTCGTTAGTCCTAATGCTTGGTGTAGCTCCAGCTGTTGAAAGAGTTACCCACCTTTTGATAAATGGTAGTTATTTGACTGCATGGAGACAAGTGATATTTATTTGTGAAGCATGTTTCAGGTAGTATTGGACAATACAAGACGTATAAGATAGAAATTATATGAATTTAGCCAAAGGTAGAGATTTTGACTATACCGCCATACTGTGATTATGCAATTTGATGATATCATTAAGCTATGCCTACATACTTACCAGGTACGCAAGGATACTGATGTTCAGTGTTTATCTTTACACTAGATATTGACCTTAAAGTTTTTTGTTTTTCATTGAATGGAAAAGAAACCTGTTAAACTTGAAGCATTTTTAAATCAAACATATATATAGGTTTCTTTTTGTGCAATAATAACTGCATAGATAAGTAACCAGGAAATCAGACAATATTGAACTTTATTTTCGTAATTTAGTTTTTATTTTATTTTCAAAGATCTTTATCTTTATTATATCTTTAAATATATATACCACGATACATATCGTTACCCACATGCTTTAGATTTTTTCGCAATACAGATTTGAGGCAATATCACCCAGCCCTAATTTCAGCTACAAGGCAGTTCGAAATGTTTTACATGATAAAAACACAACACAATGAGCAAACCAAAAAGAACATTACATTGACAAAATAAAAAGAGTTAATGAAGACTGCAATGCAAATTAGAATGGGTAATGTTCCGGTAAGTATTGATCAAAAACAACTCTAAAAAAAGGGGGTTGTAGCCTTGATTTAAAAGAACTCAGTGTTTCAGCAGTTTTTCAGTTTTCAAGCTTGGTTCTGAATCTGAGGATGAAGAGTAGACTTCAACCAGAAGACCTTAGTGGTCTGGAAGGTTGATACGACAACAGATGTGAAATGTATTTTGGCACCAAGAAATTCAGTATTTCAAATGCTATTCTCTGAGTAACAGGGAGACAGTGTAGAATTGAAATGAAGATGCGAGCAGCAGCATTCAAAGAGCAAATAACTTCACGCTCTTTAGATTAAAAGTGTGACAGGAACTTTAAACAATGTAGCCTTAATGACTTTGATTGTAACCGTCATAGCTAGAATACTAAGCATATAATTGTGAGCAAAGTAGTATGTGGAATAGATGACAACTGGGGTCCCGACTTATTTTCTTATTTAGCTTGTTTGACTTTATAAATTACCACAAAAAGGCATAATTTAGCACCAGTTTCATGCCACTAAGAAGTGTTAGTTTATATTATTTAAGAGCTAGATTATCATATTTCCCTGTTGTGATTTGACCCTCTGTGAGAAAAAACCTTCAAGACAATAATCTGTCTGCGAGTTCAGCCCAGCTAGGCTTGTCACTCTAGGGGTATTTGCTAATACAATGGGGAACCAGTATTTATTCAACGATAACAGTAAGACACATGACAGTATTCCTAAATTATCACTCGTTTTGGCTCATCCCCAGTTTCATCAACCGTTATGCTGTTGGGAAAAGAGAGTCGAGCTAGCAGGGTAAGATGTTCAATTCAGGGGCCATATTTTATTATGCTCAGCTTTACACTAACACAACTTTATTTTATTTCTGCAGATTTGTCTTTTTCACATGAGAATGAAATGAGTCAATTCATTACATTAAGTTAATTAGTGGGTTTTTTTTTCTTGAAACTTCAGATAAATTGACCTTGAATAAAGTAATTAACAATTTTGTCATATAAATTCATATATCTAAATGGCATAATCGTCATATTAACATTTGAATAATTTTACACAGTAATATGAGAACCCTGTTAATAGTCTTCAGAAGAATAGAGCAGTGCTTTTTGAAACAAAATAAGAAAGTCAGAAAACACCTTTATAATATTTAGAGAAGTGGTCAAATACAAAACTCCTCAAGGATGAGAAAAAACAGAAAAAAATTGAGGAGGCCGACAGATGACGGTTCTGGACCAGAGAGTTCAGAAATCTGAAACATTTTAATTTATTTTTTACCCAGAGTTTCCTCTCAATTTCCTAACCCACCTTTTACACTGATCTTACTTCCTTTAACCTGTCTCCTTTCATCATTCAACTTTCCCACATATCCCTTTTCAACTTTATCCATTGAGAGGAACTCCTGTTTTCCACATCTGCTGCACCACAAGGTCTTTCTGAGTTTAATTTCATCATCTCTACCAGTGTTAGAGGGTGTTCAAGATCCTTCTGTGGCTAATCGCTGATTTTGTGACTGAGCAGACCAAATACAATCGGTTTTCACACACAGACACAGCTGGCTTCAATACCCTTTCTAACTTTTAA
This sequence comes from Apricaphanius iberus, assembly GCA_028564705.1. Lineage (NCBI taxonomy): Eukaryota > Metazoa > Chordata > Actinopteri > Cyprinodontiformes > Aphaniidae > Apricaphanius > Apricaphanius iberus. The sequence goes on from JAPXFQ010001240.1 coordinate 454,630, forward strand.
CTGGTACTCCCTCCATAAACTTTATTTTTTTGCAGTTCAATGTTTTTTCTTTGCATATATATAACACTTTTAACCGCTATGGCCACCGATGATAAAGATGGGTAAAAAGTATTTTTGTTTTTAATACAGTGGCATGATTTCACAGCAGAAAAAAAGTTATATCTATATTTAGATGTGCCGGGGGTGTAGGCAGGTGTTAACATGGAGGAATGAAAGAGTTCCGAATCAGAAGAGCAAAACAAATTTACAGAAACGAAAATGGTCATAAACAAAGCTGACAACTGAAGGGCTAAAGGTTTCAACACACAAAAGTCCCCAAAAACACTGGCTGAGGGAAGCCTCAAATAAAATTGGGCACAAAACAAAAAAAAAACTAAAAGTGCTTTCCTTTTAACTTCATGACAAAAGGTGTTGTCTAAAACAAATCCTTGAAAGATAACAGAAAAGCAAGAACAGCACTAAACCAAAATTTTTACAAAACCTAAGCACTAGTGATTTTACGATGTGAGCCGAGGCTACGAAGCATGTGTCGAGCATTGGGGAGTGCGTTTCCACAAAGCCTGTATTAAGACCTGCTTCATTTAGGGGAGGAGTCGAAAACAATGATGTTGGAACCCCTGCTACCCAGCTGTACCACATGACTGTGTCAGGAAGCGGTTCAGGGTTTGCTGAGTGCTTTGACAACAATAAAACCACTCTGGCTTCATTCAAAATGTGGGTTAGTGTATGAGAGCTCCAGTCTGTTTGGAGTTTGAACAGATGTTTAATAGTTTTTATAGGATAGTTTTTTAGTGTTTATATAGTTTGGAGATAGTTTTGTGAGTATTGAAACATAGTTTGAAGATGTAGGAAAGTGAGGAGAGAGAGATAATGGAGCCAGTAAGCGGAGGATTTCCCCTGTGTGGGAATATTTTAACCTGATAACTCTTGATAAGATAACCTCAATCTAACATTATGTCAGATAAGTTAGATTTGCTTACTAAGAACTGTATATTTTTGACCATTTCTTATTGTATTCAAAGGTGAGGTGTTTATTGTGTTCAAGGAGTTGGGGTACAATAACACCTCATCCATTCTAAGGCATCGCCATGATTTGCATGAGAATAAGGAGCTAAATATTAGCAGGATAGAAAGCCCCCTGGAAAATTGGGGAAAGGAAAATTGTGCACACAGCCATCTTATTTGGCTTGTGAAAAGGTGTCTTTAAAAGGCGTGTTTACTTAAGACCTAAAACTGTTGAGAAACTGCTATTTCTGACTAAAAATGAATAAAGCCTCCCCTGTTCTGTACATTATTGCCCAAGTTACACAACTACATTCAGTGCCCTCTTCCTAGTTCCACAAGCAATTTTACATTCCTTTGCCTGCTTAAGTTCATGCATTTTGCTTAAAGTGATAGATAATTATTACATAACATGCCGTAACATATCATACTAACATTTTGGGATAATTTACTTAAAGTACATTCCAAAATTATTTATTCATATTTTTATTTTTATTTTATGTAGAGAAATTATATTTTTGGGACCCTGATCATTCCCAAGAGCCATAGGCCAGACTTAGGACTTTAACACATCACACAAGAGCTAAAGATGCACCTGGCAAGTAGGGGGATTTGTGTTCACATTTGGCTTCATGTCACCATCATTACTAAGCACAAAAAAACAGAAATAAAAGCAGAGAAATGGTCGCAGGCTCTGGGGGAAAACAGCTCGGTATCAAACAACTCCTCAACTGCAAGTGAGGCTGATTCTCTTCTAAAAGGCAGGAGACCAATCAGGAGCTCCAGCCTTTCTAATGAGCCACACCTGGTCCTGATCAGGGAGGGAGGAGAAGCAGTCTGCAGAGGAAGCAGGCGAGACATGACATCCATGCAGACTAGGAAAGTAAGCACGAAGAAATTTAACAAATTACAGTAAGGCCCCTGTAAAAACAGGTGGCCGTAACAACTTTTATACATTAAATATTTTTGCTACATTTTCCTAACTTGAAAGCAGCTGATCTTCTCTTGTAATGCTTATTTTGTACAGACCAGAACAAGTTCTCTTGCGCTTTGTCAGCTGTCTGAAATAAAAATATCTTAGAACTTTAATGCATTAAGTTTGATCAATTAATCGCAGAAAATTAGCATATTCAAGAAAGCTATCCATAATCACACTGTGGAACATTAAACCCATATGCAATCTGAATTCATGTTAAAACATATTTTTTATTTGACAAAATATGAGATGTCCAGCTTGAACTGAATGAAGCACATGATCTACCAAAAGAAACTCAAGGATGCTAAATAAAGTTAAAGGCTGCTTTTGATGGTAAACATCACAGATGATTGGTAACATTGAGCACCAACATTTAAATTTTACCCTAAGAGTTGCAAAAAACTGTAAACATATCTCATTGTTTCTATGCCAATATGCTGTGAATCCAGCAAGTTTTTCATTTTTACTTCATTGCCTTTTCATGCTTTCAAACAGGGGGTCGAGGCATTTGTGAAATTATTTTAATGTTGATGATTTAAATTCACATTCACGCTAAAATGCAATAACTTAAAAGATGGACAGAGAGAACACTTTTGAATATGGAACTAAATTACAGAATCCATTTTCCTTAAAATACAAAAGTATTCACCAGTACAATGTTTAGTGGCTCTTGGATATTTTGAATGGAACCACATTTAGATCTCAAAAGCAAAACCAAAATATTCTGGTTTACACTGAAATAAAATGGGAACTGTGTATACCATCATAGCACCCATTTTATTTGTGTGGCTATTTTTATGATCTTTAATCAATTGAAATTGAAACACCATGCTTGTTGTTTCAAGTACTTACCCTGGAAATCCAGAGGTCTCACAAGAGCACAATTTGAATAGTCTCTGCAAGGCGCAAAGCAGTGGCATCGAGCAACGACCGTGTTACTGCATTACGTGAGCAGTTCGGGGAACCAATTAAATCGATGTATCTGATGTAGGTGAGCCAGAGGCTAGCTAACCTGATGACGACAGCGCTGCGATGTCTGGAATCATTTAGTAAACATTAAAAGTTGGCTACAGATGAACAACAATTGTTTAAACAATTTTGGCCGCTACAATGAACTAGTTAGACTTGGCTTTTCATCTATTAGACAAAGAGAAAACCACACTTGATTTGTTCCTTTGCAAGAAGGATGTTTTTGCTATTTTGCCGACTCGGTACGGCAAGAGTTTAATCTACCAGTTAGCTCCGCTGGTAGCTCTGGGGCCTGTACCATGAAGCCGGATTAGGTGGCTAGCCAGCTATGTTTCAGCTTAGTTTCCGCAAACCCTGGGTTTTAGGTACTATGAAAGTAGCTCGGCTTTAATCAACGTTCGTTGCCATGGGGCAAGTTATGTACTGGATTCGAGATCTCAGACTGAAGTATGACCTATCAGCTGTGAGCAAAGAAAAATATAGGTGACGTAACTAATTCCCAGCATCTGTTCTCTGTTGCAATGGCTTCACCTTTTCTCCCAAATCCTGTGGAGATCTCCATGCAAATTGTTAGACGAGCACTTCGTAGAGAAAGAGTTTTTAGGGACAGACAACATCCATTTGACTTTCCTGATGCTTACTTGTATGAAAGATACTGATTTTCCGCAAAAGGAATGACTTATCTTTGTGAACTTCTTGAGCTGCACATAACAAATGTGACTCGTCTAAGCCATGCCCTTACTGTACCTCATCCATAATCGGCCGCCCCTTATTGTTGCTCAGAGCCAACTCCTCCGCCACAGTGTAATCTTGAGGAGGTGGCCCTCCCCCAGTTTTCCTCATTTCACTTTTTTTTTCTGTTTTCTGCAAACAAATGTTTGTGATTAAATGTTCAAAAAATAATAAAAGGTTATGGTAAATACTCACCACTTTGAATTATATTTTTAGATTTTGTCTTGATCTGATGCCAAGAACGTTTGGAGTTGGGGTTGTATCTAACGCATTAACGCAATCAGGAGTCTTCCTCCAAGATTGTTCTCTTGCTTTGGCAGCAGATACAGTGTTACTGCGTGCTTGAATAATACTTCTATATTCTTGATATTTCTGAAGAATTATCTCTTGCTCCTCCGCTGAAAAGTATATACCTCTCGCTCTATCCATGTCGAACGCGATTGGTTGTTCAGTGTCGACGTCACTCTTTTATGTGCACACGCGTGTGGATTAATCATAGCTTAAGGATCAGAGCCTGAGTTGACAGAGAAAGTTGATGAGCTGCGTCATGGTACCAACAAAGCCTGATTGTATCGGTTTGGTTTTGTCGACTCAAAACCAATCCTGGAACCCCGAGTTTGTTCAGCTACCTTCATGGTACAGGCCCCTGGACACATCACACTGTGTATTGTTCTGATTGGTCATGACATTATCCAATTGTTTGCAACGATAGTTTCAAATGCATGCTTGGTTCCACCCTTTAAGTTTGGCCTTTTTCATCACTCATTACCAGACCCTTAATCTTAATAGATTAGGGTCTCTATTTTTGCACGCTATCAAGTACTGTTATTTGATGAAATTTTTATGTGATCCACTCGGTCATTTACCCAGTCACACACACATACTTACAATGACGGTGAAAGATACACTGTAACCACAGCTATAGCAAACTTCTCAAAAAGTTAATACTAGTCTCAACTGACCAAAAAAGTAAAGGTTTAAGAACATATCAGAATGTTTTGCATTTTCATGTAGGTTTTGTGAAGACACAAATACTGTTTTTCCTGGCATCCTTTCTAAACACAAGGTTGCACTGTGTGTAGCATCTTGTGTTTGGTATAAAAACGTACTGCTGTTCTCTAACTGTAAGCTTTGGAGATTTGTTTGGCATGTCCTTGTCACGTTTAGAGGTTACTGAGGGCCAACAAAACAACAGGATAAAGGAAGACGCATAATGGAAATTTTATTTGATGATGAAACTGATGAATTAAGAACACCAGGGAAAAACACACATGATTAAGGGTGACAGTGACAGTTAAACAGAAGATACTGAGTGAATGAAACCGAGGAGCTTAAATACTGGGGAGATGGGATTTTGGCACAGAAAGCAGGTGAGTATAATTAATAAATAATGAGCAACTGGAGGAGAATTTAAGCAAGGTATTAAGAGAAGGTAAAATAATGAGACACATCGGAAACTGAATTGGAAACAAAGAGGATCTAAATACAAACACAAGTAAAGCAAAACAGCTGTGACAGAAGGAACCACAGTGAGGGTGACCAAAAAAGACAAAGACACGTGTAGAAAGACTCAAAAGGGACCAAGGGAAAAGACTAATTCAGATTTAAAGAGTTCAATAAAATTTGCACCAGAATAAACTAAGAAACTTTGTTCAAATGAAGGAACTAATATGAAGAGACAATAGTAACACAAAAGCAACCTAAAAAAAATAACAAGACAACCAAAACACAAATAACCAAAGTTGGGGCAGATGTTCCTGTCTTACCCATTTTTAAGACTAATACCTGTAAGCTGGGAGAGTAGGGGAGAGGGAAAAACTGTAACATTGATGTTTCAGAGGGTAATAAGAAGGGGGAAATAAAGTGGAAATGCTGTCAGAATACAGCAAACACATTAAAGTTGACAGGCAGATAGGCTGACGCATCAGCATGCAGACAGATCAACATACTGCATGATAAGTCTTTAAAATGGCAGATGAGCTGACAGCCTGACAGAATGAAGTAGATTAAGCAAACAAGCAGACAAGCAGGTGAAATTTTGAATAGAGAGCTGCTCTGATGAAGATGGACAAGAAGATTTACAAGAACCCAACTTGACACGCAGAGGGAGAGTGACGCTCTAAACATGACAGACAGTGCTTGGAGTCAGTGCAGAGGAAGGCATGTGCAGTCATACATGAAGACATCTTTCACAAGGTTTGTCTCCCTGTTTTCTTTATTCAGCGTCCTGGCTGAGGACATCATCTTTTTGAAATAATGTAGAACAACCTCAACAACATAATAAAATTCCATTTGAAGTACTAAAGGACATTGGATAAAACTGCTGCAGGTGAACAGCACTCTCAAACAACTTGCATTTATCCAAAATATATTAGGCCTCCAATATGAACTCTTTAAAGCTCGCAAAATAGCATCTGTGATAGGTATGCATAAATTCTTATTCCAGCACATTGTTATGACCTTAAACCAAACTCTGTGAAAAGAAATACGTCATAGGGGGGATTCATACTCCTCCATCTTTTTTCTTTTGAATAGGTGGATGTTGAGCTGACTTCAGCCTTTTTTTACTAGCCTGTGACAAACGCACTGACATATTTCTTGCCTTTGATCCAAGAATTATCAACGAACAGATCAAAGAAAAACTCTAAATGGACTTCTCAAAAATGCGAAAGGTTCTTTTTACCACAGATTTCCTTATGACACCTCATATCATCAGTATATCAAAAGATAAGTGTCAAGTTTTGTATTCTGGCTTGGACTTAACATGTTACAAAGATTGAAATTTTGTTGCAGTAGAGAGCAAAGTTTAATATTTACCAATATTTTATTTATTTTCCTAAAAATGACTAAGCCTAAAAAATAGAGACATTATTAAATCCATCATATTTGGATTTAATGATAAAGTGTGATGTTTGTTTCATTGAAGTATCCATGTATTTTGACAACATCCTGTTAACCCCCCCCAAAAAAAAAAAAAAAAATTAGGACCCAGCTACTTTAACCATCTTATTTCTACTAAATGTAATTGTTAAAACCTGCTTTAATTTGCCCCCTCTCCTTTTATCTCCTGGGACACTCCATTAAAAATGTATGCACTGTAGATTCAATGAATACTTCATTATGAAGGTTATGAATTTAAGGAACCTCAGGGTATATTCTATCCAATATGCAGCTGCATCTTATGGAGCATTTTCAACAATGGCCAAAACTAAACCATCAACAGTGTTGGCTATTCTATATGTTATTCTCATTGTCTGGCTTATAATGATTTAACCCAACTACACCACAAACTAATACCAGGATAATTATTAATGCAACTCAATTTATTCCTGATAAATTGAACAAACAGGACACCAGCTTTTTACTCTATGTAAGAAAATAAAATATATTAAACTAGACCATCAGTCAGTCTGAAAGGTGAGTTCTTTTGCGTGATATATTAAACACAAACACTGAAGAAAGCGCAGAGACTAATTTCTTCTTTTAAGAACCACCCACAAACCTCTTAAGAGCATTCCTTTCTAAATAGTTTAACCTCTTTACAATGTTAATTATTTTATTGTTGTCTCTATAGAAAACAGCTGTTGTCATGTAATGTAGTTACAGGTGATTAGCCAGGGTGTTTATCAGTTTTCATGTCGTGCTGATGCTGACTCCATTCACTCAGTCACAGCATCACTGACACCTGTTAGCTGATGGTTGTCATGGCGCGACTTAAAGCTGGAGTTAAGATTTGTCCACCTTCTGCAGCAGACATAAAATGCAGCACATATTTTCGGTCATGCCTGAAACACACCAGCTGCACTACTTGGTCGCGCAAATCAGGCAAAAAAGTTTTTTCACAATGCAAATCTGCTTCTGACGTGTCGCAGGATACCCAGTCGTGCTTCATCACACTCCTCTATTGACTACATATAAACCTGACTCTATGGTCGCATATATTGCATTCGGTGTGTAAGCACCCTAACAGTTGGGAATAAACACAGCAACAAAACAAAACGAACATACTGCTTTTGCTCACAAATCAAAGAAAACAGAATAAGTTCAAGTTCAGTTTATTTATATAGCACATTTAAACGCAACAAGGTGGACCAAAGTGCTTTACAGAATATATAAGAGGTCAAAGATGCAAATTAAAACTAAATGAAAAGAACTCCCCCACCCCCCATCCAGTAACTGTCATACTGTATTAACAGCCAGTGAATAAAGATGAGTTTTTAGAAGTGATTTTAAAAAATTGACAGTTGGAGCCTGTCTGATTATAGAGGTAGGTTTTGCACAGTTTAGGGGCTACCACTTTAAATGCTCGATCGCCACTGCTAACCAGCCTGGACCTTGGCACTGTTAAAGGCAAATGATCATTTGATCTTAGAGCTCTAGAAGGTGTATAAGGTTGTGATTCCATTCACTCAGTCACAGCATCACTGACACCCGTCAGCTGACTGGTTGTCACGGCGCGACTTAAAGATTAGTAACTTTAACACAATCACAATCAGCTAGTTCTAGCAGGAGAACCACAAGTTCATCTAAAAACAAAGTAACCTATGCTCCACCCAGATTAATCAAAGACAAGAGTTTCCTGCTTTGAAAATTCTTCAGTCCGGTTAGGAGGGGGAGGCGTTGAAGAAAGGTTATCCTTGGAAGGAGAAAAAGGGTTTCATCCGTTCACCTGAGTTGCGCTGTGGGGGGACAGAGCGGCCGATTGGAGCACGTTCCTGGAATCGCTCCGGCTGCAAGCAGCTTGGTTGGAACAGTCCACCAAGGAGGAAAGGTAGCCGCAGTTTTGGGGTTCACCCCCTCCGGGACCAGCCGTGGATTTGAGAAGGAAGGAGGTTGCTATCAGTTAGATATTTTCAGCTTAAAAGCGGGTCCCCCCTTGAGCTTGGTGAGGTAGAGACACTCTCAATGTCGGCAGGGAGAGATCACCATCAGACGGAGATATTTGAATATCCCACCCAGAAGCTTGAGGCTTGGTGGACAAAAGGGGATGAGCCAGCTGATTCGGGCTGGCTTTATAACCTCTGGTGGTGTTTTTCAAGATGGCCACTGACACTAGCCAATGGGAGGCCGTTCTGGGGTGATCAGGAGGCAGCTGGCTGCCAATGAGCTTTGAGAAGCTTGAAGAAGATGGCAGCTGGCCCAGTGAAAGGGATGCTGGGAGACTGAGTCCATTTAGTATCTGGTGATATTTAATATTTACTGGACTGGCCCAAGAATTCCTCAATAAGCACAAAAAGACATGCACATGAATCAAGTTACCTACTACATTGTTGGTGCCAATGGTTTATGTAAACCAGTGTAGTTTTTCCGACATGTACATTCATCCAGGACATTTTTAGTATTGCAGGGAATGAAATTAATCAAAACATTTGAACACATTACATCTAGCTGTTTCTTTCTGCTCAAAAATATAATGTGTAAACACTTTGTTGCATTTGATGCTTGCAGGAATGCAACCATTAAAAGAAGTTTAAACATTGTATGATAAACTACACAATGCAGCCTATCCCTACCATCTACTGGAGTACAGTTAATTTAATGTAATTGGTTTAAAAAAAAATTTTTACTTCATGTTTATTACTAAAATTTCAGAATACATGTGTATAATGTTACTCGTAACATTAAAAGGAGTTACATTTGAGACGTTTGGAATTGTGTAACATCTGATATGGGGCACTATTTCTCCAGTGCATAAACTGATTGAGCTTTGAAAGAATATCTATTGCACACCCCCCTAGACCCAAATAGGACAAATATTAGAAATATTTGGAACAAACAGAGGTAAACAGATAGGGGAGGCAGATTGTTAATAGTTTATTGCTTTTGAATGAGTTTCCTTTCTTTCTTGAAAGTGTCAACGAGGGACAACCTGTTAACTTCACAGCTCATAATAAAATGTTGTAAAGTACTTCAAACTGAGCCTCACCTTCTGTTCATACTTGTCATTGATGCTCTAAAAGATTTCAAAATAAATACAGATGCTTATGATGAGGAAGTGTACCAAGAGACAGAGAGGTTTAGAGCAGGGTTTAATAAAATACTTTATAACAAAATAATCCTTTATTATGCATGTTCATGTGATGAGTTTCCAAAACATGAAAGACAAACAAAGAATAAAAAATTCTGTAATAATTCACACAAAAGAAGAAAAATATTAATAATTTAGTGTTCACACACACTCAGAAAAAAAAGGAATATAAATGGAAATTTATATTCTAAAAGCAACTCACCCTTTTTTAATGCATAGTAGCAAAAAAAAATGAAAAAAGTTGTGGTATGAAAGGCAGTTATTACTTTTCCTGAAAGTTTGTTTGAAGGAATGTCTTAAAAACTCTTAAATAAAAAATATCAACCAAAAAACAGTGTTCTGTTTGAGCAAGAAAGTAAATCTTGTCCTGTTAAACAGTGATCTTTATTTCTTTCCACCTAAAATAAATGTTAGTTATGTCAAGATCATTAGTGCTTTATAAACAAAGCATCAAAAGAAATAAGAAAGGATTAGAAAGAATTTAGTTATTACTACTAAAACCAGAAAGTTGTTGTGTTTTTTTATTTTTGTTTGTTTTTGTTTTGTTGTTGATGGGGGGGGTCTTCTGACGCTTGTGGCCGATTATTAGTGTCTTAATAGGAAAAAACACGAGAAAGATGATAAACTTGCTCTACCACTGAGCTACGCAGCTCCTCTGAGAAGTGCCTTACTTCATTTATTCGATTTCAAATGTAAAACTCGTTATATAAATGTATTACACAAACTGTGATGTATTGAAGTTCTTTTTATTTATTTTATTTTTTACTATACTGACATACTGCTAATGAAGGACACCCTCAAGTAGCTTGGATTATGTGCCTCTCCACTCCTTCTCCAGACTCTGCGATCTTAATATATAAATGAAAAGCAAAATTAGCTTTCATCTAAAAAAGACTTTGCAGTACTAAGGAAGAGACCAGTCATCTTGGGTTTTTTTGACCTGGTAAGATACTTTTGATGTCACATATAGTTCAAGACTTGTGTAACACGAGAATGCTCCAGTTGCAGCCCACCTTCTGGATATGACTGTGTGCAGCGGATCTTGGAACATTGACTAGACCTGCAGAACACACCTCGTGAATGTGTCCCAAATACTTGCAAGGGGTTTGCTTCACAATCCCTTCCAGGCCGCAAACATTTTGTGGAGACTCAACAAGGTTTGGGGACTTGCTCATTAAGATTAATGACAAACAAGTTTCTTTCCTCTGATTGGCTAACTGCAGCACTACTTTTACACTGTCTCTGTTTACTAAAATTAGTAATATGAAACAAAAATGGTGCCGGTATTTAGGATTCGACAGAGTTTACCACCCAGTTTAGACAGCAATACCTAACAAGACCGGACTCCAACGCGCAACTGGCTGCAGGAGGACTCCGGCACCAGAGCTACACTCTTTGGTATGCTACACGCCTGCCAGTCCGACATTGATCCGATGCCACTTTCTTCACTCTTTGCTATTGGGATAATCCTTGATAATTTATTCTCTTCCGCTTAGCAATATGCTTAAATTCAGCGAGTTGTCTAATCTGATTTGAGGTAATTGTCTGTTCTGAATGAGCACTACCACTGTCGCATCCCCCCCACATACACACAAACCGTGCTGAAGAGCGAGTAGTCTCAAAACGAGCTCCGTAGACCGGGAGATTTAACCGGTGGCAGATTCAACTGCTGATATCATAATTTGTGATTTAAAGGGTAAGTTACGTTTGAGGATAGTTAAACAAAACAACATCTCTGGATGGATGTGGTCACAGATGTTAGCTTGTTAGCTGAGGTAGTAAATTTCATTGTCATGGCTCGTTTTAACACAATACTTGAAAAGTATCACACTAGGTGAAAATTAAAACACTACCCGTGACATTGTGACGGTACAGGTCCTCCTTTTAAGTTTAGTGTCCGTAGCCTCCAGTAGCAGTAAAATGCTCAGCTTTCACCTTGCCAAAGACAAGATTCCCGTGGGCGGTCCAAAGCTAGGGAGGCAAGGCCATGAATGCTAAGACAGCATTATGATTTATTGGTTGATGGGCTTTTTCAAACTGAGGCATTTTCTGGTCTTTTTCCTTCATGTAACTAATTCTGGGATGTTCACATGCAGCATGCTTTAAGAACACAGAGTGACTGGTTGTAATGGAGAGAAAACTCAGTTTTTCTAGATTTTCAGTGAAGGAGAGCGTTAATATATAAAGTACAGACCAAAAGTTTGGACACACTTTCTCATTCAATGTGTTTTCTTTATTTTCATGACTACATTGTAGATTCTCAATTAAGGGCATCAAAACTATGAATGAACACATAATGTATGGAATTACTGCATGTACTTAAACAAAAAAGGTGAAATAACTGAATACATGTGTAATATTTTAGATTCCTTTGGTTTTTTGTTTGGTGTCTTTTCTTATTTCTTTATGATGAACGCTGACGTAGAATTAGGCAAATAAGCCGTGCAGTCCAGTAGATGTTATTCTGGTGCCTTTTGTGACCTACTGTCTGTGTTGTTGTACTCTTGAGTAATTTGTTTTTCAGCTGCTGTTGAACCTCTTTGGATTGCAGGAGCAGCGGTTTAATTTTCTGCTGCCGCTGTATCAGAAATGGGGCAGACGCACAATAGTCACGATTGCCTTGTAAATGATCCTGCCGAAAGAGGAAAAGGTTGGGGGGGACAGATATGACGGCTAATTTAATTACTACTTTACATCAGGAAATGGCGGACATCTGTAACTTTAATTTAAGCCACACTTTTGGGTGTGTTACCGTGGAAACTTTTGGAGTAACTCAGCTTTTTATGCAGCTCTGCCAGTGGGGGAGTCAGCGTGCAGCTGCTGCTGTCACAGCATAGAGAGAGAGCGGGTTTTAGAAAGATAAAACTTATGATGCCAAGACGTCCCTTTTGCCATGACTCTCCACATGCAGCGAGATGCTGTTTGTGACGTTCTCCCAGCGGGTGAACGGTATGTGATCGGGTAGCAGGGGTGGTCATAACAACACTAATCGTGACGGAAGAAGTAGAAATGTAAAAATCAGAGGAAATATCAGCAGATGTGGTGGAAAACGCCAAAGAACACAGACTGCTAATAAGCTGGTAAAGAGCAGTAAAGTTTACTTTCCCTCTGGAGATGATGACGAAAGCGAGGTTTGATGAATAGTATCAATAGTGGAGCAGACAATTTGATGAGCCTGTTGGTTATTTTGGGGATGGATCTGTAAAATTCTGAGCCCAATAATTTCCTTTCTGTTGTATTATGTATTGAATAGACTAATGGAGAATCATAAAAAAGGAAACAATCAGAATCAGAATCAGAATCAGTTTATTGGCCAAGTATGTCACATACAAGGAATTTGACTCCGGCAAACTTTTTTCTCCAGTACAGAACTTGAATAAGTGAAATAAAAAAAATAAAAAAATAAAAATAAGAACAAAAATAAGTAAAAATACAAATAAATAGATAATAAACAGATATGTCCACCTGTTTTTGAAAAAAAATGCCAATAAATACATATGTAGAAAAAACATAGGCCTCTATAGAAGAAATATATATATATATATATATATATATATATATATATATATATATATATATATTCAAAATAAAGTAAGTTTTAAACAATGTAAAAAAAGATAAGTCATCTGTAAAAGTAATCAAACTGTGGCTGGTGATAGAGTTCAATAAATAAATAAAAAATTGGTTAACCAAAATGTATGCATGATTTAAATAAATACATTTTCAAATACAGGGCCAAGTTGTTTTGGACCTTTACTTAATTAATATATTAAATAATCATTTGAAAGTATTGAGATTATTCGTATTAGCTGTAAAAATCATTTTCGTTTTATGAAACGTAGTGTTTGACAAAAAACTAAAATCTGAATCTATTATTAAATCTTCTAAAAAAATGGCCCCAAAAGCTAAAATAATATATACATTGGTAAATGTTTTTCTTTATTTGGAAACAGCTCCTAATGTATTTCTCTAAGCAGTGGTTTAGGGTGGGCTCTAACCTACAGCCTGCATATTAAGTTGCAAATACTTTTTTTGCATACCTGTATGCAAATTATTGTGTTTGCACGTGCAAGTAGTTGGCACCTTATTACATTTACAAAGTAATTCAAAGTTTGTAAGTTTACACTCCAACCTCACATGTAGCAGTAAAGTGCAGCTAAGTCACCTTTTAGAATAAAACACACAAAAAACCACTCAATACAAAAAAAAAATGTGTTCCTTTAATTGTCCATATTTTCCTCAAGTATAGATCCTCGTATGTATTTACAGCTAGCAGACAGTAAAATGGAAGCTGTTTTATGGATTGAAACCTAGAGAGAAAAAAGTTGTCAGGAATAAAGAAATATTATTGTGATTGCTCAGGCAATGATATGCATAAGGAAGAAAAATATGGAAATCCCTCTGTATTGGCAACCTGTCATGTACCCAAAAGGTTTAAAGACAACGTTTAACTAAAGGAAACCATTATATGTCCCCAACCTCTTAAAATTGTTGTTGCATATCAATTGAACCATGAAACTTTAAATTACAAATGGAGAAGAAGGAACTTTGTCCACTTGAGACAATCCTAAAAGGTTGTTATTGAAAGGAGCTGACTTCTAATGGAAATCCTGTGCTTTATTAGCAAACTTCTAGGAAACAGAAGATGCCACTGATAAAGTGACAGATGAGGTAGCAGCAAGAGAGGACACCAAATACATTTTTGTTAAGCTGGAGTTTATGAAGCAGTAAAAACGTTTAGATCTGACTGCTCTGTGCTTCTCTTCTGGGCAACAGAAGGTCGTTATTCAGTTAGAATGTATTGCAGTTTGAAAAATTTAACATAATTTCTTCTGCTCAGAGTTGACATTGTAAATAATAGTCCAAATAGTAAAATAATAAAACAATAGGAAGTCACCATATTATATTATTCTATACATATTTAACATACGTAACAGTTGGTGTTGTTGACTAAGTTTGTGCTTTAATGTTAATACCAAAAACACTTGAGTTACTGTTTTTTTGAAGAAATTACTTAGACACAGTTTCAAATACATTGCAGTAACCATATACTGTGCCTTGTAAAATTATTCACACCCCGTGAATAGTTTTTTATTGCAACCGTCATATGTATAAAACAGAATGTTTATGCTGCAGATCAATACATTCAAAGATAACTGGCTTTAATTTTCATAGAAAAAAGTAATCTGAAAGATCAGAGGTATGTTTATATTGATATAATTTGTAGAGACTTATATTTTGGGCTTATGACTATATCAGATTTTCACATCTGCTGACTGTAATTTCTTACCCATTTTGTTTGCAATTACTGTACTTTTAAGATGGTCAGTTTGAATGGATTTCCATGTCCTGAAAAATATTATCCAAATGATTAGTCTAAACTTTGACTGATTGATTCTAACACTGCAGGAAACTAGGATTAATAGAGGTTTGCTGTCCTACTGTTTAGTGTCGTATTGAAACTTTTGCAGCCTCTAACCGGTTTTCTATATTTATCTTGCTAACAACTCTGACCAGCGTCGCTGTCACAGGTAAAGAAAAGTATTTCACAGCATGATTCTGCCACCAACAGTTGGGTTTTTTGCATTTAGGCCAATGTATTATTAGATCATCTTCTTTTATTTTTGCTCTGTCCCCTACATGACTTGTGAAATCTTTAAATGTAACTGCAGTTGTTTCATATCCATTTCCAGATGATGAACTAAACTGTTTTTATTGAAATGTTCAAAGTTATTATCCTGTTATTTAACCCTGCTTGAAACTTCTCCACAAACACATTCCTGACCTCTGTATTGTGCTCTTTGACCTGCGTAAAGTTATTTTTCATTATGTTTCCTTACAAACCTTAAAAATCTCCAATATACCTTTGCATTTATACTCTTCAAATTAGATAGAGGTACACTTCATTTCCTAATTACTTCAATGTACTGCATTTGGATTCATAGGATTTTTTGTAGGGGCATCAGAATTAAGGAAGGTGAATAAAAAGACATTGAGTGTTTGCCAGAATTTATTTTCAAGAACTAAAAAAGAAAGTGGTTTCTTTTAAAAAGACAATTTGGTGTTTAAAATCAATTTCCTATAAAACACAGTTATTGCCATAAGTGACAAGTGAAAATATTGAAGGGTATCAGTAACATTCCAAAGTACTATATGTAATTTCTTATATCTTAGGACTCATTTTCTTTCGCATTATAAAACAAAGTACCTTCCATTCTTTATATAGATACCAGAACATTTTACTTTTTCCCCTCCCCTGATTTATAGGGCAACATTACATTGGTAGATGTATCATGTACAATATATTTTCATTTTATATCACAGATTACATGCCCAGAAAAAAGTAAGGTAACTAGAGCCCATTATAGGTTTATAAAAACTTCTTTACAGACTGAAGCAACTCTGAAATAGGCAGCTGCTTGAAGTATTCTGTTTCTCCCATATACCTCAATGTTGAAAGTGATTTTGCCTGAGAGTGCATCTACGTAAAAATGGGTCTATTCTGAAGACAGCTTTTTGATTGTGAACAATTCTTTTTGGAACTTTTATGAAATGTGGCACAATCGATTCAATCTCTCCAAAGAGTAGGAAAAAGCCACTTTGCACCTTTGACATAGATATCATCATTATGGCTCTTTTCCTCAGGAACCAGGCTGCTTCTAGACTGAATGGCAGAAATGTAGCTCTCTCAGCTGGCTACCGAAGCAAATATGTAAAAGGCTGCAGAGAAACAGCCATCCTTGGTAGCAATCTCTCTGTGTGAAAGCAGCTAAGAACAGGAACTTCAACCTTTAAAGTGTGAAATGGATCAAATATTTTGGTCGATTTTGCCACATTTATTTGGACTTATTCAGCATTTAGGGCCTTATTTATCAATATTCCAAATAGAGCTCAAAATTGCATACAATGCAAAAAAAGTTTTTGCTAAGGATGTGTTCCTAATTTTTGGGTGATCTACTAAGCACGTTGAATTACCTTGTGTTGAAAGTGTGCTATATGGAAAAATTGCCTTCCCTAAGATTGTTTGTGCAAATTATAACAGGTGCAAAGAGCAGTATTCAAATGAGGACTTTGCGTCCGCTGCTGTATATATTATGTCTCCCAGCTGGCCTGGGAACGCCTCGGGATTCCTCCCGAGGAGCTGGCCTAAGTGGCCGGGGAGAGGGAGGTCTGGGTCTCCCTGCTTAAGCTACTGCCCCCGCGACCCGACTCCGGATAAGCGGAAGAAGATGGATGGATGGACGGATGGATGGATGCTGTATAGACCAGCCTTTCTGCCCCATTAAATGTGCCACAGTCAAAGAGGGGAGGAAGAGGTGGAGTGAATTAATTATGCATATTTGGCACAAAAAAAAACTAAGGAGGGGCATACATGAGTATTATACTTTATTAATTGAACTCTGGAAGATTAGTAACTTCTGTGGTGGAAACTAATGGGCATCCAAATAAATAAATAAACACCAGCGCAGACATGTGTGCACAGTGAATTATGATGCATCTTTGAAAAAAAGGGAAATACTCAACACAACAGTCAGGTTAATGACCATCAATGTGTTTATTACTATTAGTTTGGAATGTGTGTAAATTATATCTTTCGT
The DNA here is from genome assembly GCA_028564705.1 of Apricaphanius iberus. Taxonomy (NCBI): domain Eukaryota; kingdom Metazoa; phylum Chordata; class Actinopteri; order Cyprinodontiformes; family Aphaniidae; genus Apricaphanius; species Apricaphanius iberus. Next base: position 471,935 of record JAPXFQ010001240.1, read on the forward strand.
TTGTCAGCACTAAACTACTGTTGAGTTGTGGTGGCGGAAAATTAACACGAGATCCGGGTGGCATTGTAAAAAATGGAAAACAGTCAGGCAGGTGGCAGGTGGGGTGAAATAGACTGTGGAGCAACTGTGGTTTTAGAGAAGAACAGGATGATGAGATCCTGTAGTTGAAACCAACAGGTTTTGAACCTTGGAGGGACAAAGAGAACGGGGTAAGAAAACACTCAGCAAATAACTATTCTCTAGAAAGCATAGGAGTCAGAATAGATACTTACAAAAAGGCTGACCGTGAGGCGAGGATGGACAGCTTATTATACACCCCACAGTTACTCACCTGATTATCAACATGTGTGACAGGTCCGCCCATCATTTCCAACTAGGATCCTCTATGGGGGAAGATGTCATTCTCAATCTCAGAAGCGCACAAACACATAGATTTTGACACAAACAGGTTTAACACTGCCAGAATTGGTCACTGTTCTCATTATTGTGTTCCTGTCTTCACTGCATAAACTGTGTGAGGAGAGTTCTGTTAGGCTATCCATGACCTATGTTTAGAAGGAATTTATTTTTCAGCTAACCCTCTCTGTGAATGAATATACAGTACAGTATCTAACTACAGCAGTACACATATTTCATTATGAATGTATTAGATATAGGCTATGTTAAACTGTGTTAAGTTTATAACAATCAGTATCACAATCTGGCTTAAAGAAATTCATCTCATGTTCTCAAATCTGTTTGAGTCATATAATAAACCCTGAAAGGGTAACACTTAAATTCATTTGGAAAGATTTTTTTAAACAATAAGACCTGATCATTAAAGCAAGGCAAGGCATTTTTTATTTATATAGCACACGTTCAACACAAGGCAATTCAAGGTGCTGTACATGATTACAGAAATTTGAAAATTAAAACAGATTAAAAAAATTCATAAACCAAAGAAGCCAAACATTTAGCAATAAGAGTAATTAAAACAATTAGTGATTGTAGCATAAAAAATGTATGTAAAATTATGAAAATTAAAAACAGAGTGATTGACAAGAGCAATAACAGTAATTCAAAAGAATGAGCGCAAAATTCGTATCAGTTACTCATAGGCAAGTCTAAACATATACGTTTTAATTTTTGATTTAAAAGAGTTCAGTGACTCTGCAGCTTTGCATTCATCCGGAAGTTTGTTCCAGACGTAGGGGGCATAGAAACGGAAAGGTGATTCTCCATATTTGGTTCTGGTTCTAGGGACAGTCAGTAGACTAGAGCTGGACGACCTGTGTGACCTGGATGGTTTTTACAGCGATAAAAAATCTCTGATGTACTTTGGCGCTAACCCATTTAATGATTTATAGAGTAATAAAAGCACTTTGACATCTATTCTCTGAGCTACAGGGAGCCAGTGTAATGACTATAGAATTGAGGTGATGTCTTTTACTTTCCTAGCTCTGGTGAGAACACGAGCAGCAGCGTTCTGGATCAGTTGCAGCTGTCTGATTTATTTTTTAGGTAGACCTGAGGAGATACTGTTACAATAGTCTAGGTGGCTGGAGATAAATGCAGGGATGCGTTTTTCTAGGTCTTCTTGCGTCATCAGCCCTTTAATCCTAGAAATGATTCTCAGGTGATAGAATGTTGACCTTGTTATTGCCTTTATGTGACCTTGGAGAGTCAGGTCCAAGTCCATTATTACACCTAGATTTCTGGCCTGGTTGGTAGTTTGTAGTTGGACTAACTGAAGCTTTGTATTGATATTTAATCAATCTGTTTTGGGTCTGAAGATAAGTACTTCAGTTTTGTTTTTGTTCAGTTGGAGGACATTTTGGGACATCCAGCTGTTAATTTGCTCAATGCATTTGTTGAGGATTTGGATGAGTTCAACATCACCTGGTGACATTGAGATATATAGTTAAGTGTCATAGATAGCATAGTTATGGTAGTAAATGTTATATGTTATTATGTAGTTTAGTGGGAGCATGTAAATGCTAAATAGGAGGGGCCCTAGGATGGAACCCTGGGGGACTCTGCATGTGATTTCTGTTACTTGTGATAATAATTTACTTGTTGACACATAGAAGTTCCTGGTCATTAATGTAATTAAATACTACATGTGTTATTGATCACACTAAGCTATATTTAATAATAATTTAATTAACCAGAAGAAACATGCAACAAATGTAAGAAAAGGTAAAGAACAAAAATACTAACTCTAATTCCACTCTACAACTATGACTACAGGCTAAAAGGGAAGGTTTTATAACTCTAGAACTTAATCCTAAACATATTAATAACACTGCATGAAATATCTTTATTTAGAGTTTAACCATTTTAAAAGAGCCTAAACAAAGTAATTTGCTACCTAATGACTAAAATTGACCAAAATAAGGGAAAAGTTCAAATTGGCCATTTACTTTCTCTTTGCTGGTTTGTGTTTTAGCTTAGGTGACGTTGTGCATTTCTTATCCTTGGCCAATACAATTCCTACCATCTATTTACTGAAAAGATTCCAAGAGTAGATGGTCAATCAGTACCAAATCCATAAAATAAATAAATAAATAATAATAATAATAATAGAAGGAATAAAACAATTAACTTGAGAAATTGACCAGCCCTAGATAAAGCGGTTTCAACAATGAAATAATTTACTAATAATACCAGAGCACTGAGAGTGCCCTTGTCAAAGATTACAATGAAATCCACAGAAATACACATTGTTTTAGAACCGCAGTAGCATTTGACACTGTTAATCATGATATATACTGTTGGACATCTTAAATTTAAAAAGTAATTAGCTATAGTTACAAATTATTTTTTCCAAAAAGTAATTGAGTTAGTAATTCAGTTACCACACTGTAAAAGTAAAAAAAAAAGTAGTTACTAAGCAAAGTAACGTTGGCGTTATTTTTGCGTTCTATAACGAAGTTACGTTTTAGATTGTCTGTAACTTTAAAATATTTGTATAACTGATTGACAAATAAAAAACACCATATACAGTATTTAAGAACATTTGGTGTTTGAACTTGACTCAATGAGCTAAGTTTATGTAGAAAAATTTAAAAATATATATGAAAAGTAAATATTGGTCATAACTTATCACAGACTTTTCATTAAAGTGCCAAACTAAGACACACAAATGTGGATAAAAATAAAGAAAGGATATTTTTGTTAATCTCTGGATCTGTAATATTGCACAGTAAACAGAGCACTATCCATTTAGACGTAGTAATACATTTTAAGACTGATTTGGTGTCATTCGGTCAATATGATGAAGCTATTGAAGGAAAATCTGAAATATTACAGTAAACTATGAATTAAAACGTATTATAGGCATTCAAATGTGAAATAAATTCTTTCTGGTTCTTTAGATGTAGTAAGATATTTAGAGACTGATTTGATGTGACCTGATCACATGAATTGGAAGCTAATGAAGAAAAATCAAATTTTACAGTATCATAAGGAATATTATGTGTTAATAAGAAAAATTGTTGTGTCATATTCCCTGGGTTATCGAGCAACAAATTATCAATACTTTGTGGTTACTTTGTCAGTTGATCTCACAGTAGTTTCTGAGATGCATGAAGATTTATCAAAAACCAAACCCTAATCAAAACCACAGCCTTCAGAAGCGAGCCTTGGGAGGCGATGTAGCCGCTCTATTAACGCAGTTCTGGAGCGAACGGCTGCAGACTGCGGAGAAGAGCGCATACAGATGAAATTCGGGTGAGACGCTGGATGGAGTCCCCACTTTAAAGAGTAACTCACCCCCCTACCAGAGTATAACCACATTTCTTTCTGGAAAAACAGGTCAAAAGGAAGCCTGGCGGACCAAGGAAAAAGCATGGGGATGCAGGGCTGGGCGTGGTCCTCATCATATTTACAACGGCGTCATCACTTACACCTGCTCTTTCCCTCCACTATGGCCTGTACTGAATTTGCTAACTTCTTCAGTGAAAAGATTCTAGAAATTAGAAGAGCAATCTGTAAAGCAGCAACCAACCCACCAACATTATCATTCCCACTTAAAAATAATGGAGATAAGATGTCTGATTTCAAAAAACTGAATCAATCACATCCTAATGAAATTATTAAACAACTGAACTCCTCCTCTTGCTGCCTCGATCTCTTACCCACAGCTTTTTTAAAGAAAGTTCTCCTTGTCATTAAGTCGGATCTGATGCAAATAGTTAACACATCCCTCCAGTCAGGTGTCTTCCCCCAGGCCTTCAAAACAGCAGTTATCAAACCCCTATTAAAGAAAAAACACCTAGACAATACCTTGATGCAGAATTATAGGCCAATCTCTAATCTCCCATTCATCAGTAAGATTATTGAAAAAGCTGTATCTCAACAGTTGAACACATTCCTGACAACCAATGACTCCTTAGATCATTTTCAATCTGTTTTCCGTGCTCATCACAGCACTGAGACTGCCCTAGTCAAAGTTTTCAATGACATCCGCATAAATACAGACAGCGGTAAAACTACAGTGTTGGTTCTGTTGGACCTCAGTGCAGCGTTTGACACCGTTGATCATACAATATTACTGGAACAATTAGAGAGCTGGGTCGGACTCACTGGTACAGCTCTTCAATGGTTCGTATCTTACCTCAAAAATAGGAAGTTCTTTGTGTCCATCTGAAATTTCTCATCAGAACAAACAGAAATCCCATGTGGGGTCCCCCAGGGCTCCATCCTGGGCCCCCTCCTGTTCAATATTTATATGCTCCCACTAACCAAGATTATAGCAGCCAATCAGATTAGCTACCATAACTATGCAGACGATACACAGCTATACATTACATTATCACCAGGTGACTTTGATTCTATCCAGACCTTAAATGAATGCATTGAACAAATCAACGACTGGATGTCCCATAACTTTCTCCAGCTAAACAGAAACAAAACAGAAGTAATTATTTTTGGACCTAAGGAGGAACGATCCAAAGTCAGCACACAGCTTCAGCTAATACAACTAAAAACGACTCATCAGGCCCGTAATCTAGGTGTAATAATGGACTCAGACCTGAACCTCCAGGGTCACATAAAGGCAATAACAAGGTCAGCTTTCTATCACCTGAGGAACATTTCTAGGATTAAAGGACTGATGTCACAGAAGGACCGTGAAAAACTGATCCATGCGTTTATCTTTAGTCGGATTGATTACTGCAACAGCGTCCTCACAGGTCTACCTAAAAAATATATCAGACAGCTGCAGCTGATCCAGAACGCTGCTGCTCGTGTTCTCACTAGAACCAGGAAAGTAGAACACATCACCCCAGTTCTAAAGTCCTTACACTGGCTCCCTGTAGCTCAGAGAATAGACTTTAAAATACTCCTACTTGTTTATAAATCATTGAACGGTTTAGCACCAAAGTACATTGAAGATATGCTGTCACTATATCAACCCAGCAGACCACTCAGGTCCTCCAACTCTAGCCTACTAATCATCCCTAGAATCAGAACTAAACAGGGAGAGGCAGCTTTCAGCTTCTATGCTCCACAAATGTGGAATGAACTTCCAGACGAATGCAAAAACGCTGAATCGCTAGGCTCTTTTAAATCAAAGATAAAAACTCTACTATTAAGAGCTGCGTCTGAATCTTAAATTGCGCTTTCTGATCACTTTTTGTTTTGTTTACCCGATTATGTTTTATCTGTTTTAATTACATAAATTTGTTCCTTACATTATCTTTTCTTACTGATTGATTACTGTTAAACTTATGTGTTTTGTTTGTAATCATGTGGTTTCATTATCACTGAATAATGTCAAGCACCTTGAATTGCCTTGCGTTGAAAGTGTGCTATTCAAATAAAATTGCCTTGCCTTGCAGCGGCACTTAAGTATGGCTGTCAGAAAGCTTGACAGTGCTGCGCCTCATTCAACCACGTTGTAACATGTCTATTTAAATCCCTGGTAATGGTAACAGCGTTGCAACAATAGGAAAAGTAATTAATTAGATTACCCTGTTACCCTAAAAATAATGGCATTATTAATGCCATTATACTTAAACACTGTTACTCCCAACACAAGTGATATATTATTGGAACGACTGGAGAGCAGGGGCACCCTATTTAATCTATCTATTTAATTATCTACATGCTGCCATTAACCCAGATTATAACAACCAATGAGATTATTCTATGCACATGACACTCAGCTTCACATTACAATGTCACCAGAGGACACTGAACACATCCAGACCCTAAGTAAATGCATTCAGCAAGTCAATGTATTGATGGATATGCCATAATCTTTTCCAGCTCAACAGAAACAAAACTGAAAAAAATATTTTCAGACCTAAGAAGAACTATCAAGTGTCAGCACACAGTTTCAATTAATACAGGTGGAAACCACTGTTTAGGCCCAAAATCTAGATGTAATAATGGACTCAGGCCTGAACCTCAAAGGTCACATAGAATCATCATCAACCTTCTATAACACCTGCAGAAATAATCTAGGATTAAAGGACTAATGTTGCAATTTGACGTTGAAAAGCATATTTATGCGGTTATCTTTAGTTGGCTTGATTACTGAAACAGTTACCTCACAGGTCTTCCTAAAAAGTCAGACAGCTGCAGCTGATCTAGAACACTGCTGCTCCCATCTTCATTAGAAAAAGTAAATGGAGCACATCACCCTAGTTCTAAAGTCTTTACACAGGCTCCATGTAGTTCTTGCACTGTCTCCCCCAGAGAATAGACTTCAAAATACTCCTACTAGTCTCCAAATAACTATGTTTACTTGAAGTATGTTGAAGACTGGTATTCACTATACCAGCCCCCTAGATTCTTCAGTCCAACTTTGGTCTAATAAGCATCCCTTTCATTAAACACAAACATGGAGAAGCAGCTTTTAGTTCCTACCCTTATCACCTGTTTAGAGCCGCATATGAGTAAACCTTTGATTAAGTGATTAATAACATATAGAACTTTTTATGTTTAAAATATGTCATATGTTATGTGTATCTAATGTGTTTTAGTTTTGTTTTCAATTTATCCCCTAATTACCCAAAACGTCATTGAATTGCCTTGTTGTTCAACGTGTGCTATACAAATAAAGTTACCCTGCCTTGCCTTATTTTGGTACACTGCCAACAATTCCATTGATTTTACATACATTACATAAAAAACTGTATAATTTTATCGATCAACTTTAACTATGCACCTGAAATGATAAATTGTTTCTGACCGTATTAACAACTGATAACTAAAAATAAGGTGGTGACTGGCAAAATGTATATATATTTATTACACAATATAAACATTTCAATGGAAACATGTCACTCAAAATATAAATTTGGGTAATTCACTTGAGAGTTTACCCTAGTAGGTTACACTGATCGTATTAGACAGATGGGATATTTGGTATAGCTGGATTTTAAAAATGTTTACAATGTCAGTTTAATTTGTGTGATATGAACATTTACATTGAACTCAGGTAGTTAATTCCATGTCAGAATACCTGAATACATCATTATTTCTGCATTTTTGTATACTATGGTGATATTCTGGAAGACCTCAGGTTATTTTACTCTTAAGGCTTTAATGACTGACTGGTCAGTACATCATTTATTTCTAGTAGAAAAAGTTAATGTAGCTCTTAGCATGATAAAAAACAAACATGAATATCATAATATAAAATGCAATATAAGATAAATATAATAAAAAAGAAAACTTTTAAAATATTAACAAACACTTAGACAAAACTCTTAGTATAAAGATTTTGGAAGACATAAAAACCTCTATACATAGTAATTCTGGAATGTCACCTGTATGAAATAAGAGGTTTATTTGAATAGCATTAGCTCAACTCATTATTGATAAGTGTGGGGAATCAAATCTGATAATCATATGTATGAGATTTTTAATGCAAACTATGCTGTGTGATTTGCAGTGAATCCAGCATGTTTGGGTGCTCCGTCAGTTTATGAATGAGCAGGTATACGCTCAAGCTGCTCTGTCAGCCCAACTAGTCACCACTTTGGTGAGGATAAAACTGGAGGATATTAAAGGTAGCCAAGGTCTGCTAAGATGTCAATTGAAATCCGGAGCTGAGGGAAATAATAACAGGAAGGAGCAGAGAAGTAAATGTAAAAGGCAATGTATATAAACAGAGTAGAAGTGGAAAATTGAGGTTTCTATGGCGAAGACATGGAGAAAGCCAGGATGATGTGAACTACAGTTCTATAGTTCCTATAGGAAAACAATAAATTAGGAATAGGAAAACAGAGGTAGACTGTTAGAAAGCACAAAAATCCCTATATTACTTTATAAGTTTTCATTTGTGCAGCTGCTGCAGAATCTAAATTCAATAAACTGTGCTCCACAATTTTTAGTTTTGATATAAGTATGCAAATTTCTGAAGGAATACAGTTATTTACACGTGGAATGAGTTTGGGCAGCTTTGCATCCATCACATCCAAAAGTATGTGACTCCAAATTAGAATATTATTAATTATATTTTTTCGTCTGGGAGGCGGGGGACATTGAGTCCGAGTGGGCCATGTTCCTTGGCTCCATTGTCGTAGCGGCTGACTGTAGTTGTGGCCGTAAGGTAGTTGGTGCCTGTCGCGGTGGCAACCCTCGAACCCCCTGGTGGACACCGGCGGTGAGGGATGCTATCAAGCTGAAGAAGGAGTCCTATCGGGCCTTTTTGGCCTGTGGGACTCCGGAAGCAGCTGATAGGTACCTCTGACCTCGACACAGGCCGTTTTAGATCGGTGGATGGAATTCTTCGAAGACCTCCTCAATCCCACCCACACACCTTCCTGTTTGGAAGCAGAGTCTGGGGACTTTGGGACGGGCTCTCCAATCTCGGGTGCTGAAGTCGCAGAGGTTGTTAAAAAGCTCCTCGGTGGCATGGCACCAGGGGTGGATGAGATTCGGAGTTCCTCAAGGCTCTGGATGCTGTAGGGTTGTGTTGGTTAACGCGACTCTGCAGTATTGCGTGGACATCAGGGGCAGTTCCCTTGGATTGGCAGACCGGGGTGGTGGTCCCCCTCTTTAAAAAGGGGGACCACAGAGTGTGTTCCAACTATAGGGGGAGCACACTTCTGAGCCTCCCTGGTAAGGTCTATTCGGGGGTTCTGGAGAGGAGGGTATGACGGATAGTCGAACCTCGGATTCAGGAGGAACAATGCGGTTTTCGTCCTGGCCGTGGAATACTGGATCAGCTCTACACCCTCAGCAGGATCCTGAAGGGTTCGTGGGAGTTCGCCCAACCGGTCTACATGTGTTTTGTGGACTTGGAGAAGGCGTTCGACCGTGTCCCGGAGCCCTGTGGGGGGGTACCCCTGGGAGTATGGGGTACCAGGCCCTTTGATACAGGCTGTAAGGTCCCTGTATGAGCGGTGTCAGAGTTTGGGTCGCATTGCCGGCAGTTCCCGACTCGTTCCCGGGGAGAGTTGGACTCCGCCAAGGTTGCCCTCTGTCACCGATCCTGTTCATAACATTTATGGACTAGTGACTTTTTATAGTTACTGCAAAAAAACGAGTGGAGATAAATTTACTTTAAAACCTGGCCCAAGGCTGCATATCCATTCTCTAAGGCTGTGTCTGTGTTTCTTAATACTTCATGATACTCTAAGAACCAACATTACAGATAGCTCATTGGACCGATCAAAGTGCAGCTAACAGCGATCCTCTTGTTTACAGTGTGAATATGGACTTAACTCGCTGGGAAATCAAAATTTCATCACTGCTGATTTGAGAGTTGGAGCGGCTTTAGCTCTGGTCCCATTGATTCATCTGTCCTAACCATGGTCGAGTTGTAGCTTCGCCAATAGCTACTTGCTAGCATCAGTTTATGTGTTCTGTAGACGTGTCCTCTGATCCCGTGCGATGTGATACAGGCAGTTAACTGTTAACTGTTGCTATGGACACCTGAGTGGGACGCACCATATGTAAACATGGGAGGAGGTGATCGTGATCCTCTCTGTGATTTCGATGTGCAAGGTCATAACTTAATTTCAATCGATTGTGATACAAAATCGAGATCATGACACCCCTAGTAAACAACCATGCATGAATGACTACACTACATAAAGGCAAGTTAGAGGGACCAAATAATCTACCCTTTATGTCTAAGTGAAAGCCTGAGAACCTAAAGAGAATGGATGGATACTTGGGGAAAACACTCAAACCATGGAGAAAGACCTTTGTGGGTACTCAGGACTCAGTCTGTCTTCCCAATTATATATCGAGACCTACATATCAAATCATGTACATGAATCTGTAGTCTACTCTACACCATCTATCCTCTGCAGGGTTACCAGGGGGCTGGTTTCTATCTCCAGCAATTATCGGGTAACAGGCAGGGTACACCCTGCATAAGTCGGCAGTCCATCGCAGGGCAACACAGAGACACGCAGGACGAACAACCGCACAAACTCACACCTTTGGGGAATTTAAAAAGACTAATTTGCCCAACAGTCATGTGTTTGGACTGTGGGAGGAAGCTTAAGTACCTAGAGGGAACCCACGCATGCAAAGGGAGAACGTGCAAACTCCATGCAGAAACACCCCAGGCCCAGAATAGGCCCAAAGTAGTAAATGTTTTTTTTCACCACAGACATTTTGAGCTGGATCATTGTAAAGAGCTCAACTATTAATAATGAAAATAATAAATGATAAAACTCCACTCTCAATGTAATGTCATGCCTTAATAAAAGCTGACATCTACATATATTGCTGTAAAAGTTCAATTAAACCAAGAGACCATCTATGGTTGTGTCATGTGTAAGGTCTGTGCTGGGTTATCAGTAGCAGGTCTTGTGTTTAGTTTCCCCTCACACTGCATTTAACTCTTCGGTGCATTTATTCAATAATCTTCTTTTTTTTATTTACTCAAGTAGAGCAGGTGGTTCACTAAGCAATTGACTTGGCCGGAAGTGAACAAACATACTGAACACACAGCCCCTCTAACTCTCCAACAACATAATTTATCACTTTGTGATGACTTGATGGCTCAGCCAGTTGGTTGCCCCCGCTGTAATGTTTAGCCAGCTGTGACGCTTGGCCTAATGACTGGAGTGGGTTCCCTTAATAGAGCAAAAACCTGCTGGAAATTTGAGGTCTGGCAGGTTCAAAAAGAAAATCAGTCAAAGATGCAAACACAGAAAACTGCGCACCGCCTGCAAAGAGAGGGGTATCATCCCAATAAAACACATGTTATGTGTTTAAGTTTCCTGCAGATAAGATAGCTAATTCCAAAAAGAGTGTTATCATTGAAGTCAAGCATGGGCCTACATTATTAGTTCTCATAGTTTTAAAATGGTACCTATGGTTAGGACTTTTTACTGCTCAGTAAGAGGGTGCAGTCTGCATGCTCTTCCACCACCAGAAGAATTGTTATTCCCCCATTTCCACTTATGGTCCAAAGATATATAAAGCCAGAATGTAGCTCAGTCTCATGATAAAACATGAAATTATGTAGGCATAAGATTAAATTTGTTATATTTATGCAGATTTGCAGCCACCATCACTGGCTGGTCCATATCTGTGTCATTTGTTGACAGGTCTTCAACTCAACATCTTATACAGGCAAAAATTATTTGACACTTCAGTTTAAGTGGATGGCTGTGTTCCGTCAGGTTTACAGTTGTTTCAAACTCTTTCCATTTTCAGATGTCTAATTGACTGAGTGGAAATTGTTTTGTAATTTAACCATGCTTTAAACATGTCCCCATCCTATTCCACTATCATGGCTGCTTATCTTAAAGTCTTTTGTTGCAGGGCTGCAAAATATTCTGAAAACATGTAACTGTGATGCTGCATTGTGGCAGAGTTGCATTCAAGCGTAACTGCCATGTGTTCAAATTCCAGTTATAGCCTTTCTGCAGGGAGTTTGTATGTTCTCCACATGCATGCAAAGGTTCTCTTTGGTTATTCAGACTTCCTACAACATCTCAAGAAGATTCATATATGGTCAATTTCTCTTTTTAAGTTACCCATAGTTATTAGTGTGTGCATGAAGGCTTGTTTGTCCTGTATGCAGCCTCAACCCTGAGTGGGCATACACAATGGTTGGACAGATATTTTTAAATAACGCATATTGAATATACAATCAGTTGTGAATGACCCGATGTTATCTTTTTCTACTGTTATTTCAACATTCCAATTACCCTATATGAACTTCAGCATTTAAGCCAATATCCTTCTTACTGTGTGTTAGCACGTGAGGAAGTGAGAGTACAACCGGCTGGACAAACACAATTATAGTTAGCTGTGTGTTAATGCACTTGATGAAACATACAGTATATCTAATTGAGCACACATACTACTGCAAGATTATTTGAAAATGAACATATGGACCTTTTGATTTTGGTTATTTGATTTGACATTAGAGTTGTGTAGGGCTTTTAAATGGGTCTTTATGAAGAGAAATTGTTCTGGACCAAGCCCTCGGTTTCTCAGTATACTTTTTTAAGATTGACGTCCTGCCCTATTTCCATCCAGTGTTTAATCTGTGAGCACAGCATGTGTTTCATATTTTGTAATGAACTCACTGCCAGATTTGCCAAGAGAAAAAAAAAAACATTGGATGTTTCACATATCTAATTCACAGCCTCTGCTACCTTGCCAGATCTCAGTTACGCTTCACAAGAAGAAGTAGGTCAACAAGAATATTTTGTTTTCCAATCCATTAATATCGATTGACTGATCTTTTTCCAGATTTCCACCAGTGAGTGAAGAGGCTGCTGTTGGAACCCCAGTGGGAGTCATCATGGCAGCAGCTGTCAATCAAACTATCGTGTATTCCATCATTGAAGGCAATGAGGGAGGTAAGTGCATTCAAAGTTTTAAAATCAGGGCCTCACCGGTGCTCTGGCATTAAAGATTCTTCCCAGTCAAACATCTCTGACAAATGTTCTTTCTACTGTCCACTAGTAGACTTCTCACTCACAAGCCATTCCTGCTGTGCAAGAGCACTTTTTACCACCTTTTTTTGGAACTTTTTTGTTGCTTTGTTCTCTACAGGTGTGTTTTCATTAAATGAAACAAATGGAGAGATTTTCACAGCCAAGCCTCTTGACTATGAAACAAATTCCACCTATGTTCTGAAAGTTGAAGCAGACTCCATGAGAGTGGTCACATCAAACCTTCGAGCTCCCTCAAAGTGTAAGTGGAACTGCTTTTTTAAGTACTGCATTTTTTTTTTCTTTGTTCCTTCTGCTGCTCATTTCTTATTATTATTAAACACCTTCGGGACAGTCTGTATCATTTATGTATATCCACTACAGTTTTTTCTTTAAATGTTAAAATATAAGAATTTGCATTGACATTTTTGATTAAAAAAATTACAATTATCAAAACTTATATTACATTTGACAAATTTCCTTTTTGGGCTGGCTTGACACAACTTTGGAGTGTTTTTTGATTTGACAGAGGCAGACCGGCTGACTTAAGTAGTTAATATATATTGCCAAGTTGGCAGCCTAAAAAGGAGACACAGTTAAACCAGTTGTGTCAGGAGAAATGGCCATACAGTAGATTTCTCCATATTGTTCTGAGAAGCATGTCAGAGGGCACACACAATGTTTAAAAGCAATACTAATGAATACAATGCAAATGTATTTAAACTTCAGAATTTGAAGAATTTAGGAAAATGACATAAAAAATGCATTTAGCAAGTTCAACAGGAAAAACAAATAGCTTAATGTCCCATAGGAAATTAAGAAACAAAATGGGTAGATATATCTTTAAAGTGGATGTAAACATCTGGTTTCAAGCTTGTATATATAACACTGAGAGCATCAGAGCTAGGGACTTAAAAGGGCTTAACAACCTGATGAAAAAGGTTGGTTCAGTTCTTTGCACTACTGTGGAACCACTGGAGATTATGATGCAAAGAAGGATTCTTCATAAAATAAAATAAACATATGGACAATGCAGAGCATCCTCTTCATAATACTATCCTAAAACAACAGAGTGCCTTCAGTCGGAAGCTTCTTCGGTTTTGTTGCAACACAGAGAGCTACAGGAAATACGTCCTGCTCACAACTGTAATGATCTACAACAAACTCCTTAAAGAAATATAAAGAAACTTGATTAGTATTTGCTAGAACAACACTTAATTACCCTCTGGAATCAATAAAGTATTTCGAATTGAATGAATTGAAATGAAATTAGTGATTGGTGGGCTTAGGTTAACAAAACAGCGCACAAATTACCCCATGAAGATCACACCTAATTGTAACACAGTTATCAGTACCTTAATTTCAATGCCCTGCAGAATTAAGACATTTTAAATATTATCCCACTCATCCACAGTGTATATTTGATTTGGACAGTTTTATTACTGCTCGCTTTTTTGGGGACTTTTTTTATTCCTGAATGCGAGAGCCTTGTCTGACAGGTTTGACTCCTATATCCAGTTCGGTCTAGTTCAAATTCATCCATCCATCCATCCATCCATCCATCATCTTCCGCTTATCCGGGGTCGGGTCGCGGGGGCAGTAGCCTAAGCAGAGAGGCCCAGACTTCCCTCTCCCCGGCTACTTGGGCCAGCTCCTCGGGAGGAATCCCGAGGCGTTCCCAGGCCAGCTGGGAGACATAATCCCTCCAGCGGGTCCTGGGTCTTCCCCTGGGTCTCCTCCCGGTGGGACGTGCCCAGAACACCTCACCAGGGAGGCGTCCAGGAGGCATCCTGACCAGATGCCCGAGCCACCTCAACTGGCTCCTCTCGATGTGGAGGAGCAGCGGCTCTACTCTGAGCCCCCTCCGGATGACCGAGCTTCTCACCCTATCTCTAAGGGAGAGCCCAGCCACCCTACGGAGGAAACTCATTTCAGCCGCCTGTATCCGCGATCTCGTTCTTTCGGTCACCACCCAGCGTTCGTGACCATAGATGAGGGTAGGAACGTAGATCGACCGGTAAATTGAGAGCTTTGCCTTTCGGCTCAGCTATCTCTTCACCACGACAGACCGGTACAGCGCCCACATAACTGCACACGCCTTACCAATCCGTCCATCGATCTCCCGCTCCATTTTTCCCTCATTCGTGAACAAGACCCCCAGATACCTAAACTCCCCCACTTGAGGAAAAACCTCATCCCCGACCCGGAGAAGGCACTCTACCCTTTTCCGGCTCAAGACCATGGTCTCGGATTTGGAGGTGCTGATCCTCATCCCAGCCGCTTCACACTCGGCTGTGAACCGCTCCAACGAGAGCTGTAGATCACGTTCAGATGAAGCCAACAAGACCACATCATCTGCGAAAAGCCAAAATGGATCGCCTCAACACCTTGGCTGCGCCTAGAAATCCTGTCCATAAACATTATGAACAGGACCGGTGACAAAAGGCAACCTTGGCGGAGTCCAGCTCTCACCGGAAATGAGTCCGACTTACTGCCGGCAATGCGAACCAGACTCTGACACCGTTCATATAGGGACCTAACAGCCCGTATCAAAGGGCCTGGTACCCCATACTCCCGGAGTAACCCCCACAGGAAACCCCGAGGGACACGGTCGAACGCCTTCTCCAAGTCCACAAAGCACATGTAGACCGGTTAGGCGAACTCCCACGCACCCTCCAGGACCCTGTCGAGGGTTCAGAGCTGGTCCAGTGTTCCACGGCCAGGACGAAAACCGCATTGTTCCTCCTGAATCCGAGGTTCGACTATCCATCGGACCCTCCTCTCCAGAACCCCCGAACAGACCTTACCAGGGAGGCTCAGAAGTTCAAATTCAATTCCAGTAAATCAATTTTTATTCATTGGATAACAATTAAATAGACATATTCACATCTAATTACATACAGTCTGATTCAGTCTTTATGGTAAAACAAAACTGCTAATAATGTAATATCATTCGGTTTGTTTCTGTCCAAGAAAGCAGAGCTGATTCCAATCCTTGACTTTTTTTTAGCTTTTTCTTCTCAATAAGCATTTGTTATCATAAAAGCTCCTCATCTTTTATCGATGAGATGTTGTTTGTCGTTTTACTTTTTTTAAAGTTTGTATTTTTTCTCATACTGAGAACTATCTGACGTAGCATGTGTATACCCATGTACTGTAACTGTCCAACTTTTTTCCCTTTACTTTCAAACAAATTTTAAGCAACCCAAAGTTCCAAATAAATTGTTGGCCTGTTTAGGCATGGACGATTGTATCTATCTGGTTTTACTTACCGGTTGTTCACATGGTCTTTCATTTGCATTTATAAGGGGGGAAAAACAACTTGTCCTTTCATTTATAATTAGAACTGGAGTAAAAATGGATCTAATTAGTATAAAATTCTTACTCCTCTTTCTTTCTTCTACTGGTATCATCTTTTATGTCCTTTTTTTCTTTTTTTCTACTTCCTTTTACTTCATATCTATGTTCTTCTTAATTGAAGCTCAGTTCCGGAGCCTTCGCTTATCTTCTTTAATTATGGTGTTTACCACATGCTGTTCTCATTTCATTAAAGCGTTTTGAATTGAATAATTCTGCTGGGATTAAGGCAGCAAATCATTGTGTCATTTGCAAATCTTCAGTTCTTTCCCAAACACATCAGACAAAAAAATCAATAGGACTCCAAGTTAATACAGCTTTCTTCTTCACATGAAGGTTTGTATTTGCTTCCTGTTTGTTTTTCCATTCTGCTGTTTGTAATATGATTTATGAAAAACTTTTTTAATTATAATTTTCAACGTCCCTGTGATACTGATATCATAGATTTTATATGTGTGATCTCCATGATCGAGTTCAAGGAGGGGGGGGGGGGGATTGGGAAGGACAAATCCACAAACCTCCCTGGTCCTCTGTTGGCTGTCACCAGATTTGGGCGGAAAAACTAGCCAATGATATGAATCAGAAGAGTTACCAGCCCCAGCTGACATGTATGGACAGTGAAAAGAGAGTGAGTGCAATTTTGTGTGGCAAAAGCGTTTTACCAATCGCTATGCTGTGTTAATGGCCCCGCAAATAAATTGAAATACATGATCAGAGCCATGCCCTCTTTAATATGCTTCTCAGGGTTTTTAGCAGGAATGTGACTCACTATAGTGGCTCTAACATACATTCACACAGGTCATTGTATTTCTCACAGTGGCCATATGAATAGTGAAGATTAATGGTAAAGCTTGAAAGAGTTCTTTAGATTTGATAAACCTTTTAAAGTTCAGTTCTAAACTGATAAAAAAAGAATAAGACAAGAACTGGGAGTCTGATGAATGGATACTTCACCCACATGTCCTTTTAATCCAGTGTACAGCCGTTTAAAATGACCTACAGAAGGATCTTATATTATTGAATCATTGATTCTTTATTTCAAACCTGTTTCTGTTGGTGAGCAGGCAAGAAAAGTGTTAGGCTTCTATTAATATTTTCATGCCCCTTGAACATTTTGCTGCATTGAAAGCAGAACATGAGATGTAATGTAACAGACCAACACAACAAAACACAGAAGTGTAAAGTGAGATGTAAGTTATTTAAAAAAACACTTTTCTAACTCAGTCAAACTGGATGGGTGGCATCTGCAAAGGTTAGATTTAGGTTTTGTGTGACTGGAACAGCTTCATTCACATGATTTTTGTACTGATAATGTAACGTCTTAGGGCTTTCTTTCAAGGATGACTTTCCTCTTGGCCCTCTTCAAAAATAACCAGACTTTTAAAGTGCACGGCTGAGAGTCATCCTGTCGACAAATTGCTACTCTTGAGCTGTGGCTCTCTACAGGCACTTTGGAGTTACCACTGACCTATTGGCTGCTTCTCTGATTTATGTTCTCCTTGATTGGCAGTCAGTTAAGTTTTATGGCAAAGTGCAGTTGTACTATATATCTCTCTTTTCAGATGTTAGATGAAAAATAATTTTTCTTTCCTAATTAGATGAAAATTATCTGTTTCATGGGGGTGTATTATGTGTCTGCTTAAACAGTTTGGACACTTTGCGTCCTTTAGTTTCAACCTTTTTTCGGTCTATCATACAAAATTCCAATGAAATATAGTGAAATTTGTTGTAACATGAAAAAGTGTGGAAAATGATGGATATGAAAATTGCGTGAACTGTCTCCATAATTAAACCATAAAACTGAACTTTTTAATTTTAGATTTTTTTCTTACCTACAATGTCTTTGCCAGCTTGGTTGAAAATATATACCGTATTTCAGTAGCATATAAAAGGTCTAAAGTCCACTGTGTGGGCTGCATTGCCAACCCACATATCAGACACTAATAAAATTGTCAATCAAAGCTAAAGAAGCTCACACCTACACAGTCCTGAAGAGTTTTTAATTAAGCATATTTGTTATTTTTTGGGGCAAACTTTAACTTTGAATAAATACATTTATTGCAATATTTATTTTATTGTTGATACACCATACCAAAAAAACATGAAATAATTTTTGGTTTGTGAGCTTCTTGCTAAGAAATTACATACATGCATACATACATACACACATACATACATACATACACACACACACACACACACACACACACACACCCTACCTACCTACCTAACCACCCACCCACCCTTAAGAGTTAAACACACTATATCAATTAAGACTTCTGTTAAGCAAGACCAGTGATAGGTTTACTCAGAATCCTATACTTCAGCGAACTACCACGCAACCAGTTGTTGCATGGGCAGGTGATGCTAGCTGACCTTTGACATGTCTATTTCAAAGGTCCAATTGTCTCTTTCTCTTCTTCATATTAAGCCCAGAGTAAATTAATCAATTAGTCGGGTAAGTGTCTTACCTAAGTCCCCTTTTCCTTGGATCAGGAAAATATAGAGTCCCATTCAGGCAATCACAGGTCGAGCATCTTATCACCTAAAGAACAATCTAGGATTAAAGGAGTACTGTCACAATGCGACCTAAAAAAAAAACTAATCCATGCATTTATCTTTGGTCAGATTGATTACTGCAAAAAGTTCCTCAATGGTCTGCCTAAAAGGTAAATCAGTCCTCATGAGAACTAGGAAAGTAGAGTACATCACTCTAGTTCTAAAGTCCTTACACTCGCTCCCTGCAGCTCAGAGAATAGACTTCAAAATATTTGTACTAGTTTATAAATCATTGAATGGCTTAGCACCAAAGTATGTTGAAGATCTGTTGTCACTATACCAACTCTCCAGACCACTCAGGACTTCAAACTTTAGTCTGCTAATCATTCTTAGAATTAGAACCAAGCATGGAGAAGCATCTTTCCGTTTCTATGATCCTGTTATCTGGAATGAACTTCTAGATGACTGCAAAGCTGCTGAAACACAGAGTTGCTTTAAATCAAGGCTAAAAACCCATCTGTTTAGAACTGCCTTTGAGTAACTTATTAAGAATAGCTTGCATGCCATATGTTTTAATGTGTCGTGTTTTATGTCTCTCTCTTTGTGTTGTGTTTTATGTAATTACTGTTCTTTGCTTACTGGTTTTATTTTATCCCCTTATCACTCAATGCATCTTGAACTACCTTGTTATTGAAGGTGTGCTATACAAATAAATTTGCCTTGCCTTACATGTGTGGTTTTGGTTGTTTGTGTGTTTTAGCTAATACAGCTAGGGTGGTGATTGATCTCCAGGATGAAAATGACCACCCACCAGTGTTCACCAGACCTCTTTACATAGGAGGAGTTGCAGAGGATGCCAAAACGTTCACCTCCGTCTTGCGAGTACAGGTATGCATTTAAAGTCTATTTCATTCTGCTTCCATAGCCTGTGTGGCTTTTTTTTCGCTTGTATTTGAGGTTTTTAGATACAAATTAAGTAACAGGATTACCTGATAACATCAACACGTGGTTCTCTTTATCTGCTGCTAGAAGAAAAAGCTCTCCTTTGCCTATCTGCAAGGAACTTCATATCGCAATAACCAGCTCGAGTGATTTCCGTCTCATTAAAATACCTTTCAGGATCTAAAAGAAATCACAAAGCCTATTTCTTTCAACCTCTATCTTTAAAAAAAATATGCAATATGTTTTAATGAAGCTGAATTCCACAAAAGACTCAAATGAGTTCACTTGCATAAAAGTCTGGGCTTTGATGTTTAATTATCTTTGAGATCAATTCTGCTTTATTAGACCTTGCACGATAACAGTGACATAACAGACCGAACCCCTTTTTGAATTAATAGTTTTGTGATTAAAGGGAGTGTGTGAGCACCTTAGCCTTTTGCAAACAAAACATTATTTTTGAATAAAATGAGAAAAAGGAAAAAAAACATATTACCCCTCATTCATTTAACAGTTATATACCAGCAAATTAGTATGTTGCTAATTTACTGGTTACTTATGGGTACGTCATTTTGGACATAAATGTAGGAAATTCTCAAATGTCACAAAATGTTGCAGAGCAGGAATGCAAGTCAGTGGACTTGCAGCAGAAAAAGGTCAAGCTGTCGGAAACTTCCTTACCAGTCCTCACCTGGACCAAAATTATGTTCGGAAAGCCAAGATTCTACAGGAGAACCACTTTTACAGAAGCGTTAATTTAAGAGACCAAATTCATCGCATGTTAAAAATATTTAGAGCATCCTTCCAAAACAAGATTACTAAAGTAGTTTGTACTTTACTGAATTGTAAAATATATTCAACTGTTTATGTAAAAAATTAATGGGAATAGGAGTTAGGTAAAGACATCCAAAAGGAAATATAGATAGGAAATGTGGAAGATGCATAACAGTACAGCAGTCACTTTAATGGAGAGAATTCTGTTGGAAGAACCAGATTAGATATTTTATAACTCCCCATAGTTGTATGGAAGCATATGTGTAACATAAATAAAATTAAAATGCATTTGAAGAAATGCTTTGTCATTTTCAAAATCTGGCTGCTATTTTTGACTCATAAATAAAATTAAAAAGAAATCATCCAAATTGCTTTTTCATTTTACAATTCAACATTGCTCATTGTGTAACTTAATTAAAATGAAATAGAAAAGGACATTTAAGATTTAATTTTCAAATTGCAACCCAGGAAAACAGTAACAAAATTCAATTTGAAATGTCAAAGTTGAAAATTAAAATGCATTAGCAGAAATGCATTTTCATTTTCTAAATACAAATGCCCTTTTTGACTCATAAATAAAATTAAAAAGAAATCATCCAAACTGCTTTTTCATTTTACAATTCAACATTGCTCATTTTGTAACTTAATTAAAATGAAATAGAAAAGGACATTTAAGATTTCATTTTCAAATTACACCCTAGCGAAATAGTAACAAAATTCAATTTGAAATGTCAAAGTTGAAAAGTAAAATGCAATAGCAGAAATGCATTTTCATTTTCGAAATACAAATGCCCCTTTTGACTCATAAATAAAATTAAAAAGAAATAACCCAAACTGCTTTTTCATTTTACAATTCAACATGGCTCATTCTGTAACTTAATTAAAATGATAAAGAAAATTATATTGCTTTTTCGTTTTCATGCTCCCCGCCGCAAAAAGTGTAACATATTTCAAAGTGGATTCGCAATCCCACACGGCGCAGGTTATTGACGTCAGCGCAGGCGCTTCTTCTTCTGCTGCTGAGTTGGCTGTCCGAACAGGTGTTGTGCCAGAAATGGATCGGCCGCGCGGGAGCATCGCTGTTTAGGGCAGAGGGTCAAAAGCTTGTGAACAAAGTTGTTGCTTTTTTTTGCATACATCATTTCTTTATTACAGAGTAATGTCAATTTAGAGTTGTGCTAAGATCTAAAAATGCAGTTAAAGGAGGGAAAGTCTTGACAATGTTTTTGGATTGCAGAGTGGGGAACAATTGGGAAAATTGAAAACTACAAATGCTTGAGAAAGCGTAAGATATCATTTTTGAATGTCTAGTTCAGCTTCATGTTGCTTTGGTTAGTTCAGTGTAATTGAGTTCTCTGCTGTGATGGACTAGTGACCTGTCCAGGGTGTACCCTGCCTCTTGCCCAGTAACTGCTGAAGATAAGCACCAGCCCTCCTGTAACCCTTTGAGGATAAGTGGTGTAGATAATGGATGGATGGGTGGATGGATGGATGCTGTATGGGATGAAGGTCTCACTGCTCTCAGATGGACATTATTTATCTCTCCTCACATGTGATTCTTAAATGCTTTTTGCTTGTAAAAAATAAGTTAGCATAACATGACATGGAACCACAATTGAAGACATTTCTGTTGTGTAAGGAACATGTTATTTTACAACCTTTAATTGATGAAAGCTGAAAATTCTGTGGCTGTTGACATTATGAAGAATTCAGCTGTTATATTTTTTAACACATATTTGCCCGTACCCAAGATAATTCAGGAAACTAGTGGTTTTCTTAAATGCTTTGGAAAGTAGGGGTACAACAATTTTTATTTCTAGAATAGAGGTTATTACACCTCATAATTTTGCTGTTAACCTTCTCTCTTTGGGGACAAAAAAACACATCATCCAAACTTTTTAATTGTCTTTTACATTATGCATACTCATGTCTACTTGTGAAAAACATGAGGGAGGATGACATGTCAGACCTTGAACCCTCGTGAGGATGAATGCATTGCTCCTCTACGATAATATCCTTCGTATGTAACTTTCAACATGGCGGTTCAGATGACAGCCTTATCACATCTGAGCATGCTCTGTCACAAACGGAACAGTCGCTGCCCTTTTTTTCGTTACATACTGCAGCAATGCATGACCATCTTGGTCATTGAAAGTACAAAATCAATCAGGTTTTTTCTATCTTTTTTGGTGGTTTAAACAGTCTCATCAGGGTCTTATCCGTGCAAATCTTGTAATGGATGACTGTCATGCCTTTCTATTGTTCATGTTTAAGTGTTCCTGCATCTGTCTTTCTCTCCTATGAGAAATCCTTCTGAGATTCTTTTGGAGCTCATCCTATCAAACCAGTGAAATCAAAAAGCTCTGGATTTACATTTTGAATGTATTTTTGTCTTTCTGAAAGAGTAACATTTTATATTATTGTTGTCTGAAACTTATTTGCTTCAAAGAAAAGGGAGGTGTAAAATATATCTTTTTCAGGTTCTAGAAGTACAAGAATAGACTTCTTATGTCAAATTTCAACATCCTTACAAATTAAACTGACATTCTGCAGATCATGAAAGACATTTTCTACATATTTAATAGGCAAAAATGCTCATTGCCCTAGCACCATTTTTCATGTAAATCTCAAACCATGGTTACTCACTAATTGACGTAATCTTGTAAATATGCATTTGGATAGGACTTAGATGTTCGCAGAACATTGATTTATTTTTTCTCTCGCGCTTTTGATTTTTAGTAAAACTGTAAAAGACGAGGAGGCTTTTAAGGCTCTTCTTGACTCTCTACTTTGTCGTTCCTCTTTTTTGACCTCAGTTCTGCTGCCAGGGAGCAAGTAATCCATTTTAGCACACTAACAGATTCCTTCTTTAAGTACACCTAGAGAAGAGGAAACTGGAGAGATATGGCTTGATGGAGAATCTGTGATTGAGAAGGCACACTTTAATCATTTTTATTTATTGTACCCAGCATTTTTTTTAAAGATATGTTCTTTGTTATGTTATGAAAGACCCATGGCACATGTCCTAAAAATAAATGTAGGACTTTTAATGATTAGTGCTAATCTTGCACTTAAAGTAAACATAATATTATGTCTAAAAAAAACCACAGGCTGATAATGCAGCTGTGTTAGCTAAAAATAGCACGTTAAAATCTCAAACATGTTTTCATTACTTTATTTTGTTTTATTTCCCCTTTTATATTTCATTATATCTGTCAACTTTTGAGGATTAAGACACTGTGAGAGGAGGCAGGAGATGAACTACGGATTTAGAAATTGAGGAAAAGCTTAGAGCTTCCCCAGATTCCTGACAGTTTTTATTTTATTTTATTTTTTTGTGAAGCAGACACAACTAAAACTGAAGGTTGCCAAGCACAGCACATTTAGGACTCCCAGATTACCTATTAGTGATGTAATTAAAATTGATGTAGCAGCTGTAGTGGTTACAGTTTCATCAAAATGTGTTTTCAGTTGAGGGCATTTAGCGTAGGTATTAATTTCACTACTGCTTATATAAGCCTGTTATTTACTCTCTAATTCAAAGTTTTGTAAAAGGTGGTAAACCAACCCTCCTTTCAGGTGAATTATCTGGAGTTTAAGATTTTAGAGTAGTTAAAACAACACATGTTTTTTGTGAGGTGGATTTTATCCTAAATATTTCAAGGTTAGATGAGTCAAAGCAGTTCATTTTCTTTGATCCATCAAAGCTAAATGTAAAGACCTTATAGATTAATATAATCTCCTTTTACAGGAAAAAATGTAAAATGAGATTCACGAGCTATCCAGAAGGATAGCAGACAATTGCAGTGATTTCATACCTAAAAGGAGCAAAGACGAACAGGTCAGAACAACAGTAATACATAATTAAAAAAAGGGAATGTCCTTTTCATGTTACAAATGCACTACATTTCACTGGTACTAAAGCCAATGCTTTCCTCTACTGTGGAAGATGTATTTTGGTGTATTTATTTTTTTCTGAATACCAGTTTGTTGGGATACATATATAAAAAGTCATTAATGAGTTCACATAAAAGTTTGACCAGAGGTGGAGCATGGCCCAGCTGAGAGGCAATTAAGTTTTCATATTGATCTGGGTTTTAAGCTATAAAATTTTTATTCTGGCCTGGCAGAGGGAAGCTGTGTCTGGCTGAATTTTCTTTACCTTTTGGGGATAATTGGCATCAGTCAATTATCACAGCTTCTGTGGTTGATTATTTTTGAAAGCTGGTTTTTGAAAGCAATGTTTGTGAGGCTGCTCTATGAAAATAGAGCTATTTGATTATGCTCTACATTTTTTAAGTGAATGTATGTTTTGGATTTAAGAACATGAATAGATTAACTGCAAGGGTTATCATTATCATGTCACATTTTTAATGTGTCTTTTTCAACTGTGGCCTTTACATAATAATAATTGCATTATGACCAAAATGTAGCAATATGCAAACAATTGTAATACAAATATAGAAAGACGTGTAAGAGAGCAAACAAACATGCACAGTCATAACCTGTTTAAGTTTGACATTATGGTTGCATTGGTTCAGGTTTTAAAGGGTAACACAGTAGCCACCCACAATAAAGGTAGTTATCGCAAGATTTCCATCTTGAATTTAAGTTAAGCAAAAAACGATTTACAATGTGATTTATCCAGTGGGAATTTAGGAATATGTTGTCTGCAAGCATTAGCCTAGAGAACTAGCAAACTGACACCCTACTCAGGAATTTTAAAGTACTCTTTGATAAATCCAGTCTGCCTATTACTCATCACAATATTAAATTGTCTCCGGTTAGTAGCGTTGTTACTCTGGTTCCCTCCCAGGGTCAGTACTTACAGTGGGGAGAACAAGTATTTGATATACTGCTGATTTTTGAAGGTATCAGAATCAGAATCAGTTTATTGGCCAAGTATGTCACATACAAGGAATTTGACTCCGGCAAACTTTTTTCTCCAGTACAGAACTTGAATAAGTGAAATAAAAAAAGAAAAATAAGAACAAAAATAAGTAAAAATACAAATAAATATCAGATCGTAAATAATAAAGGATAATATATACACCAAGCCGGGGTTATTTTACAATGAGTATGTACAAAAGTGCAGAGTTATAGTTTATTGTTATGTGAGTGCACTCACACACTGTGAGTGTGAGTGCACACTCACATGCTTCTTACAAAGCATGTAGAGGTCTGTAATTTGTATCAACGGTACTCTTCAACTGTGAGGAACAGAATCAAAAACAAAAATGCAGAAAATCACAGTGGATTATATTTAAATATTTTATTGTATTGCAAGTATTTGATCAACTATCAACCAGTAACAATTTAGGCTACTAGAGACCTGTTAATTCTTCTTGAAGAAGCCCTTCTGTTCTCCACTAATTATCTGTATTAACTGCACCTGTTTGAACTCGTTACCTGTTTAAAAGACACCTGTCCACACACTTAAATAAATTCCAACCTCTCCACAATGGCCAAGACTAGAAAGCTGTGCAAGGACATCATGGATAAAATTGTAGACCTGCACAAGGCTGTGATGGGCTACAAGACCATAGGCAAGCAGCTTGGTGAGAAGGCAACAACTGTTGGTGCAATAATTAAAAAATGGAAGAAGTTCAAGATGATGGTCAATCTCCTTCGGTCTGGATAGCAAGATTGCTCCTTGTGGAGCATCAATGATCATGAGCACAGTGAGGGATGAGTCCAGAACTACACGGCAGGATCTGTTCAATGACCTGAGTAGAGCTGGGACCACAGTCTCAAACAAGATCATCAGTAACGCACTTTGCCCTCTTGGATTAAAATCCTGCAGTTCACACAAGGTCCCCCCACTCAGGCCAGTGCATACCAAGGCCCATCTGAAGTTCGCCAATGTTCATCTGGATGATCCACCGGAGGAATGGGAGAATGCCATTTGGTCTGACGAGACAAAATTGGAGATTTCTGGTCTAAACTCCACTCGCCTTGTTTGGAAAAAGAAGGATGTGAAGCATGGAGGTGGAAGGATATTTCTTTGGGGATGCTTTTCTGCAAAGGGGTCAGGACGACTGCACCGTATTGAAGGGAGGATGGATGGGGCCATCTATCGTCAGATCTTGGCCAAGAATCTCCTTCCCTCAGTAAGAGTATTGAAGACACACACAGCCAGGGCAACTAAACAGTGGCTCCGTAGGAAGCATCTCAAGGTCCTGGAGTGGCCTAGCCAGTCTCCCGACCTGAATTCAATAAAAATGTTTGGAGAGAGCTGAAAGTCTGTGTTGCCACCGGCAGCCCCAAAACTTGAACGCTCCGGAGAATATCTGTATGGAGGAGTGGGAAAAAAATTTCCTGCTGCAGTGTGTCCAAACCTGGTGAAGAACTACAGAAAATGTCTGATTTCTGTAAATGTTAACAAAGGTTTTGTTACTAAATATGGAGTTCTGTTTGTTTTATGTATCAAAGACTTACGGCATGCAATAAAATGGAAATTAATTATTTAAAATTCATCCAGTGAGATTTTCTGCATTTTTGTTTTAAATTCTGTCCCTCACAGCTGGAGAGTACCTTTGATACATTACAATCACAGACGTCTACAAGCTTTGTAAGTGGGAAAATGTCAAATATCAGCAGTGTATCAAATACTTGTTCTCCACACTGTCTTTCCTCAAATCACTGTCTCATCAGAATACTTTCCATTGGGAAACCCCACAGTGTATATGCGAATCTTACTTTTCTCCAAATATTGTCTGTGTTTTATATGTAAGAGTATAACTACATTAGAGGAATATAAAAGTTAAAATGTTATAGGGACATCATCTGTCTCACCACTCAGTCAACAAGTCTTTTGGACTTTTCTTACACAATAGCATGTCAAAAGTCACAGAATCCTCAGAAAGAAGTTGTAGTCAAACAATCTCCCTTTCATTTGGCTTGGATACTAAGCAAAATAAAATAATAATTTTCTAATGTGATCGAATTCATCCACAAAAACAACGCCCACACTCACATAATAGTTTGGCTGTTCACTGTCCTTGAGCTATTGGTAGCAGCCATGGCTTAGACTGTGTTCCTTTCTTAACTTTTTGATTCATTAGCATGACACGAAGAATCTTTTCCAAAGGAGAAAAAATAAAAGACAAAAAAAATCTTTCTCCCTACATGTGTTTACTTTTACAGAGCTTACCCAAATATTATGCATTGATGATCTTTGTAGAAGTTCTTGTGACATCCTTTTCTGTCTGACCTACAAGAAGCCAAACATCTATTCAACATCTTCTTATTTAAAAAAACATTTTTTGGTTAAGAAAACAATCTGCTCTGTGATTAGTGTGATATATATTGTTAAGATTTCGGTACAGACAATACCTTGTCATCCATACATGGTAGCAGCTTCCTGTTTTCACAAGGTGTGACTCAAAGGGCTCTCTTTTTTACAGAGATGTGTGTTTTAGAACTACTTTTCTACCTTTTAAAATTAAAGACTGTTATTTGGGCTCAAAAATATGCAGATATACAGTACAGACCAAAAAGTTGGACACACCTTCTCATTCAATTGGTTGTCTTTGACTACATTGTAGATTCTCAATTAAGGGCATCAAAACTATGAATGAACACATGGTGTATGGAATCACTGCATGTACTTAAACAAAAAGGATGAAATAACTGGATACATGTGTTATATTTTAGATTCCTCAAAGTAGCTACACTTTGCTTTGATTACTGCTTTGCATTCTCTTGAGCTTCAAGAGGTAGTAACCAGAAATGATTTTCCAACCGTCTTGAAGGAGTTCCCAGAGATGCTTAGTACTTGTTGGCCCTTTTGCGGCTCAGCTCACCCCAAATTATCTCGATTGGGTTCAGGTCTGGTGACTTACAGAATTCCATATGTGTTCATTCATAGTTTTGATGCCTTCAGTGTGAATCTACTATGTGAATAGTCATGAAAAGAAATGACACTCATTGAATGAGAAGGTGTGTCCAAACTTTTGGTCAGTACTGAATGCCATTTAAAAATGTCAGATTGTTGTCATTTGTGTTGAGTCCTTTCCTTTAAGATAGAAACATTGGTATATTTTAAAATATAACAGGTTCACACCAAAAAAATTCTACTCAAAGACAATGCTCCTCCATAGACCAAAAGACTGTATGACTTTGTCACTAATTGATTTCCCTTTCTGTTGATTTCGCTCTCTGCAGAATGAAGGATTGTTGGCTGCAGACCAATTAGGTTGACAGACTTGCTCTTAATTTTTTGACAAATGTATCTGTAATCACTGGGTTTGTTAAATGCTGGTGAATAAACGTTAACTTGACTGAAGAGTGTCAGACAAACAAAAATTTCAAGATGAATAGGTTGGAGAAAAATAATAGTAAGATTGGTTAAGAAATACACATATCTTCAGTCGCCATATTTTTTATGTTTTAGTCACAAATTAGATCATTGCTGAGCATGACTTGTCTTTGTTGCAGCACAACACAGGAGTTAAAACCACCACAAAGGGCACGCTGCGCTTACAAGTTAGCACTATACTACAGTATTAAACTATAATTTGAGCTTATGTCATTAACTACTAAAGAGCAGACACAAATTACAGTACATTGAAGTCATTGTAGGATTAATTCTTTGACTTCATAGCCTTCACATTGAATAAATTTACATAATTTACCTTTCGTTTCAAAAACTGCTATAATCTCCTTAATACCTAATGTATTTTATAGTTTGAATAAAAGTGATTTCAATAAAAAATAAAGTTTTGTCATTTTCACACATTGAGTTAAAATGACATAAAAGATAAATGTTAAATTATGGAAAATAATGTTGAACCTCTACAAGACTTTTGAACCTTGCTATTAATTTTTTTTTTTACGGATTAGATTAAAAACACATTACTGTCTTCCATCAGATTGATTTCATTTGAGGGTTGTTAACATATGCCTATCTAAAATAAACTAATTAGGGATTCTTTATGAAGTGAAAAGTATGATCCTACTGTTACTTGGATAGACAAGAGAAAGTTTCTTTATAGGGGGTGATTTATATTATTTCATTTTAAAGTAAAATAAAATTTTGTCCATCCCTAAAAAAAAGATTTAACCAGGTATTGTATGCAATTAGTTAAACCACTAAAGTTCTATTAGCTCAAAATGTTTTTAAAAAGTATTTTACTTATTATATTATTTATTATTGGTTCTGGTACATACAGTATATCAACCTGATTGCACAAGAGGGCTAATGGAATGCATCATACGGGAAACAATCATTACCCATATCAGTTATTTGAAATATTATCACCCTGTTGTATTATCATGAAACTGGAATGAGACCTCTTGGACTAAAACTCGCTGAAAAAAGACTACAGAGGGACTGTAACACCCCATGTTCAATTTTTACCATTCCACTTTCTGCCCGGGCTGCACACACTGATTGACTTCATAGATGAGGGTATGCCATAGATGATGCCACAGGTACAAGAACGGGAGCACACAGCTGCTGATGTTTAAGAGCTTATCCTTATAGAACCACTCCTCTTGTGATAAGGTTTTATGGATTAAAACCTAAAAGAAATGCATTGAAATGCATTCCTTCAGTTCATATTTATTCTGCCTGCAAACAGTAAGACATGAGAGAAGTTCCAATCTGCTTCAGGGCTGCTTTGCTGCCTGGGAAGACCTGAGTTTTTCAAAGGAATGTAATCAGAGGAATGCCAAGATATCTAAAATTATTTGTATACCTAGTGTCAAAAAGACAATTCTCAAAGAAAAATAAGAAAGATCTTCAAAACACATGTCAATAGCTTGGTATTATTTCAATTCATTTCTATACAGTTTATTTATATAGTGCCACTTCACAACCGATGTCATCTCAAAGTTCTTTACAAGAAAAGTAATTTCAATACAATCATACAGTCAATTTAAAAGTTTATATTTAAGGAATCCCAACAGATTCCTTCGAGACAATGAATTGTGGTTGAACCCTTGTTCCAATCCCTCATACTGAGCAAGCATATAGTAACAGCAGAGATGTGAACCCCCTTTAACTGGAAGAAACCCCCAGCTGAACCAGAACCTGGCTCAGTACAAGCAGTCATCTGCCATGACCGTCTGGGGGTTTGAAGAAAACCAAGCAGAGACACAAAAAGAACTGATGTAAGATTAGTTATTTATATAATAAAGAAAGTAAAAAGTTGATAACAGGACACAGAAGATGTTCAGTTGGGAACATGTAAGAAGGAAGATCTTAAATTATATTTTAGATTTACCAGGAAGTCATTAAAGGGAAGCTAAAACAGGAAAAATGTGTTCTCTAGTATCTGTATTCATCAGAACTCTTGCTGCAGCATTTTGGATCAGCTGAAGCCTTTTAATTGTATTTTATGGACTTCCTGATATTAAGGATTACAGTAGTCCAGCGTTGATGTAAAAAACGAACTAGTTTCTCAGCATCACTCCTGGACAGCATATTTCTAATTTTAGCAATATTCCAGAGGCGTAGGTATGTAGAATAATATAATATTTTTCAGCATGTCATAATTTAGTGTTGTATAGTGTTATACAGTAAAATACATTAAAGAACTCAAATGTTATACAAACTTGTATAGTATTGCATAGTATAGTATAGTATTAAGAAGTGTAAATGTATTTTTATTTAGATTTTTTGGTATGACCCTGTTTGTTCAGTACACACTTGTACGAAACAATTACAGGTGTTTTCTCCCTAAACAAATGCAGAATGTTTATGTGTAGAGTTCAACGCTCTCTAGTTTAACTTTAAAATGTCACGGAGACTTTCCCCGGAAAGGACTCCCAACTATGACAAAACTCTGCTATTTGGGAACATTAATGGTTTCTCACACAGTTACAGTAGAAAAAGAAATATGGAATGAACCAGAACTTTGCCAGTGAACACACATTTCAACAGCAATGATGTACAATTCAGCTCTGAATTGAAATACTCATTTTGAACATTGTCAAGCTAAACATCTCTGATACCAAAGAAATACCAGTTGACATTCTCATAGTGACCAGTAACATCCAATCATCCATCACAGCCCCCAAACTCACTTGTATTTTGTATAACCGATGATGAGAAAGGACTGTTTTCTACTCTGGCTATGTCTGCTTGTGCTATTTCATGTATTTTTAAGAATCCATTCAAATCTCCTGTCAGAGCTATACTTTTACCTTTTTTTAAGTTATAGAATATAAAAGATTTAATGAATTTTAGGAATTGCAAGGAAAGAGTTCAGGAAATATTGTCTTTGTTCAATTCAAATCAAAGTAACAAAAAATATGCTAATTTGTATTTAGTTTTTTTTAAATTAAAGTGTACCAAAAACATACCAAACCATGACTTATTTAGAACCGTAAATACATATCAAACAGTGATTTTTAGATGGACGGACGGACGGACGGACGGACGGACGGACGGACGGATGGATGGATGGATGGATGGATAGATAGATAGATAGATAGATAGATAGATAGATAGATATGTACCTCTGATGTTCTGGGTGTCTCATAACTTTGTATGCAATATGCATTTCTGTGCTGTAACATCTTGCAATAAATCATTGTCTGTCTGGGCAGGAGCAGATAGTTAGCCAGAATGACAGAATAGATTAATGGATCTGTAGAGCACACAACTTGCAGAATCACCTTACCCCCTACTGCTTAGTCATACTAAAACAGGTTGAAAAGCAAGTTTTATTACATCCTGAAATTTTTAACAAGAGACCAAAAGAAATTTGGTTTTGGTGGGTAACCCCATGAGGCCAAGACATATTTTTAGTTACGAATTAGGCAATTAATTATTCTGTGCCATATGATAGTCCTGTGTTCAAATACCTGTACAACAGCCATGATTGTTGACAGAAAATGAAATCTAATACAGTTAAAATAAAAATAGATGTTGAACTAGATTAATAAATATCCAAATTACTTGTTTGTGTTGTTTATGGTATTTTGTAAAAGCAGTGACTTAGATGATAATAGTAAAATACTTTTGCTCATTTTTCAGGCTTTGGACAAAGACACTGGTAACTACAGCTCCATGATATACAGGTTAATCATCCCCCCTCCCACAGGAAAAGAAACTAAAGACAGCAAAGATGGATTTGTCATTGAACCGTACACTGGTGTGGTGAAGACGGCAATCATGTACCGCAACATGAGGAGGTCGTATTTCAAATTTGAGGTGGTTGCAACAGACAACTACGGTCAAGGACACAGCAGCAGAGCAGCTATAGTGGTGAGTGTGTGTTGTGTTTTCACATGGATTTATTAAATGTCTTTAAGCCAAGATTTCTTTAAAAATTTTAGCACAAAACAAAATGGGTTAAACATAAATGGCACAAATGATTTTTTTTTTTTTTTAACAAACTATTGGTGAAAGAAGATTATCTAGTTAATACTTCTTTTTACTTACTGTTTACCCTATTTTGGTTAGGATCTCATTAGATCCAGCTTCCTTATAAAAATGAAATAAATTAGGCAACTTATCTGTAATTGTACGATCTGTAACTCATTAAAAATGTTTTTTTGTCTTCAAACATCTAGGTATCGGTTGTGAACCAGCTCGACATGCAGGTGGTTGTGTCAAATGTCCCTCCAACATATGTTGAAAAAAACAAAGATAAATTGCTCAGGTAACAGTTGCTTCTCAATAATGCTTTCATTGTTCAAGATTTGTATTGATATTTTAGAAATATTCACACTGTGTTCATCAGCTACCTCCCTCATTATCTCGTACCACCAGCATACCTTGATATAGCATACCAGACAAATAGGCTTAGTTAAAATAACATCTTGATTTGCTTGGCAGATTTATGGATAATTACTGCTCAGTTTGCGTGGTATAAATTCAGGCTATTTTTTACCTTTCATCATTACTTCCACCTGCAGAAATTATGAAAAAGCCTACAGTTTTGGCAAATGCAACACATTTTTTGTACCAACAACAGAGTTACCACAAAGTAGTTTAAATAAGTTATGAGTCTTAAAAAAAGAAACCTAACAAGGATTCGGACTAAAAAGTATAAAAGTGTGTTGACAGTAATTGCTAAGTAGCCACACAAGGTTATTTTCTAACTTGTAAGGGTTCTTGTTTTATTTCATAGTCTTTTAATGAGCTGCCAATGAAATAAAAAAACTCCTAGAGATTTATTGCTCAAAAATAATAAAATTAACTACATTTTCTCCATTCCATGTAGGATTCTTTTTGGTGCTACATCTACCTGTTCTTTGCCTGTAGAGCTCCAGAGCTTTCTCCTCATTTTTTATCATTTTAGCTAGCAGAATTAACCTTTACTCCTCTAGATATTCAAAGAAAATGCATAACAAACATTTGTCTTGACTTTTCACTGTTTCAGCTCAAGAAAAACTCTAAAGGAGGTTATGATAACCAGCAGACTGTGAACTGACAAGCTTTTCATATAAAAACATGTCAATCCATATGTTTGAATGTCTATTTATATATTATCTGGGAGATTACTATCTATATTTTAAGGGTGCAACTTATGGCCAAAAGCCTAATCACCAAGAGCAAATGTTGTTATTAACTGGCTTACAGGAAACAACAAAGAAGCATGCCAGAAGGTTGGATTGATGCCTGATTGCAGGAAAATGCGCTTCAAATTAAATTTTTTTTGCCCCTATGCGACTCATATCCAATCACTTTATGACAGCCTGAATGGCATAAATTCGATTTTTTTCGAATGCAACCCAGGTCAATCACTCCAACAATGACATCAATACCTGATCCACTACTGGTATTTGATCAGATTGGCCCAATTTCTGATCATCTCAGCTAACTTCCTATTAGTATAGGGGGGACAGCTACTCAGAGCTTCTCTGAAATGAAGGAGCCCTTCTAATTCTTTAGATTGTCAACCATGAGAAGGAAGCTTTGTAGACACTTCAGTCCGGTTTCGAATTTTGAAGATCAAAGTGTCAAGAATGTAATTAAGGTTTCAGAACGGATGGACAATTAATTAATTACAATGCATTTTAGCCCAGCTCCTTATTCCCCATTAAAGACCAGGGCTGTCTTTACTTTAAGGTAGAGTTACCTCAAGACAGCTATATATCTTCCAATAAAGCAGGGTTTTCATACCACAATGAGGCATTCAGATTTTTTCTGAAAAAGAGAAACACAGCTGAGTCTCATCTCGTCCACTTTACAGTCCATTTCAATTTCTTTCACTTTTGTTCAGGCCAATTAAACCTAATGTAGTTTTATCCAGTCATATTAAGTATGGTAGTGACTATAACATGTCAGTTTTTAAAAGGCTGCCAGAATAAAAGATTATGCAAAGCCAGTAATATGACTGGAGTAATGACCAGGAATGGGAAGAATTACGATGACGTCTAAGGGGACCAAAAAAGGCAAAAAGAAACACAAGTTGAACTGTTATTATTATTCATCTTATCGGGCCAAAAAAATAATGTTTTTTTTTTTTTTTTTTTTGGGGGGGGGGGGGTGGGGGGGGTTTTTCTGCAAAGTTAATTCAAACCCTTTAACTGAGAGACACTAAGAAAGAAGAGATTGTGTGAATTGGGAATGTTCACCATGGCGTATTTTGCTCACTTACCTGATATTTCGCTGTGTGCAACTTGTTGTTTTAGCCTAATCCTTCTAGGCTCCCTGATCTGTAGCTTTTCAACACTTTCAGAGATTTTCAAAAACATTTTCCAAACTCCATAGAAGCTAAATGATTTGATATCTTATTTTGCACCTGTGTGATTTGTATCCTTTCAGGCACTACCTTCATTCGTGTAAAATTAGCTCTGTCCAGTCTCGAACATATGTTTTTACTCATTTCTTAAAGGCAAAGACAGAATTAGAAGCTAAATGATTTGATATCTTATTTTGCACCTGTGTGATTTGTATCCTTTCAGGCACTACCTTCATTCGTGTAAAATTAGCTCTGTCCAGTCTCGAACATATGTTTTTACTCATTTCTTAAAGGCAAAGACAGAATTTAACTCTAAACATACCATGTTTTATTCATTTTGTGCCATTATATTTCTTTCATATGGCTTCTTTCATTTGGGTCTTTAGTGACAAACACTGCATTGCAGCTGCTCGGTCAGCTTCCTGCTTTGTTTCTGCTTCCAGATGTAATTTTAATTTATGTGCTATTACCCTTACAAGCTTTTCCTTTTCACACAGTCACACAACAGTGGGAGAGCTCCTGCTGTGAGCAGATGTTTCTGAGGGAGTATGGGGGAAAAAAAATCTACATTTAACGGCACAAATCTGCATAGCGGGAGGGGATGAATGTGTGTGCAATATGCCTCGAGTCTAATGCCTTTGTTTGCATACGGTTCCCCTCAGAAATGTACATGCACTTATTATCATGTCAGCTTTTGTAAAAAGGATCAAATTGGCCAAATTATGCTACTTAGTTGTAGTGCTTAGGGACGTCATCTTTCACATTTATGAATCAAATATCTTTAATCCTCAGCATTTTGGAACGCTACGTCCAGGAGCAGGTGGCTGGAGCAAAGGTTGTCGTGGAAACCATTGGGCCCCACCGGGATGGTGAAACGATGGAGCTGGAAGATTACACCAAGTCAGATCTCATGATTTATGCCATCGATCCGCTGACAAACAGAGCTGTATCTAGACAGGAGCTCTTTAAGTAAGAACTTCACCAACAAATCAATGTTGGGCCATTGCACTTTATTTAGCCACTAAGGTGTTTGCCAAGGAATATCTGCAGATATTTGTATGCTTTGTGCTAAATTCCACAAAATAAATACCTTCAGGAAAGCTTTCTGACCACTTGTCTTAAATCCACTATCTATTGGACATAGTCTACAACATTTTGTCTTAGGAGTTCCAAAAGTAGAGGTCATCTGGGTCTGTAACTGGAGTGGTTTTGGGGCTAGATAACCAGAACTTCTTTATCTTTATAAGGATTTTTTTCTTTAATTCAGTTTTTACTTTGGTCTTTGCTGTCTTTATTCTTTATGCTCCATTCTGTTTCACTCTATTCTGTTTGATTTAGGCTCAAGGATAATAATTAGAGTTGAGCCTTACTTTTTCAAGATCTGGGCCTGGTGGAAGATGTCATGTGTAATACAAAACATCCTAGATCTGTTTTATAATTCAAGTAATTTACAGCATCCAGCAAAAGTGTTTATACCCCTGAAAATTGGAGCCCTGGAACAACTGCACCACTGTGCAGCACTTTATTACATTATTCATTATATTATATAGTACTGTGCAAAGAAAAGGATTCATTCATAAATGGAAGTGTTTATTAGTTTAATTTATTTGTTTATTCATTTATTTTCAATCAACAAAATACAATAAATGAACAAAAGAAAAACCTAAATCAAATCAATATTTGGTGTGACTAGGCTTTGTCTTCAAAACAGCATCTATTCGCCTAGCTTAGTAAGTCGTTCCAAACATCTTGGAGAATTAACTGTAGATCTTCTGTGGATGTAGGCTTCCTCATATCCTTCTGTCTCTTCATGTAATCCCAGACACACTCAATGATGTTGATATGGTGGCTCTGTGGGTGCCACACCATCACTTCCAGAACCTCTCTTTCTTCTTTACACTGAAAATGGTTCTTAATGACTTTGGCTGTATATTTGATGGTATTTCATGATGGATAAGTGCCTGCTTGTATTTCTCAGCATTGAGAACACCAGTAATCATGACCAAATCTCCAACTCCATTTACAGATATGCAGCCCCAAATGTTTAAGTACCTTTCACCATGCTTCACTCTTACCTGTAGACACTCATTATTGCAATGTTATCCAGCCCTTTGACGACCAAACTGCCTTAAGCTACAGCTAAATATTTCAGGTTTTGACTTATCAGTTCAGAGCACCTGCTGCCAGTGTTGTGCACCCCGATTTGTATGTTTTTGTGCATACTTGAATCACTTGGCCTTTTTTCCAAGTCAGAGGTATGGCTCCTTGGCTACAACTCTTACATGAAGACCACTTTTACCAGACTTCTCTACCTGTGTCCAACTGGTTTCTGCCAGTTCTGAGCTGATGACACTGCTGGACATCCCCTGATCATTTCTAAGATCTAAGTTTCCTTGGCCAACCACTACGTGTACGATCTTCAGCTTTGCCCGTTTATTGCCCATTTGTCTGTGAAGACATTGGTGATGCAGTGCATGACATGAAACTATATCCCACAACCTCACCTTGGCAGCAGAGCTTTGCTGTTCCTCCTCCAGTTTCAAGCCACCTACACAGCTGTTTCTGTTTCAGTTAATGACTGAGTTACAACCTATGTGTGACATTGATGATCACTGCACCCTGTTTGGTATAATTGGTTGATCATATACTTGTCTGCAATCCTACAAAATCCCTGACTTTTGATGCTGGTTTGAAGGCACCAAATATTGCTCTGGTTTAGATTTTTCTTTAGTTTGCTCACTTTGCATTTTGTGAGTTGATAAAGAATAAAGAATCACAATTTCATTCTTTGTTTACAGCATTTCTTTATGCCTGCCTAAAGCATTTGAACAGTGATGTGTCTCAAACAATCCGTTTTATAAAATTGGAAGAGTTGCTGTCGCATCAGCTGATAACAACATAGTAAACAGAAATGTGGCAACCTTCCTTGTTTCTCCCATGTTATAGTAGATGTACAGTATCTCTTTAGTTTTTTGTTGACCTCTTGTTTGTCTCTGCTGCTGTGGGCACCTTTTGGCACTGATCAGATTTTCCTTCTCAAAAAAATGTCCCTATACTGGCCTACTGGAAACACGCCTGGTTTTTGTATTTTGCTAAAGTGAGTTTTTATATATTTTTATTGTCTTTTAAGGTCAAACAGTCCAAGCAAGGTATTTTGTAATTATAATTTTGATAATAAAAAAATATTTATAAAGAAATTAATGTTTTGTTCCAGATACAGATATACAATCATTTTATTGTTGTTATTGTGGTTTATTATCATTTTGAGAAGAGATGCACTGTATCTCTTAAATTTAAATCAAACTGATTCAGTTATTCCATGATAAGAAAATATTTCAACTTTGTGAACAATGGTGTAAATTTTTTTTTTCTAAACGCTCACTGCCATGCTTTTAGGCAGGTCGTAGTTGGCAGAACTATCTTATTCTTGGTATCACTTTTGCTATTAAAGAAACATATTTTAATATGATATATATGTTTCTCCTTCCAAGGTTTCTCGATGGGAAACTGTTGGACATCAATAAAGAGTTCCAGCCTTTTCTTCCTCCTGGTGGCAGAATTCTGGAAATCAGAACTCCTGAAGTAGTGGCCAGCGTAAAGAAAGCTATCCACAGGGTTGGCTACACAGAGGGGGCACTTTTGGCTCTGGCTGTTATCATCATCATCTGCTGTGTTCCTGCTATTTTAATTGTCATTATCACATACAGACAGTAAGTATCATTTATTTTTTTGCATGTTGTTAGTAGAACTGAAACTTTAATCTAAAATAATTTAGACATAATGGCACATCAGGAGATCTAATTGGGTTATGAATAAACAAATCCCCATAAAAAGACTTGAACTAACAGTAATATGATCCCCCTAACGGTTATTACCTGAGAAGCCAGTGCTGTAAGATATAGCTAATGGTAATATGCAATTTGACTGTGCTGTTATGTTGATAGTGTTCATTCATCACGATGAACACAGGATCTGTAGTTTATTTGGAGTTACTCCAACGTTCACCATTCTCCTTTGTGTATTGATCCACTGCTAAAAGTAGTCTTTAAAAGTATGCCTCATTATTTATGTATGAACCATCAAACAAACATTAGAGGACCAAGGTGAGCCTTTATTATAATTGGAATTCAAATAAAGTTGCTGTAATTATTGAAGACTATATGTTTGCTTTGAGCATTGAGCAGACTCATCATCAGTTGGGCAAGTCACTGCCCCAGATGATTTGGCATTTCAGCCTGCTCCATAGTGCCAGTTGTAATAGTTTGTTTAGCTAACCACATTGAAAGCTATTAAATTCACTGAAATGCATATAAACAGCTGTGTATACACAAATAAATTGGATCTAGGCTCCTGCTGAGAAACACAAAAATAGCCGGCAGAGGAATGGAGTTCTGCACAGCAATAATCATTATCATGATAATCACTATTATCTGTTGCTAAATGACTTTAATGAAGAGCAATTGCACGACTTTGCTCATAAATTACGATAAGTAAATTTGGGTAACAAAAGATGCCGTTTGATTTATGCTCCAAATAATCCCAATCTTTCTGTCTCTGTCTCTCATCTGCTGCGTCATCTGCCGCTTCCAGATTCAAAGAGTGAGTACCCCGTTTTATATTCCCTTGATAATATTAATGTCATAGCTGTCCCAGACACTTTTCACTGTGATTAATCAGCTGAGTTTCATTGGACTATGAAATGGATGAGTTCAGAAGTGGCAGCGAAACAAAGAGGACAGCAGGCAATCAAAGAAATGAATCCTGAAGAACACTGAGATTTATTCAGTTTCCACACTATTGGAGACAGACTTGAAAAGAACAGACTTAAACTTAGGCACGTTTAAGGATAAAAAAAAAGAGTTAAGGAATAATTGGAAAATATATATTTCCAGAATATCTTATTTTTTTATGTCAATTATTTAATTGTTCATTAACATTTATGGTTTTAATCTTCCTTTTCCATCCATCCATCCATCCATTCTACCTTCTGTCCAACTAACGATTTAAATTACATTATGCACCTCTAGAATCCAGAGGCATTTTTTTTTTATATATGAGCCCCACACTAAAGAGCTGCCAGGCAATTCACTCAGTGTCCAGACAGTCACTATAAATCACAGTTGTTTTTTGGGGGGTTTTTTTAGACAGAGAGTTCTAATCATTCAAAATTTCAGTGACAGATAAATTACAAAGCAGACCTGCTGGGTACAAGAGCTCTGACACGTGAAGTCCTGGGGTCCTGGTCTTCAATTAGAAACGTATCACAGCAACAGACATGAAACAAACAGTGTCCGACTGTGCTCAGTTAAGGGAAAACAGAATGGATGCAAAAAATAAAAAGGGTGGCGATACAACAACTAAAGCAAGTGAAAAAAACGTTCCTAAATTTTGGCAGAGATAAAAAGCTATTACAATCAAGATGACTGATACAGCGATATACCCCAGATGATAGGGCAAAACAAAGAACTACAATAGAACATTAAGGAAATCTGATAACTGTAAACACTTTTAGAAAATGAGGTGAGATTAACCATCTGTAAAATATACGGGAAAGCTGAAACTTCATTTTATTATTTTCCAACTACAAATTGAAATGCATCTTGTCGGGAATTTTAGTGATAGAAAAACACAAACTGGTTTATATTTGTGTTTTGGAAAGTTTAAAAGTTTATTAATGAAAATCTAAACTGGTATGTTTAAGTATTAGTCCCAATTTTTCATGAGTAGAACCTTTTTTCTTTGCATTACAGTGGAAGGGCTTTGGAAATTTGTCTCTGCCAGCTTAACACAGGTAGAAACGGAAATGTTTGGTTTTTTTAAAAAAAAAATTCTTTCTTTTTGCAAAATAGCTCAACTTGAGTCTGATAGCAGTGGCCACATCAATTAAAATCTATTTTCAAGACTGGCCACAGTCTCTCAATTGTCTAGGGTCTGGACTTTATATTACTGACAGGATTGTATCTTGAGGGTGTAGTGCACTTACTTTTCTACCACACATTTTTCGCATTTTCCTTGGAGGTCAAAAGGTTTAGTGTGTATCCTTTTGACAGTATGTCTCATTTAACCATTTAAGCCTACATGTTTTCTGGGTCTGCTACATGGTTTGAGACGAACTTTAAATAGAAATTCTTATGGCTGTCTTTCAACATTATTATTCTTGTCAATCATAAATACATCAGTCTCTTTCCACTTCCGCATTGAGATTTTGTGTTGTACCATAACAATATTAAGATAAGGTGCAAGATGATGAAAATGTTTGTGGAATACTTATATTTAATTTTAGAAATTATCTTTATAACATGAAATGAAATGAAAAATACATGATCCGATGCTTTTTAAAACATTTTACTACTTTGTGGTGTCATGGGTTTCCTCTAGACTTTAAGTAATTTTCATAGACTGTATTTTCTTTGCTGCTGTGACCAGGAGACAAGCAGAGTGTGCCAAAACAGCCCGTATCCAGATGGCACTGCCAACAGGCAAACCCGGGGGAGGCACTGCCAACAACCTGTACGAGGAGCTTGGTGACAACGCCATGTAAGTGAAGTGTGAAAATGGCGTTTACATTAATGAGTCAAAGCAGAGGCATTAGCTCGCACTTTCAAGGCCATTATACTTCAGACTTTGGCAGTGTGACAGGTTCCATAGCCTCGTAGTGTCTCTATGTGCAGCTTCAACATTGCTGCCATTTTTTAATTAACTGCATATATATATATATATATATATATATATATATATATAATAAAAGTGCCACTACAATAGAGGCCCAGATCTACCAAGACCCAAGGTCCCAAGGTATAGGCTGTGCAAAGACTCATTAGAAACAATCCAGCACATAACAGCAGGGTGTAAAATGCTGGCAGGTAAAGCATACATAGAATGTCATAACCAAATGTCTGACATAGGTTCACGGTTTATAAATACCTTTCTTGTGAAATGTTAAATGAGAGGAAAATTAAGATAAGTGCTATCACTAAAAGTAGTCCTTTGTCCCCTAAATTAGTTACCATACATTTTGATCAAGGAAGCTGAAAATATGTGTGTTTTAATTGACATGAAACTCATCATCATAACAACTTGAATTCTCTTTTAGTAGCAGATTTCCTACTTATTTTTTCTCTCAACGGTTTCTTCAGATTTCTTGTTTTAGGGAGCATGGTGGTGCAGCGGGTAGTGCAGCTCACCTCACAGCTAGAAGGTCCTGGGGTCAATTCCTCCCAGGGATGAGAGATTAATATTCATGGAATGTGTATATTAGCACCTTTTTTTTCTGTTCTTTTGTAAGGAAGCTTTTTTTTAGCACACAACCACCTTAGGAATGAAAGAAGTAAAATTGCATTTCTCTGGCTCAATTGCTGACCAATTTACCAAAATTAAATTTCAGTTTTTGCATGTTTATCCAGACCTGAAAAGACAAAATTCCATACTTTCAGAAACTGTATAGG
Source organism: Apricaphanius iberus (assembly GCA_028564705.1). Classification (NCBI taxonomy): domain Eukaryota; kingdom Metazoa; phylum Chordata; class Actinopteri; order Cyprinodontiformes; family Aphaniidae; genus Apricaphanius; species Apricaphanius iberus. The sequence goes on from JAPXFQ010001240.1 coordinate 514,439, forward strand.
AACCCTGTGCATAACCCCACAGAAACATGATAGATAGCGCTGCAGTTTATTTAGAATTCTTCAGAGATGCTGAAAGAGAAGTTGAGAGGAATTCTTATCAACATTACATGCATCGCTAGTTTCCTGTCTGTCCTTGATATGCCTCCACATTCCTATTAACATGAGAGCAATTCATATGCAAGATGGTGAAAACTATCTCCAAATGACAAGCGGGTGTGTGTGTTTGTGCCTGCTCATGTGAAATGACTAAAGCCTATGTGATCCTTTGAAAAATGTGTGCAGAAAGAAACTTGGATATAAGATAATTGATATAAATGCGGCTTGTAATTTATAAAGACCACCTTGGGCAAAAATTAATTCTGCCGATAAGCTGCACAGCGTATTTAATTGTGGTGGGATGATGTTTTACTGCAAGTGGGAGTGTTTGCAGAGAAGAGAGTTTGGTGCTTCTTGTGTGCTCTGTGTTATTGCCATCCTTAAGGGACTGAATCTCTAAAATGTATTAAATCTGACAAAATGCAAATTATACCACATTTGCAATTGAGTCTATAACAAAGGTCTTGAGTAGGTTAAAGCCTTTGTTTTCATTACTTTTCGTCATTCTATTTACAAGGTTATATTCCTCTTTCTGTGTTTACATTTTTATAAAAGAATACAATGTGTTCCATCACCTTCTCCTAGCTGTATATTTAATAAAGAACATGTTTTACTGTAACATCCAAACATATCAAAAAGTGCATTAAAACATATATTCATAGTTAGCAAACATATGAGAATCTTAGCCTAAAGGTGCAACATCCAGATAGATCACTTTATATATATCCAGTAATGGCTAATGAGTCTCTCACATCTTTTAAGTGAATAAGCATTTTTTTTTTCTGTTTGGTTTTATAGAGTTTTTATCAGCATTCAGTATCTTACAAGCAGCATAAAACTCTCAGAACATTCTGAGTTTAACAATACTGATGGAGGTTCAGACTGTCAAGCTGACAGTTGAATAGGACCTAGTTTCAGTGCATGACCGCCATCCAGTTACAATATCCATTATTTGATCTTATAATCTTATTTCCGGCCAGTTGCTTCCACAGAAGTTTATGGTTATTACACTTGTACTTACTGCATTTTTTAATGTATAAAACAGAATCTAATAAATGTATTGAATCAAAAACGGCAACAATAATGCAGCTTGGGAATGCTGTATCAGAAAAGAAATCATCTTTGCAATTATTATTCATTGTTATGAAAAATATGAAAAATATTTGATAAAATACTTATTGTTTTTGGTATATGGTCTTTTATTCCAGGGCAGATGATCTGATGGTGTGACTAAGCAAAGTCAGTTGTTTGCAGCTCTTTAACAACTTCTTATGTTGTAAGAAGCTGTTAGATTTTTTTCACTTACAGTACATGAAATAAGTAGATAATCAACTATTTTCAGCTGCCATTTGTTGTAAATGTTTAAGATGTTCCATGTAAGAGGGGAGAAACATCCAGTACTTCTGCTTTATTGTAAATTATTGCTAGTTTTCTGGAGTTACTGAGAAGATTTTTCACCTTTTCTTTGCCCTAACCTTGTTCTTTATTAACTGCTCATTTTCTATTTTTCTTTGCCTCTTCTCTACTTTCATTTATGCACATTTATTTACGGCTGGAAGACAAACGTAAGATGTTAATGTTTTTTTTTATTTTTATTTTACATCTGTGACTAGCTTCTTGCTGTAGTTAGTTTTGTGTCCGTGCTTGTGAAATGATTTTTTGTTTGCCGAGAAAGTAGAAATATCTTAAATCACAGAGTATAGCTGTACATTTTGAGTGTTTCTCTGTAAATTATTTATAGAGTATAACTAATTTTAAAGTGTGCTGCTGTTGCATGAGTGTAAAAGAAAAGCATTATGTGTCATAACTTAGCATATGCAGTCAAAATTGTAATTTTAAATTAATACGTCACAATGCACAGTGGAAAAAATTATAAAAAATTTTATTGTTATAAAATCTGCACAAAGTGCCTTGCTAATGCTCTCAAAACATTTCAATGTTATGATTTATTGTAACCACAAATTTCAAATCCAACTGTTTTGTGTAGACTTCTGAGGTTTGTTAGATAGGTTTAGTGAATAAATAACTTAATAAAGACTGAGGAACACAGACAGTTCTGCACAAATTCGAAGCAGGGTTATGTTACAGAACATTATCTTAATCTTTCAACATGTTGTGCTGTGCTGCTCGCTACATTATATGAAAGTTGAAAGAACATGGCAAAACTGGAAGCGTATTAGATAATGAGGGCATTAATCAAAGAAGTAACCAAGAGCCCATGGTGAGTCTGGAGGAGCTCAGATCTACTGACAGGGCAACTATTAGTCATATACTTTAGAAAGCTTAAGTCTTATGGTCGCAGTAAAACCTATTAGAGGTTACAAAAGACTTAAGATTGTCATGAAGATTCACTTTTCAATAAGACAAAACACCCTAATATTACAGCCAGAGCTAAAATGGATTTCTTTTTTCCTTTCTTTATTGATTATTTGACCCTTAATCTAAAGCCTGTTGCCAATACTTATTTATTTTACTACTGAAGCCTGCAGTGCCTTGGTACTTGCCCATCATTTGCATTGCCACTCTTCTTTTTTTTAGAAAATCTCCTGATGTTTCTCTTAAGTGTCATTTAAGTTTGATTTGTATAATGATATCATTCCTGTTTATTAATTCCCATCTTTATTTTTTCATTATTCTGTATTTCTCCCTACATTTCATTTTCTGTCTTATTTTTATCTCCTTGACTCCATCCATCAGTCGTTCAAACCACGGTGGTGGTGGCAGCATTGGGAGCTTAGATGAAAGTGACCGCCAGCGCCTGCTCTCAGACTTTGCCACACGAGCCATCGCTGCCCACCGCCAGTGCCTTGCTAATGGAGGGGTGCTTAACAAACTCCCCAAGTCTGAGTCTAATATCACTTTTCTCTCTGACGAAAACCCCCTAACAACCAAGAATCCCATCTACCATGAGGATGGGACCTTAAGTAGCCCTGAAAACCTTGGAAGCAACCAAAGAAGGAGAGATCTTCTTGGGAATTTTTCCCCCTCGAGGAAAGGGCTTCAAGAGGCCTGGTTGAGGATTAGCTCACCTGGATATGACTTGCGATTTGGGGGATTCAGTGGCACTGATAGTGGATGGGCATCGGGAAGTGGACACAGCTGGACTCTCCCATCAAGGTTCCATAAAAAGGAAATGTATGATGCTTTGAGACGGCAGGTGGTGATGGATCCTGTACAATGGGAGCATGAGCTTCTGAAGAATGATTTCAAGGAGAGCAAAGATGCTGGTCTTGATTCTGGCTTTGACCATGCATTGGATTCAGATGCAATGGGAAGCCCAAGTCTTGAGCCAAAGCTGACAGTGAAGGAACAAGCCAGACAGTTCGAGCAACAGGCACTCCAGGAAATGAAACAACGACAAAATAGAGATTCCAGAGGATCCCTGTCTTCTGATATCCTACTTTCTGCAATCACAGATACTCCTCAGCATCAGAAGTACAGCCCCTCCCATAGGTCTTCAACTCCTCAGATTATGGAAGGACCTCCGAGTATCATTGTAACCCAAAGTGATGGAGGCACCCCTCCACCGAGTCACAAGCCGACACCTCCTGTGCTGAGGCGCTTTGGAGCAAATGTAACTGGAAATCAAATGGCAGAAGAAAGACTTCAGGTACATTTAGAGGTGATCCCAGATCCACCATCAACACCTCCACCACCACCCCCATCACCACCACCACCGCCTCCTACCTCTGCTCCTCCTCCTCCGCCTCCCTCACCTCCACCTTCAAGCAGCACTTCTTCTGTCCTTCCTGCCTCTCCCGCTCCATCCAACACGATCCCCTATGGGGATTCTCCTCCTTCACCTCCTCCACCCCCTCCACCCCCACCGCCTCCACCTCTACCTCCCCCTGTGTCCCCCTCACTTCTGCGTCCATCCACCTTTGTCCTCCCTAGTCTGTCAGAGGCGCCCGTGCTGCGGCCCGTGTCTCTTCGAATGTCACAGCTGCCACTTCAAAGGGAGCCTGAAACTCCCCGAAAAGAACTGAAGGGAATCTTAAAGAACATCCAAAACATAGCAGACATCGAGAAGTCAGTGGCAAACATGTTCAGCCAGATAGACCAGAAGCAGATTCCACTCAAAAAGGTAATGAAGAGCCGGGCTTCTGTGGACTCTCTGGATTCTCTTGACTCCTTGGACACATTGACGGTTGGTGAAGAAACAGAACAGGGAGGAGGAGACATAGCTGGAGGTGAAGGGGAGAATAACCCCCCCCATCGACATATTCCAAATCCAAACATGAATTCTATCGTTGAAGAGCTTGAAAAGCGGTTTCCTTCTCAGTCTACTATGCTCTAGTTTTATATTTCTAAGAAGGGTGAAGTGTTTCATAACTTTTCAAATTGCTGTGGAACTGTGAAGCAACAAACTAAAATATATCAGCTGGGTTAACTTAGAGTTATTGCTCTTCCGAAAATACTTTTTTAATCATAAGAAACAAAAAAGAGAATTCTGCATTTATAACAATAGTTAAAACTCCTGTCTTCTTATTTTACATGAGAAGATATAAACTGAAAATGACTGGGAAATGGTTAAGATATCTTTTTGTCTCCGTAAAGTAACCTACAGTCATTTATATTTTGTATATTGTGCAAGTAAATTCCATCCCTTGTTGATAGCAAGTGATGGTCCAGTCAATGTGAGCTTCTCAACAATTCCAGTTTTGATTTAACGAATGTGAAGAAATCTACCAGCTGCGATAGAACTTAACAAAACAGGGATCCTTTGTTGTTTTTCGTTTAGTTTAGTCCTTTTGCATGTCAGAGACGGTCACTCAAGTGTCAAAATAACACGCTACTATATTAGCATTTGGATATAAAAACTTTGACAGTTAAAAACTCAAGACTTACTTGGACTCATGATCTGAGAGTCTTATGTGCAAGCAGGCCTGGAGTAAGCCACAGACTGTAGCTCTTGCAGGTGATGTGCATATTCTAAGAAAAGGTGTGTTTGGTTTATTAGCCAGGAATGCTGTGAAATGTTGACTAGTAATGGTTCATGAGTATCAGTTCATGAGTATCAGTTCATGCTTGGACTTGCTTCATTGTTACAATCAAACCAAATGAGTTCCAGTCATTTCCAAATAAATTATACTAAAAACCCTCAGTATCAAACAAATTGTCAATCAATCACAATAAAGACAACTATTCAACGTAAAGGAATTGTCCATATTCTCTCTCACTCACTGACTACATTGTGCCTCGCTTTATATTTTGTAAATTACAACACACTTTTTGAACAATGTTACTGTTTTAAACTTGACAACAAACATCAAAGATTTCCAGATTTATAACACGTTTCATGATTATCCTACCAAAAGGTTAAAGGATACACAGATCTCAAAATGCTATTCTCCATTGGATTGCAAAACAGAGGACATAGGATTAACATGTAAGTTATATCATTACACTTGTGCATAGAATTTTTTTCAGAAAAAAATCAACTGGTGTTATTCAAATAATTTTTTCTTGTAACTTAAATGCATTTTATATATGTTTATATTTTCAATTAATTGTATGAATATTATGACAACTCTGAAAACAATTTAACTGCATATTAACATTTTCAAACCACGTTACATGAAAATACGTTGTCATGTAGTTTCATTCTGATGATATCTATTTGTTTAATTAAGAAAGAAACTTGCAAAATTTGAATTCAAGACAAAACACAGAAGTAAAAATGACACTGAAAGACTGAATATATCAGTCATCATAAACCTCATATGATTCAGCCTTACCTCCCTTCTGTCCAGATATTTGAGTGTTAATATTTTTCTGTTACCCTGCCCTGTTTCTCTTTATATTTCCAACTTTTCATTTACACTTTTCTTCTTTTATTTAGTAATGTTCCTACTTTCCAATTTAAATATTTGTTTTGTTCTTTTTGTCACTACATAGTTATTATGTGTCCATATGTTCATTGGATTTTTTTGTTTGCTTCTGTGTTTATGTTTTTATAAGCACTTATTTATTTTGTGTCCATTGTATGATTTTTTTGTTTCTGTTGAATCTTTATTTTAGCTACATTTTATAAACATTTTTAGTTATCCTTTACTTTTATCTTTATCAAACCATCTGTTCATCCACATTGGTTCAATATCCTTACTTTGTTTGATTTGGTTTCAGAGTAAGAGCATTTAAAAATGTTAAATAAAAAAATTAAGAATATTTGCATATACTTTTTACATTATTATTATTATTAGTAGTAATAGTAGTAGTAGTAGTAGTAGTAGTATTGCAAAAAAGTTTGAACAATGGTGTGTAGGGAGTTTTATTTAATCTTGGCTTAAGTAAAATAAACTTTTTTTGAGAAGTTTCTGTAGAACTTAACTAGATTTATTTGCAGGAAAATCTAAAAGTACTATATAAGTGCTATAGTAACAAAACCTTAAATTGTGTGCTTTTCTGCTGCTGAATGAAAGCATTGCTTCTTTTATAGAAAAACAAGCCTTAGGGTGGAGCTGAACAGCCATGGGCAAAGAAAAAAAAAGTGATAGGTGAAATTGACAACACGTGTTTCTTTATTAAATAAATCATCTTTTCTCAGGAAATGGTGAATACTTGCATATTTACATATAGTAAATATGACTGCATACTTGCTTAAAATCAGAGTAAGTTTAGAAAAAATGTGCCAGAGTTAGTTATTTTGCAGCAGAAATTTAAAACCTTGCTGTGTATTTATATGAGCATAATGCAAGTAAGCTGTTATGCCTTAATAATAAACCTGTGTTGCAATGCACATATTCCCAAACTGTTCTAACTGGTTTTTAGAAAGTACAAAGAGAAAATTTTCAGTGATTGCTTAGCTCCTCATCATCTAAAAGGTTGCTAAAAATTGCTCAAGTTCTGCTTAGTTGCATCATAAGGCCTCCATAGAAGCAGTAGGTCTTCATTTGTATCAGGACCAGTTTGAAGAAGGTCTACATCATAGAATCGTTTCATCCACCTAGCCGCGGGCTTGATCTGCAGCAAGGTTTAGATCTGCAATCTTCACAAAAACAGCATCTTAAGAAATGTCAAGGCAGTTTTGCAGAAAGTTCTATGCAGAGATGTCATTGTGACTGCTTGGGACCTAACCCTAACCCAGGAATCAGACACGGTAAATTGGCATCTAACTGAAGGTCACAAAATGTGATGTTAGAAATATTCTGCCTTTCAAATGGTCATCCATTTATTATATATATATATATATATATATATATATATATATACATATACATATATATACACTCAACAAAAATATAAACGCAACACCTTTGTTTCTGCTCCCAGTTTTCATGAGATGGACTTAAAGATCTAAAATTCATTCCGGATACACAATATTACCATTTCTCTCAAACATTGTTCACAAATCAGTCTAAATGTGTGATAGTGAGCACTTCTGCTTTGCTGAGATAATCCATCCCACATCACAGGTGTGCCACATCAAGATGCTGATCTGACATCACGATTAGTGCACAGGTGTACCTATACAATAAAAGGCCACCCTGGAATGTGCAATTTTGTCTCACAGCAAAATGCCACAGATGCCACAAGTAATGAGGGAGCGTGCAATTGGCATGCTGACAGCAGGAATGTCAACCAGATCTATTGCTCGTGCATTGAATGTTCATTTCTCCACCATAAGCCGTCTCCAAAGGCGTTTCAGAGAATATGGCAGTACATCCAACCGGCCTCACAACCCCAGACCACGTGTAACCACACCAGCCCAGGACCTCCACATCCAGCAGCTTCACATCCAAGATCATCTGAGACCAGCCACTCAGACAGCTGCTGAAACAATTGGTTTGCATAACCAAACAATTTCTGCACAAACTGTCAGAAACCGTCTCAGGGAAGCTAAACTGCATGCTCGTCGTCCTCATCGTGGTCTTGACCTGACTCCAGCTCGTCGCCGTAACAGACTTGAGTGGGCAAATGCTCACATTCGATGGCGTCTGGCACGTTGGAGAGGTGTTCTCTTCATGGATGAATCTCGGTTTACATTATTCAGGGCAGATATCAGACAGCGTGTGTGGCGTCGTGTGGGTGAGCGCTTTGCTGATGTCAATGTTGTGGATCGAGTGGCCCATGGTGGTGGTGGGGTTATGGTATGGGCAGGCATCTGTTATGGACGAAGAACACAGGTGCATTTTATTGATGGCATTTTGAATGCACAGAGATACCGTGATGAGATCCTGAGGCCCATTGTTGTGCCATACATCCATGAACATCACCTCATGTTTCAGCAAGATAATGCAAGGCCCCCTGTTGCAAGGATCTGTACACAATTCTTGGAAGCTGAAAATGTCCCTGTTCTTGCATGGCCAGCGTACTCACCGGACATGTCACCCATTGAGCATGTCTGGGATGTGCTTCACCGGCGTATACAACAGCATGTACCAGTTCCCACTAATATCCAACAACTTCGCACAGCCATTGAAGGGGAGTGGACCAACATTCCACAGGCCACAATTGACAATCTGATAAACTCTATGCGAAGAAGATGTGTTGAACTGCATGAGGCAAATGGTGGTCACACCAGATACTGACCGGTTGTGAGTCCCCAGACCCCTAATAAAGCAAAAAACTGCACATTCCAGGGTGGCCTTTTATTGTGGGCAGTATTAGGTACACCTGTATATTTTAAGGGACGGTTAGCAAGTCTTTTTAACGCACAACTAAGGATTTCCCAAACGGGCAAAAATTTAGCATATAGACAAAAGTTGTTGAAAGTCATAAAAATTGTGTTTTATTTATTCTATATTTTTGCATCATAAAAACCTGTAGTTTTTTTTAAATAGATGGTAAGATCCAGTGTACAGTACAGACCAAAAGTTTGGACACACCTTCTCATTCAATGAGTTTCCTTTCTTTTCATGACTACATTGTAGATTCTCAATTAAGGGCATCAAAACTATGAATGAACAAATAATGTATGGAATTACTGTATTTACTTAAACAAAAAGGTTGAAATAACTAAATACATGTGTTATATTTTACATTCCTCAAAGTAGCCACCCTTTTCCTTTGATTACTGCTTTGAATTCTCTTGAGCTTCAAGAGGTAGTCACCCGAAAGTTTTCCAACAGTCTTGAAGGAGTTCCCAGAGATGCTTAATATTGTTGGCCCTTTTTCCTTCACTCTGCGGTTCAGCTCAACCCAAATCATCTCGATTGGGTTCAGGTCCGGTGACTTTTGAGGCCAGGTTATTTCATACTTTTTTGTATAAGTACTACATAATTCCCTATGTGTTAATTCATAGTTTTAATGCCTTCAGTTTAAATCTACAATGTCAATAGTCATGAAAATAAAGGAAACTCGTTGAATGAGAAGATGTGTCCAAACTTTTGGTCTGTACTGTATATGGAGATGCTTCCACTTCCTGTTGAGCAGAGACATTGGATGCAGTGGCGTGGGGAAAAGTTTTGAGGAAGCCAAGTGAGACACAACCTCTAAGCTATGTGTTTTATGGGGTGGGAGCAGAAAATCGTACATTAAAATGTATATGTTTCTATTTCATGTAGTCGGATGAACTATTAGAGCGCCCAGCTTCATTTTACAGAGACTTGCACTTTGTGTGAGATACACAAATGCTGTTCACTGCTCATTATTGTTTATATAATAATAATAATAATAATAATAATATTAATAGTAATATTAATAATAATAATATTAATAATAATAACTGTAAATGAACATTATACATCAACACAACAACCCAATACCAATGGCTATGAACAGCACACGTGGCATGTATTCAGGCAGCCTGGCTCGTAACGGCCGCTGTCTGTGGTGCTCATTTTCTCCACATAAACAACAGTAAACAACAACGTCAGTGGACTCACATGCTGCTCAATCAAAGCACGCAAGACAAAGCAAGAACTATAACCACAAAAAAAATAACACATAGCTATATGGGCAGTTCAGTGACGCTTACGCTGTGCACAGGGGAAAAAAGTGTTTTGCTTACTCTATTTGAAGAGGAAGGCCATTCTCCTGTCTTTCATAGTGGCAAAGTGATAAATGGGACTGTTCAGGGAGCGGAAATCTTTGTCAAAAAGGAGACAAGGCCAGCAAAAAAGTCGCTGAAGATTGGCGCTACCAGCGAGCCATTCGGTACGGACGTAATTCTCCTCATTGAAAGTCCGAAACCCTTTCTTTCTCTCAGTACGGATTGCTAGTTTTGGCATCGGCCTGCCATCTGATTTAATGCAGAGTTGCTGCTGTAGAGGTAGTTTAGTAAAAGTATTTTTACTAAATGCTCCAAATCTCCACCCTCCATAATTACGATTAATATTTTAACTAGCTTGCCAAGATATCAACACAAATCCACAAATCTCCCGCTATTTCATTCATTGATGTTGAAGATAACATACTGTGATGTGATTGGCCTGATGCCAACAGGTTCATGGCTTCCCTTGATACTCTCCTGATCAATCACAGGAGATCAGTGTTGTGGCAATAGCCTAACCTGATTGATTAATTATTCTTTTTTTTCTACCAAGGGACACCAACTCAGCTTGGCCACCTCACAAAAAAAAAAAAAAAAGGAGTGCAGTACCATGTTTTCAAAGGTCATTTACCACGTCCATCCGAGGCGCCGCGGATGGACGTCTCGGTACTTCGCTCCCTAGTACTTGATACAATTTTACTTTTTTGCGTAGTTTTTTGCGCTCTTTTGCTATTAAAATGAGCAGAGAGGAAATCCTACAAATAGGACTATCCAGTGCCTGACTTTTTTCACCGGTTTTTAATCAACCAGACTACTTTATGGAGATTCTGACTGGAGGAGCAGCAGCGCTCTGTGGATTTAGACGGAGACGCCGGCGTGGGAAAAGAGCTGGTGTGCTCGTTAAATTGCGACAGCGGGGATTACGCACCGCTCTCCCATCCATACACCTGGGGAACGTTCGCTCTCTGCCTAACAAAATGGATGAATTGCTCCTTCTCCTATCCAAGAACTCAGACTTTCGTCGTTCTGCCGCCTTTTGCTTCACTGAAACCTGGTCCAGTGAACACATCCCGGACAGCGCACTACAGCTCCCGCGCTTCCAGCTGTTCCGAGCGGACCGCTGCGCGGATCTGTCTGGGAAGTCAAAGGGAGGAGGAACGTGTTTCTACATTAACGAAGGTTGGTGTACAGATGTCACAGTGTTAAAGAAGACATGCAGCCCTCACCTAGAGTCTTTCTTCATAAACTGTAGACCATTTTATTCACCGCGGGAGTTCGCCTCGTTTGTGCTGGTCGCTGTATATATTCCACCGCAGGCGTGTGTAACGGAGGCGTTACATCACCTCGCCGACCAGATCACAGACGTGGAGAAAACTCACCCGGACTCTCTGCTAATCATTCTCGGGGATTTTAATAGAGCAAATCTCAAACTTGAACTGCCTAAATATAGACAACACGTGACGTGTCCCATCAGGGACATGAACACTTTGGACCACTGCTACACCACAATAAAGAATGCATATCGCTCTGTTCCCCGTGCTGCTTTGGGACTTTCTGACCACTGCCTGGTCCACCTCATCCCATCTTACAAGTAGAAGCTGAAATCTGCTAAGCCTTTAGTAAGAACTGTAAAGAGATGGACAGATGAGTCAAAGATGCAGTTACAGGCCTGCTTTGACTGCACTGACTGGAGCGTCTTTGAAGCAGCAGCCTCAGACCTGGACGAACTGACAGACACTGTGACATCTTACATCAGCTTTTGTGAGGACATGTGTGTGCAGACCAAAACCTTCTGAACGTTCAACAACAACAAACCATGGTTCACTGCAGAACTGAGACGGCTACACCAGGACAAGGAGGAGGCCTACAGGAGTGGGGATCGGGACCTGTACAAGCAGGCCAGGAACAAGCTGACAAAGGAGATCAAGGCAGGAAAAAGAATCTACAGCCAAAAACTGAGGGAGCGTTTTTCTGCCAACGACTCTTCTGCAGTTTGGAAGGGCCTGCAGACCATTACCAACTACAGGAGACCATCCCCCCACCCTGTGGGGAGCCCCCGCCTGGCTGAGGACCTCAATGACTTTTTCTCCAGGTTTGAAACAACTTTCACACCTTCCACCTCCCCCACCATCTCCATCACAAAAGGCCTAGCATCACCCCAAACCATCCCCATACCTGACCCCCTGCCTGCGCTGACGATCTGTGAACAGGATGTGCGCCAACTATTTCAGAGACAGAGGATTAAGAAGGCATCAGGTCCTGATGGAGTGTCTCCGTCCTGTCTGAAAGTCTGTGCTGACCAGCTGGCTCCCATCTTCACTCAGATCTTCAATAACTCCCTGGAGCTGTGTGAGGTCCCCTCCTGCCTCAAACGCTCCACCATCATCCCGGTTCCCAAGAAGTCCCCTGTCACAGGATTAAATGACTACAGACCAGTTGCCCTGACATCTGTGGTCATGAAATCCTTTGAGCGACTGGTGCTGTCCCACCTGAAGGAAATCACGGATCCCCTGCTAGACCCCCTGCAGTTCGCCTATAGAGCAAACAGGTCAGTGGATGATGCAGTCAACATGGCTCTCCACTACATCCTGCAACACCTAGACTCTGCAGGTACCTACGCTCGGGTCCTGTTTGTGGACTTCAGCTCTGCATTTAACACCATCGTCCCAGAGCTCCTCCACCAAAAACTGTCCCAGCTCACCGTGCCTCCCTCCACCTGTCAGTGGATTACCAGTTTCCTGACTGACAGGAGGCAGCAGGTGAAACTGGGTAACTTCATATCCAGCACCCGGTCCCTCAGCATCGGCGCCCCCCAGGGATGTGTTCTCTCCCCACTGCTTTTCTCCCTTTACACCACTGATTGCACGTCAAGAGACCCTTCTGTGAAACTCCTGAAGTTTGCAGATGACACCACCGTCATTGGACTCATCCGTGACAGCGACGACTCTGCATACAGAAGGGAGGTGGAACAGCTGGTCCTCTGGTGCAGTCAGAACCACCTGGAGCTAAACCCGCTCAGAACTGAAGATGACAGTCGACTTCAGGAAGAGACCCCCTGCAACATCTCCTCTCATAATCACCAACAGGCCAGTCCCCACAGTAGAGTCTTTCAGGTTCCTAGGATCCACCATCACACGGGACCTGAAGTGGACCTCCCACATTGACAGAGAACAGTCAGGTCCTCAGAGAGGATCATAGGTTCTGATCTTCCCTCCATTGAGGACCTTTTCCGGGCCAGGGTCAGGAAGCGGGCCAGAAAAATCACCACTGACCCCTCACACCCTGGCCACAATCTGTTTAGGCTCCTCCCCTCAGGCCGGCGTTACAGAGCGCTGTACGCCAAAACCACCCGACATAAGAACAGTTTCTTCCCCCAGGCTGTCGCTCTGATGAACTCTGAATAGTCACAGAGTGTGTGTCCACTCACATGAACAATAAACTAAAACTCTGCACTGCTGTATATACTTACTGTATATACTTACTGTACAATAACCCTGGTTTGGTGTATATATTATCCTTTATTTTTTATTTTTATTTATTTTATTTATTTTTTTTTTCCGTTTTTTAATTTCACTTATTTAAGTTCTGTACTGGAGAGAAAAGTTGCCGGAGTCAAATTCCTTGTATGTGTCATACTTGGCCATTAAAGCTGATTCTGATTCTGATTCTGACGTAACATTTATAGGGGTGCTGTTTCACACATCATAAAACGCTCAATAATGAATGAAGAGAGATGAGGAGGGAAAACAGAACGATTACGTAAACTGTTAAAAAAAGTGTTTATTAAATTACAGTTAAATTCTGAAAAAAGTGAGGAAGCCTGGCTTCCCTTAGCCTCCGCAAGAAAACGTCACTGATTGGATGACTGTTACAGCTGCGTTGTGATTCACCTACAAGGCCTATAAGAAGCATTTGGCCCTTTGGATGTTTAACCTTATATTTTTACCCCTTTCTTATTGTTATTTTTGTAGAATCAGGTTTTACATAGAAAACATACTCATTTTGTTGATCTTGATTGATTTCTCAAAGCTACAAAGAGAGAAAACATCCAAGAGCTTAAGTACAGTGTATAGGCACTCTATCTAGACTATGTTAAGACATATTAAACTGAAAAAATCCCCACATAGAATCACTGTATGTCACACTAAAATACAATACACTGATTGACACAGAGCATCATACTATCTGCTCTTTTTAAATTCAACTTTTGAGTAATACCCTGGTTTGACAATAAATGGGTTCATCTTTTGAAGTACATTTTCACTTTCCAATATTGATCCACATTTTGAGAGACTTGCTTTCTCTGTAGCAGATTCCGTTTCAAGTGACTTCCACATATTGCTGCATCTGTTTCACAAGACTAGCGCTGTTGATCATGTCAGTGTAATTGCATCCAATCATGGTGTGCAGCCAAATAAAACACACTGTGATGTTGACATCCTTGGCATTATGAGAAGATTTCTGTTGTCAGATATCCCACTGGATTGTTTCCTCCTGTAATTTTACAACACAGTGAGCTGGGAGCTTTTTCAAATGCTCAGCGGTGTGTTTCCATCAACGCAAAGTCATCATCCAACTATAGACTCTGTGTTGTCATGATGCTGTTTCTATCAATGGCTGTACCTGCTCAAAACAATATCAGCATTGCACTTTTGGATGAATGACTCCACAAAAGAAGCAGAGTGAATATGCAAACAAATAGTAGCACTAGACAGGTTGCTTTGCGTCTGTTTCACATGACTGGGCTGGAAATATTTTATATTGAGATTAGCTTTCAACCTCAGTCTTCTGCATCTTTTTAGACATCCACACACTCATACATGGATTGTATCCTCTTTACCACGCTTGGAGATTGTTCTTTGTACTTTATCAGCTGCTCTTTGAAAATATGTTTGCTTTCACTATTCATGTCATATTGAACTGAGAGACAGAAGTATAATAAAGGCAAATATGTCAAAGAGAGGCAGGGACGCAACAAACAGCTGCTGCATACAGTACAGAACATAATATATGGTTGCTCACACATAATGTTTTAGAGTTATTATTAATGTTGTTTGCAATAGTTTTTTTTTCTAGCTTCTTTTGCACTTCAGACATGTTAAGACATCAATATTATTTGGCTGACGTTTGACCATTACACAAAAACTTATTTGTAATTTTTTTTTAATATTTTGTTTTTTGTCTTTAATATGTAATTTATTCCTGTGCACATGGTGGAATAATAGATTCTGAATGACTGGTGCTGGAGAGCTGAACACACCTTAAAACTTCTTTAACATAATTGTAACTGAAGCATTTTTTTTCGTTTATTGTATATTTTTCTAAACTGGCTCCAAAACTATTGTTTTTCAATTACTTACAGTCTCCCTGGCATACAAATATTATGTGACATTTGGATACATTTATTGCAGCTGTCACAGACACAAGAGAACATAGCATTAAAGTAAAGCAGATTCGTACTGATGTTTATAGTCAGGAAATGGCTACATGCTTTTTTTTTGTTTTTTTCCATTCTTGAATCAAACTTAAACATATTCTTTTGCATTTTGTTACATGAACAAAGTTACTATGTGAGCAGGTCCGACAAACATTGACTCCAAACCAGATGGTGAAGCGCTGCGCCCATGGTGTTTGTACATCAAACACTACATACCCCAAGGAGATTGTCTGGAGGAGTTTTCCATGTGTTTCTCCATTCCCAAAACCAAAAACACAAAGTGAGCGAGGCCTACAATGGATTAAAAAAAATGGCCCCACTCCCTCTCTTACTTTACAGTAACATATTAATAAGAAACCTCGTCATACATACATCAGTCATACATCTCAAAGAGATCAATCGTTCACTGCAGCTGCTTCTCTGGCTGGTCAGGACATCATGGAGGGGGTGTTTAGTATTATCCAGAATTGCAGCTTCTTCTCATCTGCCTCTCCACCGCAGTTCTTAAAGGGTCCGGTTTCTGACCCAGTACAGAACTGACCTTTTTGACCAGTTTGTCCAGACATCTACAGTCTTTGTCCGTAGTGCTACTTTCCCAGCAGACAACAGCATACAGACGCACAGTACTGATGACTGTGTGGTAAAACATCTGCAGCATGTCACTGCAAACATCGAAGGACCTTAGCCGCTATAGACCGCCTGACGACAAAAAGACAACTCTGTTCCTTCATGCGTCTGCTTTGGTGGTCCACTCCAGTTTCCTCTTCAAGGCTGTTTTTGGCTGACTTTTGAAGTATACCTGGTAGTCATTGTGTTGTGGTTGGCTGTGGAAACGGCAGACACCACATTAAACGGTGGATAATGCAAAATACACCAGTGTATGAATGATACCGACCCTCGTAATGCACCACCGTTTATTTTGTATACATTACATACAGAAAATAAGGATTCAAGTGGATGTGGGAGGTGGATAAACAAGGTAAGAAATGTGTGATTAAACATGTTAATTGTTCGATATTTCTGTTGATCGTCTCAAGTCTAACTGTTTTAGTTTTGGTAGGATAGTCATTAGCTCGCAGGCTTTGCATAGCCTACTGCTGGAAATCGATGTGAAGGATTAAGGTTTAGAGTATCACAGCCTTATCCTGGCTCTTACTGCTTCTAACAAGTAAAAATCCCATTCAAAAATACAAATTTTAAGAGTTTAAAAGCACAACGGAAGCTAATAAGCTAATTGCTAACTGCTAGCCATAGCGCATATATTTAACAAGCAAGAAATACCTGCGGTAGGATGAGATAAGACATCTTGAATTCAAGAGCTCTGGGATGAAAAGTATCTGAAACCACTTCTGCATGACAACATTTCCTTCTTCCCAGCCATCTAACAGCGGGATTGTCACTCCCTGGAATATCAATAAGTCAGGTATAATCAGCCTGAAATACGCCACTTTCCTCTTCTTTCGTTAAAAACAGTCAGTGTCTGCACTGTAGCTGCACACACTGGGGCACATAGTTCTTTCTTACACTTCGTGGACACAGACAGCCCTCTACAGCAATATGTTTTATGTTTGTCAACTTTCCACCGTTCAAAATAATCAATTTTGCAGCTTTCGCTATCTATATGTATGTTCGCTTCTGCCTGTTTGGGGTCCAGAACCCCAGAATGCATTGCAATGCATTGCATCGTCAAACTGCTAACAATAAATAATCAAAATATAGGTCAAAACATGCAAAAAAAACTCTACAATTTAATTCAATATTTTTTATTTATTTAGAGCCAATACAACAGATGTCCTCTCAAGGCACTTGACAAGAAAAGTCGTTTCAATACAATTATACAAACATTCCAAACAGTTAAAGGTTTCTATTAAAGGAATCCCAGCAGATTGTGTTGAGTCATTGACATTACGTTGTGCCCAGAACATGCATATTCCATCCACAGTAATCTCTCAGTAATCCATCATACTGGGCAAGCATGTAGTGACAGTGGAGAGGAAAAACTCCCCTTTAACACAAAGAAACCTCGAGCAGAACTTGGCTCAGTACAAGTGGTCATCTGCCCCGACCATCTGAGGGTTTGAGAAGACAGAGAAGAGACACATAAAGAACAAAAGAACTGATGTAAGAGTACTTTATATATTAAAGAAAGTAAAAAGTTAACAACAGGCTATGGAGGATGTTTGGTCATGTGGAGCAACATCCAAACCGATGCTTCCCATCCATTGGTATGGATGATGCTCCCCGTCCAACAGGGCGCTGAGTAGGATACCAGACCGGGTGGCTCTTCTATGGAGAGAAAAACAATGACAGAAAACAAGGTTAACAATCGCAATAACCACAGAAAAAATACAGAGAAGATTAGAAGAGTGAAGAAAAGTGGTCAGTCTGTCCTCCAACAGTCTATGCCTATAGCTGCATAACTAAAAAAATAGCTCAGGTTAACCTAAGACATTCCTTTATCAAAAAAGAAGGTTTTAAGTCTAGTCTTTAAAATAGACTTAGTGTCTGCCTCATGGACTAAAACTGGGATATGGTTCCACAGGAAGGGAGCCTGATAACTAAGAGATCTGCCTCCCATTCTACGTTTAGAAATCATAGGAACTACAAGTAAACCTGCAGTCTGAGAGCGAAGTGCTCTGTTTAGAACATAAGGAACAGTCAGATCTCTGATGTATGATGGAACTTTATTATTAAGGGCTTTATATGTAAGGAGGATCTTGAACTCTATTCTGGATTTAATAAGGGGCCAATGGAGAAAAGCTAAAACAAGAGAAATTGATGTGTGTTCTTGTTATTCATCAGAACTCTTGCTGCAGCATTTTGGATCAACTGAAGGCTTTAATTGCATTTTGTGGACTTCCTGAAAGGAATAACTGTAGTCCAGCCTTGAAGTAACAAATGCATGAACTGGTTTCTTAGCATGACTCCTGGACAGGATTCTAATTTTAGCAATATTCCAGAGGTGGAAGAAAAAAAATCATGGAAACCTGTTTAATATGGGATTTAAATGTCATGTCTTGGTCAAAAATTAATTATAAGGGTGTTTGATTGCTGTAATGTAAATAAAGATTTTTACACTAATGATTGTAAAATAGAAGAAAACTATTGAAAAACTTTTTCACATAAATTTTTTTACTATAAATTATTGGGAGGAGACTTTAAAACAGATAATTCTTTTACATTGCTATATTTTTAGAGAGGTCTGTCTCATTGACTCTCAAAAACAAATGTTGTGGTTGATTGAGAATATAGTTTTAATCTAAATCTGCCAGGCGTGTGAAGAATTTTGGGGAATAACTGCAACCACTGGATATAGTTTGGGGGAAAAAAACTCACACATTACCTGAATGCATAACTTTGGACTGTGGGAGAAAAAATGAGAACATGTAAACATCACACAAATCAATGGGAAGAAGATGAAAACGAAGAGAAGTTCCAGAAAGGCGCCTGGCCAGATTCAAATCATGGATCTTTTAGCCATCATAAAACAGTACATATCACTTGTTTTTACTCTGACTGAACATATTGAATATGTATTAGGAATGTAGAAAGATTTAATAAAATGTTATTCAGTTCAATAACAAGCATATCTTAACATACCGTAGGGTTTCCTATACAGAGCCCGGCCCATAGGCAGCATTTGGATTTTACTCACTGATATTAAGCCAGGTTGAATTTTATTATGAAAGCAAAATACTTTGACAAATATTTTAATGTACAAACTGGCTTCGAAGAGTTCATTTTTGTTAATATTTTATGTTAGTTTAGCATTCAAAAGCAGTTCTAATTAATTTGCTAGATAAAAAATAGTGAACAGACATGGAAAGAGATCTCATTACGGAGAGAACGCTGAAGTAGACAGGCTGAGAAACAGATGGAGTAGAAGGAAATGGGTGAATGTACACGACCGCAGCGCTTCTCTTTAAGGGAACTAAGTGATAAAATGTGGATAAAAAGAAGAATGAGACCATTAGCAGGTTGTTATGGTCTGTTCCTAAGACCTAATTATATTTTCCTCTCCTATTTTTACAACACACTGCAGGACAAGGTGGAGGGGACAGAAAGAGTCGGTCATGTCGGATGTGTGAATGTTTGTGTGCTCAGCGGAGATTAGATGGTTGTTTGTGTCTCAAAGGGACCTCGTAATGCTTCCGCGGAGCAACAAGGGCACAAAGATAGAGACTTATCTTCACCCACTGACTGCACTGCAGACATTACTAGGCACTACATGGTAGCTGGAGACACAAATACACACTTATGTCTCTTCATTTCATTTTAACATGGAAAGACCATCTTAACCACCCTGTAGGTCTCAGCCATCAGTCCTTTCATTTACTCACCTATTTTACCCTGTCTGTCCAACCACTCTTGTCCAACAGTATAAACTTGTTTACCTTTTATATACCCCTGTATCTGGTCTTTTTAGGCAGACTTTCATTTTTGGGTGGATCTTGTTACTTTAAAAAAAATACCTCTATTTCCTCCTTGTAGTGTGAGACTTTTATTAGCCCTAATCTGAATTTCTGAAAGAAATCAATGAAATGTTGAACTGCCTGAATAGTTTGTTTGGGCCTCTGAGAGTTTATCCAATTTGTCCTCTCAAAATCTGAATTCGTTGTTTTGTGATACATCTTCATTTTACCAGCTCATTACTTCTGTTACACCCTACAGTACTTCCTGTATTCTGGTTCTGACACATTGACAAAGAGGCTTGTGAATGTATTTTTATTTTGTTTTTCATTTAAACTCTTATTGTATTTAATTTATGACTTCACAGTTTCATTTGGAAGTTTTCTTTGTTACATTCCACGTGGCAGGAAACAGTGTCAAGCACTTATTCAAATGTTGCCAGCTTGGCTGCTAAAATCGGAAATGTGGTCAAATCAACAGCATCACCCTTGACTTTGAACTAAAAAATGTGTCCATTTCTATCAAAGCTGTTATGAATACTTCAGGATTTTTTTGTTTAAAATCTAAATACTTTTTTTGTAGAAAAAGAGTTCAATTGAAAAAAGCTAAAAAACTGGAGAAAAACATTAAAATTCAAAAAAGAATCAAATAAAAAATGACAGGAAAAAAAAACTCAGATCTGACAGGAGTAAAATAAATAAAATGAGCAAAAAAGAAAAAAATATATAGTTTTAAATGGGGAAAAAAGGCTGTAATCATTAAACTAAGACAGCACTGGTGCAAATACCTGCGGAAGTTAGTTTTTTTTTCAAATACTCTGGGATTAATACTTCAAATTACATTTTTACTTTAATTAAATTTCTGAGATGATTAGATTTCAAAAAATCCCAAATTTGTCCTTTTTTTCAAGTGACCCTAATGCTGTTGTATTATCCAGCTCTTGAGGTTCTGGGATTCCTGTTTTTTTTTTTTTGCGGGGGGGATCTCACACAGATTGGTCAATGTTAGTTTCTGACAAAGACCAGGACCTTATGGCATGAATATTGCTACAATGTGATATTGACAGTGTGACATTGACTGAAATAAAACTCATCTTGCCACATCTGTTTGTAAAGAAATTTAAAGAAGGTGCTTCTTCTAAAAGATAATTTGGGTCAACTATTCTGAATATCTGTATTGTTTGTTTTTTTCAATTAAAAAATACTTTATACTAAAGGAAAATTACATTTTAATCTCTCATACCATCCAAGTATCATCAAAGAGTCATATTGGATGGTGATTTTGTGGGCAGGAAAGACATCAGTCAGTTGCAGTCAGTTTTTGACATATTTGAGGAAATCCCAGACTGAAGAAACTGATGCTGTATGACCATCCCATGACTGCCATGACATGCTAATAACTCAATATCTGGGCAGAGAAGACCATATATCGCATATATTCTCCTTACATGTACAGTCATAGTAAAGAAAACGCATAAACTCTCCAATAATTTCAGTTTTTTTAAACTGTAAATGACCAGCTTCTGAAATTATGTGAGTCTAAGCTAAGTTTTTAAAAGGACATAGCCACATTACATATTCTTCATGTCTTAAGCTAAGATGAAGAAAATTGAAAGATTTGCATAAAATTAAGAAAACCATCTGCAAAATGCAGTAGTTTTGCATACTTTCTTTTTATAATAGTTTTATTTTTTTTTTATCTTTTGAGACGTTATGTTCCAAAAGCCACTACTTCAACACTTACAGAGCTTTCTCAGTGCTCTGTATTTAGAAACGAAATACAAAATCTGTTTTATATCAAATGTATAATAATTATATGTTTAAAGTTTTTTCTAGGTAATATTTAGCTTACTTTTGTTTTGCTTCTCTCTTTAATCGTCTAGCCGTGGATATGGCCAACATGAGGTAAGTGTCTTTCTTTTATTGCTCACTATAATTGGATATCTTCATCTATTATTTTCTTTTATTTTCTTTTAGTATCAGTCATTTGATTTTTAGTTATCATCTTCTTGTTCTCTTCAGTTCTTTGTTCTTCTTTGTTTGATGCAATATAGATGAAGTTGCAAGTATTTGTGTCTCCATAATCGCCTTTTTCATATTTTCCTTTTAATCTGAGTTCAAACTAACATCAAAAGTGATATTTCTGTTGTTTAAAAAAGTAAGAAAGTTATGCCTTTGTTTATAGAGCGAATGAAGAGGCAAACAGTCTTCTGAACATGTTTTGGCATTTCTGATCAAAATGTAAGCATAGAAAAAAAGAAGAGATTTGTTCTGTTAAACATTCAAAGCAGCATTGCTTTGTGTCTCGTTTTGAGTTGAAATTGGAAAAAAGCAACATTAAAATTTTGGATATCAATTAGATTTGAGGTAAGATCTGGAGGAACAACAATTCTTTTGGAGATGTGTTAGCTAAAGTGTTAATGAGGAAACAGGACCGTATTGGCTAAAATACAATCTAAAGATTATTCAGACAGTGGTGGAAGTGGGCTATTCTACTACACAATAAAAACGGAAATGTCTCTAAAGGAAAAACGTTTCTGAGACAGCTCCAAAATGTTGCTTAGTTTAACAAAGTCTTACTAAGGTTTTAAAGTGGATTCTTCTCCCCGATATGTATCTAGTTTATTTAAGATTACGCATTTGCCTTTATTTTCATCAGCATTATTTACCAATCAAATCTGGGACGTTCAGTCTCTCCTATCTTTTCCTTGACAGTGAAGGATGTCTTTTGTCAAAAAGGAGTTTGAAATTGATAATTTTTATGGTTCCAAAAATATATCTGTCTTGTCACATACAGCTTCAGTCCTCAGTACACTGAAAATTTGCTCCTACTGATATTTTAATCCTAATCATTTTGCTTAGCCACAAAGCTAAAACTAATGTGTTTAATCTGTATTATATAGGCCTATGATTTATCCATAAATCAACTTGAAACAAAACAGAAAGCGCCATGCTCTTGCCTAATATTTGTAACGCTTTGTTTTAAACCTTAAAAAAAAAAAAAATTAGTGGTTAGGTTTGTCTTTTAAGAGAGTGGTCTGGGAATTGTGCAAACCTGATCACATTACACAGGGAGTTGCAACAGTCAGTACAGTCTCTCTTTTAGTGTACATTCACTGTTAAAGATAAGAATTCCTTAGATTTTTAGGACTAACCTCGATTGGAATAATAAATTAAATAATAATATTACAACATTTTAAACCACAGACAGACAACATACATGAATCAGATTTATAAGAGACCCTGGTCCTAATAATTTAAAAAAATACCTTTCTTTTAATCCTGAGCCATTACTTTTGTAGATGCCAAGATTTAAATAAGTTGAAATGTATGTCAAGTGTTTTAAATTGATTAAAAAACATTTTGTTTTTAATCTTTACGAAAAAACTAATCTGTCCTTGTTAGATCAAAAAATGTTTTGTAAGATGTCTATGAATGAAAATCTAAACACACCTAATTAATATTAGAATTGAGGGTTTCAAATTTAAAAAAATTTATAATTGATTTAACAGGGAAATTAAGTAAACTAAGGTTTTTGATTGTTCGGTGTTCCTCAATGATATTCTCATTTCATCTTATGTATTATGGCCTTAACTGTTTATTATAACATGAGTTTAGAGCAGAAGTGCCAAAACTATTTAACAATGTACTTGTGCAATGTCTAGTGCAGGTTCTCATCAATGCAGAACTTAACAAAAACTAAAATAAGACATACATCAGGTCTACAAATTTATTTCTTCTTTCTTTTTATGCTCTTCTCTTCTTTCCTTTTGGAAGACACAGCAACTTCTCCGGCCCTCGATTCTCAGGCCAGAGGTATCTGTGTTTTCTTCTTTTTTACTGCTTGCTTCTCTAGACTACTTGCTTGTGTTTTCCTGTTATCTTGCTTCAACAATTTTCTAAAAGTCTCTATCAGTTAGCAGGATGTAAGTGTTACTATTTGTTCCTAATGACTGCCTTTAAATTTAACAGGAGTTATCAATGGAGTCTGGCATCGATCCTGGGCAGGACTACTACACACAAGATTATTACAACTATGACCATGGGTTAGTACATTTTTTATAGCCGTGCTGCAAAAATGCCTTAATGCACGCAAATTAAATGTTTAAACCTTTGTTCTTGTTGTCATTGATGGCTTGCTTCAATTTCAAGAATTTAAAAGTTACCAATTCCACTGAGACATGTAGATGTTTATGCATTCAATAAATGTATAACTTTCTTAAAGCTTGAGTTCTATATGCATTATAAAGCAATGCTTTGATGTTGTTTAAAAGTAAGAAATATGGCTTTTTAAGGGACTTTTTAATGCTTTACACTTGAATGAGTCGAAGCATTTCAAAAAAGCAGGCCATCAAGTATCTATTTGTGTTTGTCATCACATTCATAATATTAGCAAAGTCTGATCACGGTCTATGGTAAATATTATCAACCATAAACTAGGAATTCCTCGTTTTAGGTTCCATGAATACAGCCTGCATATGTTGGAAGGATCTGTCATAAATTCATAGTGGCATTCTATGTTTTCTACTTAAAGATAGGTTATTGATTTAGAACTGGGAAGATTTTACAGTGGAAAAGTTTTATATTTTAGAATGGATATGTATAGCCTAGTACACCATGTTCAGTAATTCACTATAAGACTTCCAGAGCATAGTAGTCCTTGATTCCTTTAATCGCACCTCGCTTTGTCTTCTTGCTGTTGCTGCTTTTGTCCCTTCCCACACAAGCACGGATATTTTATGCGAACTAAAACTTTGTTTACCAGCATTTTTTCTTTTGTAAGCTCTTCTCCAGCATGTCAGTGTGCATTTAACAGGCAGAGAATTTGTGAAAATAGGGACATTGAAACTTTTCTTTGTTTCTCTTTTTTTTCTTTGTTGACTGAGCTTTTGCTGAAAAACAGCCCTTTGGAGCTGTCATACTAGAATTGGCCACTGGAAAGCATAACCTAAAATAAAAATAAATGATTATTTAGCTCATAATAGCTACATTAATTTCTATGTGAACAATTGATTAAAGATTAACAGTTGGAAGGACCTGAAAAAGATAAGCCTATAGCTGAAAGATGCTGAATTTTCAGTTTGGAACACTAAACCCATGTCTCAGTGTAAACCAAAAGTAGTAGTAGGATTCTTTAGCTCAAATTTCATTATGTCATTCATTAAGCCAGAAAAATATATAGCAATTCATCAATCAGGTAGTAAATGTAGTGAACATTTCTGTATTAAAAGTGAAATAAAAAAAGAAAGTGAAAAGCTTAAAATATAAGGCAGTCAAGTATCGTCGAACCTATAACAATAGGACTTTTAGGAGACATCCTTAACCACTAGACCAGCATGGCATCAGGGTTTGGAGGATCATTTGTGTCTATTTAAACATTAAGAAAGCAAGCAAGCAGATTAATTTAAGTTATATCAATATAAACATTACAGAAAGTTTTAGCCTTGTATTTTTTGTAATACGGGGACATTTTAGAATTAAAGAAATATAAAAGCACTACAATTGATCTTTGCTGGGTTAGAGGATGAGTATAAAATGGCCTGACTCACTGACAGCTGAAGGCAAGCACCTGTGGCTCTGAAGCGATGTGAAATGAGTGAAGCTGAATGAAGCTGAAAAGCAGCAGCACTGAAAAAGACTGGCATTGAAAAAAATAAGATTAGCCTTTAAAAAAAGATACAAGCCTGGAAACTTACTTGTGAGTTATTTGTTTTAATGCATGTTTTTAAAGTTTCATTGATTTTTTTTTTCTCCCTTTCACTTTTTATTTCACTTTCAATGAAGGAATTTTCACTACATTTATTTCAGATTCAAAACTAAGATTTTCAGTTACAATTATATGTTTAAAAGCTATTTTTTATTTTTTAAGTGCCAATAATTCTTTTCAGTTTCATTCCAAGCTGATATTGTTGTGATCCCAAAGAAACCCTACCAAGAGATTTAAAAAGTAATGTGTTGTGAGCTCAACCTACGTGCAATTCATCACAGTGGAGAATTACAGTTTGCTACAAAAACTGTACTTCATAACACAAACATTTTGACATTTAAAAAGATGTGATTTTTATTCCACTTCTGAATAGCACTGTTACTAATTAGTACATTTCCCCAAATTCAGTGTCATTAGATTAATCTGCTTTATTTTAGGAAAGCCATGCAGCACTTTTGAATTACCAGCCTGGTGAGGCTTTTACAACAGTCATATTTTAATAACTTAGACAAGTGTCTAAAGTCAAAGTAGTTAAATTAAAAGTACCTTTTACGAATAACCTTTAAACAGGCATTTAACATACTTTCAATAGGACTAAAAAACATCAGTATGTATGTAATTATCTAATTAAATGTGTCTCACTTAGGGCAGTAGTTTGCATTGTGTGTTTTTGCTGTAATAAAATAAAATGTTCACTACATTTTACATTTTTGAATATGACTGTATCAGTCTGTCTGAGGTTAGTTTTTACTCGACATGTTTGCCCCAAATTGCCCCTTCAAACTGATGCTACACATTGGATGGATATAATCGCATATTCAGAAATCAGTAAAGGTGTGCTGCTTCAACTCACTTAGTGCCCAAAAAGTATCCAATATATTGGCCCTCATTCAATAGGGCCCATGCCCATGTATTTTAGACTAACTTTTTATGGTTATATGTTATGAAGCAGCCAATACTTTTCAATGATTGGGCATCATTTTGTTTTCATTTTTATTAGTATTTTGATGGATATTTCCGGAGATTAATGGTAAAAACTAAACACCATGTATGGCTGCCATTATTATAGGCTTAAAATGTACACCCTGCTTTCTTTATTTTATTTGCTCTTTGACAATCCCTGTTTAATTTCCAAAAATTATTTTTAATGAACAAAGCTGACCTGAAGCCCCACTCATTGACCATGGAAACATATGCTCTTGAACAAGCCTTCTTCGTGGCAGGCTAGCTGTCAGGGTTTAGCTTGATGAATATGATTAGACAAGCCATATGATCTTGCACTGCAGGGCTGGTTTTCCCTGCACTTTTCTCCCTCACAAACACTTACCCTTAAATATAATGTTTCTACAGCGGTTGAAGCAGGTGCAGTTTCCTGTTTGATGGCTAAATATAGCAATGCAATTTAGGTTTTATCTTTTAAAATGTAGTTCTAATTAGTTTTAGTTGTTTTACAATTTAGAATAATATTTTATATTTAATCTTTTCCTCTTTTTTCTTTTTAAAATAGCCTTAATAGCCCCATATTGGTAATTATATATTTGTGATGATCATAGGCTCTCATTGATAATTCTTGCTTTGCCAGGAGAAGAACACAGGTCTTTCCTTCTCTTCCATTCTCATTTATTTAGCATCGATTAACAGACACTGTGTTTAATATAGCATAGATGGACACGAGGCTTGCTTGTTAAGCTATATACGGTTTATGGTTAAGCTTTGCTTGAATAATCAGGGATTGAATCCACCTGAACTTTTTCCATGGTACCGAGTAAGCCTGGTTTGAACTGTTAGGCTAAATTAAGCAAGCACATTTTAAATTAGCCTTGATTTTTTTTTTAGCTTGCCTCGTGGAACAGCGCTATGGTGATTTAACTACAACAGGGCTCGAACACTCTCATTCATTTTGCTCAGACATGGAGAAAATAAAATAACAGCTGAAGTAATTATTCTATTATTAATTTCAAGTTCAACAGTTTTCTTTCCATGAAATAGAAAACAGCTCATTTAAAACATGCAATATCTACAGCAAATATGAACACTGAACTCTTGTGTGTCTTGTGCACCTGGTACAAAGTACTCAGGCAGTGTTGTGGAAATTACCAAGAATGTAGTTATCTGGCTATTAAAAGTTAAAGGGACTGCTTATGTCAGTCAATAAGATTAATAATTTATGGAAAATTATTATTATTCGGGGCACCACCTTTATCAGGAACTATTTCAATAGCCAAATGTCTATATCAGTCTCATAATGTGAAGGAATGAATTCTTTACCGTTTATTGACCATAAACTTTGCAATGTGTGTGTTGAATCAAGAACAACAACAGTTACTTTCCAACAATACAAGATTTTTTTATGAAAAGAAAAAGAAAAAAAAGGAAACATTTTGATCACCAAGCTAGAAAAGAACACACTATGGATTTAAAATAAATTAATAGAAAATATAAAAGAACACAAAAAGATGGACATGTAATAAAATGAGGACACATGAATTCTGATATGATTCTGAATAAAGCTGAAACAGTTTCACTAATTGTAATTAGATTAACTAATTTAGCACAAGTGGTTTACCTTTAAACCAATAAACAATGTAAGAAAACAAAACATTATTTGGATTAAGACATGTTATGTTTAAAAATTATCTGGATAAGTGTAATTAACCTTTGGAGAATTGCTTAATTTATGGCTTGATCACGACAGTAAAACAATCTCATTTCTATTTTGCTCAAATAAGGAGAATTCAAACACGGCTACTGAGATTAGTTTCTGTTCTTAAAGAATCTATTTTTAATAAGAGTTCTGTTTGAACAGTTAATAGCGATCTTTGTTTATGAAGCACCTGTCTAAACAGACATGTGGTCTTCCTCAGCTGTAGCTGTCTGCCACGCACGTGGGGTGTATAGAGTGGCTCAAATACATTTATTAAACATTAAACAAAAAGGAAAAACTCCTGTCTGATTGAGTAGCTCAAATTATAGGATTTAAAACGACTCTTTGTCAGGAAACGTTATTAAAAAAACACTGATTGAAATTTCAGGCCGAGGCCTGGTTTACTCAAAGATAGCACATGAAACTTAAGAAGTTAACAATAAAAATAAAATGAAACACCTTTAAAACTAGTTTTCCTAACTAATTTGCCTCTGCCCAAACGGACATCATGAATGATTAAGCTCTATCCATGGGTGAGGGGGCTCAGAGGATGTTAGTCCAGCAGGGTAACAAAGGGTTGCTAAGCTATTTGCAGGCTGGTAGCTCCTGGAGCTTCCGATCAGGATGCCTTTTCACTCCTTTCTGGGTTCAGCTGTGTGACGGATGGCCTCGATACTCACGAACAATACCTCTGGAATTCTCCGACCCGGCCACTCTTATCAGTCCTGCGTCGGGGGCTCGATCCGGCATCTGGTCCGAAGGGATGTGGCCTCCGTCCGGTTCAGGCATGTGGTTCGGGCTGCGTTAGGTCCTCCACTTTGGTGGCTCTGTTTCTCAGTGGTCGGCAGCCTGAAACTCAGAGGGGTTTCGTTGGGCTCTGGGAATAAACAACGACTTTGTTTATCAATATTTAGGATTCACCTGATGTCGGCAGTCTTTGGGTTCCTTAAAGCGAGCTCCTGCAGAAACCTTCCTCTGCTGGCCAGGGAATAAGATTGGAGATTCTGTTTCTCTTCTGTTGCCCACAGCGGCCGGCAGTAGCATGCGGAACGGTCTGCATAGTTTAGGCAGAACAACGGGGTTTGTTTATCATGTTTTTCAGTCACCTGATCGGTCGTCCATTGCTGTTGCTCGAATTAGTTCCTCCTCAAACTCAGACGTGACTCCTTCGCCCGCGAAGGAAGATTCTTTGAGTCTTGGAACTTGCCTTGCTGGCCCCGGCCGGAGGCTAAGAATGGGCAGCTGGGGGAGCAGTCGTATTTATAGGTTTCCCTGGTTTCCACTTCCTGTGGGGCTAGAGCAGAGTAGCGCCACCTGATGGCTGTATGTGTGCTTGATATCAAAATGCTCAATCACGCTAGGCCAGTATAGTAAAAATCTCTGCTGTTAACTAAATTTATATAATTTCTACCTTATACCATTAATATCACCCACTATTAGTCTCATCTGATCAAGTTCTACCACATGCCTGTTGTGTCCCCTAGAATGATACTGCCAAAAATGACTTCCCGGTGCAGCTGGAGAGAAAAGTGCTTCCAAAATGTAGTGACACATAAGGGCTGAACACAAATGCATACACCATAGTTTTCTAAGTTTATTTCAGAAAAATGTTAAAAACAAACTATATTTGGAAATGTGTAGAACAACTATATTCTATACCTTGTGTTGGTCTGTCACGAAGGATCCTAATACAAGATTGAAGTTTGCGGCTGCATTTTGACATTGCAACATAATTTGTTAAGGTGTATAGATGAGGTTTCAAGACACTGTAAATACTTGCCTTGTTTTTTGGGGGACTTTGTTTTGATTTTTTTTTTTACCCTGTTTCAGCACAGACTGGATAAGGTAGCTACGAGAAAAGAATACAAATCAACTCATCATTGATCCAAATGTGACCTTTGACCACTAACGTTGACAGTGGAGCATCAGGAGCTCAATGTCTACACATTATACAGCTGAGTTTCATGTTGGTCACGCAGATGCCACTTTGACATCAACCTGATTGCATCAGCCATACACTGTTGGATACTGTCAGTGTTGACACCTGCAAACAGCCTCATGACAGCCTCATAACAATTCTGAGCCATAGAAAGTCGATCAATATCATTGTGTGTGTGTGTGTGTGTATACTTCGTGGTCTTTGATGTAAAAGGAGACAGGAAAAACAGCTTCAGCATGATCTCGACGCTGATTTGATCAAAGTGTTTATGACCAAGTATAAAGGAGTCTCACTGCATCCCTCCAAAAAGCGTAGGTTATTCTTCCGCCTGCCTGCCATCTGTGACGCGTTGTGTCTCTTTCTTGAATTTAGCTTCAGCCTCCCAGGAATTTGATTTGGTGCACTCTAACAAACACCTGAGTTCTAACCCAGCTCAGCTAGGGAAGGGGGAAGTAACCCAGAACCCTAAAGGGTGATCTTGAAATAGAGGAACAAATGACTTTGATCAAAAAGAGGCAACACAAAAAATGTACAGAACAGAAATGTCCTAAAAATAAACTGAATGTGCTAAGGGATTATGGATAAAACAAAAAGCTGCCCAAAAACATAGGCTAGGGGAAGCCATAAAAAATGGGGAACAATCAAAACAAAGCACTTTCTAATCAACAAAAATAAGGCAAAAGCAGTGTTTAACTGAAGTGAGAAATTAACTAAACCAAACTGAAAGATACTATAATAAAATAATCCACTAATAAAAGCTAACAAGTGTACATGACTGAAAGAAGTCTAACAAACAAAGCAGAAGCAAATAAAAGCAGACAGAGCAGAGAGGTATTCCATGAAGCGAGCTAAAAAAAAAATCAAGGCTCATTTGAAATATTTCCACTTGAATTAGCGCAACAGTTCACACCAGGCTTATTCGGTTCCACAAACGAGGCTCAGGTCAATTCAATCCCTGCTAATTCAAGCGAGGCTCATGAGCGTCAACACTACATTAAAAGCAGCCCCCGTCAATCGATGTTAGATGAGTGAGAATGGAAGAAAAGGAAAGATCTGTGTTCTTTTCCCAGGCGGAGAGAGACTTATTAATCAGCCCTTAGAGTATCACAAATACATCATAACCAATAAAGGGAACACCAGCTGGATCAAAAAAGCTCATGAGGCTGCATTGTATAATAATTTGAATCAGGTAAAGTTGTTTGATGGACGGTGTAGAGTGCTGAGAAGCGCTTCAAACAATAAACTTCTAAATCCATTTTGATGAATCATATTACCTTGTTGGGTAGGGCAAGATAATGTGACGTCTGTTGTGAATTATTAAAACCAAATTATAACACGTTACAGAGAATAGCTAACACGTTAAATGTGTTAGAACATGATTTGGTTAAGGATTTCAAAATATTTAACAACTAAATAAAGAATTTTGAGATGCCAGAATGTTGATTTTATGCTTCCACCTTAGACAAAAAGTGATTTATTTGTAATTATCTAGTATGCTTGCCTGCGATGGACTGCAACCTTTCCAGGGTGTACCCTGCCCCTTGCCCGCTGACAGCTGGAGATAGGCACCAGCCACCTTCAAACCCTTGAGGATAAGCGGCTTAGAAAATGGATGGATAGATGGAAGTACACTTGCTGTCAGGAGCAACATGGGTGGAACAAACATTTTCTGGCAGCAAAGAAAGATTAAATACTATTTTCTTCAAAATGTAAAAGTAAAATCTAATTAGAAATACATTTTAAAAGATAAACCTAAATTTCTTTGCATAATTCAGCCACCAAGAAAAACTGCCGCTGCTGCAACCGCTAGAATAATAAGAACCTTATAATGGAGGGTGGGTGTGTTTGAGGGAGAGAACAGAAGCAGAATACCAACCAGCAATGGGACATCACATGGATTGTCCAATCTCTAACACATCTAATCAAGCTAAAATAAGCCTTACAGCTAGCCTCCCATGAAGCAGGCTTGTCCAAGAGCATTTATTGCCTTGGTGAATGAACGCGGCTTCAGGTTAGTCTCATTCGTGGAATCGAATATGGAGATATTGAGCAAGGATTGTCAAAGCCTGGATTTTAAGATGAGCTCACATTGTGGAAAAATTCCCAGAAAAAGTAAAAACAAAACCAGCACAGCCTGTGGGGCAAAGCAGCACAGTGATAAGATGCTCCCCAAGTGCAGATGAAATAGAATGTCTTTTGAAGGCAAGGGAGCCAATCAGCATCTCCCATCTGGTTTATCACCACAGCTTGTCCAGAGTGATGAGGAAGCCACACTTTGGCTATAGCAACATGGGTTAATAGGGAAAGGGGAGCGAAAACAAACTTTGTGAGCAATATCTGAAAAACAGGTTGTTGGAAAACAAAAAGACCACAAGGTCCCTATAAATACAAGGGGCCTTAACAACCTGTGACACACAAACACAAAAAATAAATTCACAATACATCACACAAATAACCTCCCTATGCCAAACATGTTAATTCACTCATACAATCAGTCAGAAGCACTTTCCTGTCTCAACCTTCACAAAAAATGCTTGCTCCCTTGCTCTCTCTCTCCCACACACATCCCTCGCTCACACACACAAAGACCTAATTCTCTCCACCCAGATTTGCAGCACCGTAGCAGCTAATCAGGCAGCCAGCCGTGGAGGCAGACAATGGGCCAGATGCTGGTGGCTTAGAGCAACATCCACAAACTCATGTCTGACTCTGCATGCATACAAGATCTGGAAATCAGACTGTGTAAAACTGACACTTAATTAGTTGTTCTCTTTCCATGAATAAACGGCACAGGTAAAACATGCTTGTGAGTGTTAAACAGGCTCTTCAGGGTAAACAAAACTCTTCTCATTCATGTTTTTCATGAGACACAAACATATTTATGGTTCTTCTGGAGGCCGTTTATTCCATTTGGAAACATGATCTTACATCCTGATTCTCAATCTTTTGCCCTCTATTTTCATCTGTTTCCAAAGCAATGCAACCTAAATATAATTTTCTAAGACGGGACAATCGCCAGCTGCCACTGGCCGACTGGATGCAAATATCTACACTTTTAATATTTCTTTTTATTTCAAATACTTTCTTCACATTGTTCTACTCAACCTGATAGTCTAATGATTAAATAAGAATTTTTAAAGTGTTGCAGATCTGTATATGGAGTAGGCTATATATAATCTTTTTGGAGTGACATGCTGGATACTGATAAATTATGTTTTTTTTTCCTTTGCACTTCAGTTCTAGACTTCGACTCAAGTTCTAACTTACAGGACTTGTGATCTGACTTGAGCAGCATGCCAATGACTTAGACCTGCAACATTAGGACTTTAGCCTTGTTTATACTTCTCCAACAGCAAATTTGTATGCAGACGAATTGACGGAGATGTTTCTCGTTTATGGTTCTCCGTTTCTTTATCTCTGCTCCCCATTGATTTTTATGTTACAAAGCAATTCTCGATCAGGAAAGCAGGTGGCGCTAACTTTTTCATGTCGGCTTCTGCCTACCATTGCATTTAATTTCTGTTTTTTTCTTCAGCCTGTGAACACATTTCCCCCTCATTGAGCAATGGTTGTGAGAAAGTAAGTTATTATTAAGCTGTAAACCTTTTTACTAGAAATAATGCGCATAGAATACTCTTTTCTTTCTACACCTCCTTTTCTTCAAAATCTCTAAAAGAGCAGATTAGATAAATTATCCATTTCATATAAAGCATGTAGTGCCCAAACGCTGCATAAACTACTGATTACGGCGACTTTAAAGAACCATTTTGGTGAAGCAATCTCTGGCTGTTGCTTTGCTGACCAATCACAGGCATACGCTCTCCATTGACGGAGACGGATAGTTCAAAATTGGGGCTTGACACCGTACGTCTTTGCGTAGGTGACAGAGAGCCCTTGCGTCGAAGGATAATGTTGTTCAGTCAATCCCTCTCCATCAAAACGGAGAAGCACAAACTAGCCTTAGACTTGGACTCTGACATTTGAAATTTCTATTACTGAAATTAGCGTGTAGTAGATGCTGATGCTAGCTTGTTAAATTAGGTCAGCTTCCTGGACAAATTTAATAGCAACTTCCCAAAGCCTTTAAAAGTGTTTAAGTGGCACGTAAATTATGTATTGTTTTCACATGCTACCCTGTTTGTTTGGTGATGGTGTGAGGAGACTGAGTAAATTTCTTTAAATAGCATAAACAGTGTGTGGCTGCCATTATTCTAGTCTTTAAATCTAGTCTACTCTCCTATTTTTGACTTGGACTGGAAGATTCTTTTTGGGACTTGCACTAAACACTAAAGACTAGCTTATACTTCTCCGTGTGCATAGATACAGAGACACGCATTGCCATTTTCCATGGACACAAGTGCTCTCCGTCACCTACCTACCCAGAGCCCAATTTTTAACTATACGTTGAATGCAACGAAGAGCGCACACTTGTGATTGATCAGCCAAACATCAGCCCAAGATCCTTTCAGCAGAACGGTGCACTATAGTCAGTGTGAATAGTAGTCAATGTGGCTTCTAATATGGTCTTTTGACGATTTTGATTCAGCAGACGCGTTCTTTTCTACTTGGTTTGCAAAATCCATGTGAGAACTTTCAACTGAGTTAATAAATGACAGAAGCCTTGTCTTAACCTTTTAACCGAACACTAGCATTACTCTGTCAACAGCATATTGTCAAAATTACTGAGCAAACAGAGAAATGTAAACATAGAGAACAGGAGAGCACCCGACTGTAGACATTACTGTGGCGTAATGGAATAAGCTCTGATCAAACTCCATTTCCTGAAAGTTATAAACTGCCTGCAGAACCCAGTTAAGTTACAAAAATCTATTCAACAAATTCTGTCATGTAGTTGTTGTTTTTTCTCTTCATGCCTTCTCTGTTGCTGTGTGGAGTAACTGGGTCAGTCACATCTTTTTTTCTCCCATTCCCCACTCCTCACTCACTCACTCACTACATATACTCAATACAAATATTTCTTCAAGTATTTGTTCAAGGTATTTGTAAAAAAAACGTTATTTGTGCCTTTCCAAATCCCGTATTAATGTTTGGCTCCACCCAGAGTAGCCAGAATCACCAGAAAAGGTCTGCACCGCCTGCTGTGCTGGCGGAGAATTGCTTTGCAATACTGACATGCCGACGGAGAAGTATAAAAGGAAAATGTCTCCAATTAATACGTGTGCGTGTGATTGCAAACTTGCTGACGGAAGAGTATAAAAAAGGCTTAAGGATTCAAGTGTGACCTAGACTCAAAAGATGGTGAATTGACACTATTCAGACAGCTGTGTTAGGCAGTTATGTTAAAATCAGTAGATTTTAAATCCATCAGTAGAGACAAAGCGTCTGGAGAGAGTTTTATCTCTGGAGAGAGTTTTATCAGTTTAATTTTAACTTTATTATCAGATCATTGTTGCAAAATTTGGACAGTGTTTGCATAAATTCTGTAACAACATGCATGCACCATTAAGAATATATGCAGAATGCTACAAATAATGCTATGCATGTCAAAGATAACTGGTAATAGTCTAAAACAAAGTAAAGAAAAGTCCCCTCCTCAATTATGTGCAATATAATATATTACAAGTTATACTGCACTTCTGTGGCTAGAACCATAAACCCAGTGTCCTCTGGTTCCAGCTTCATATTAAATAAGAAATTATGAGGCTGGGACATCATGCTTGTGTAGCTTGCAGGAAAACAGGAAATTTTTATTACTGCTTCTGGTGCAGTTTAGTTCTCTCATCTCCGCTTTACCAGTAAACCTAATAAACAGTGATTAGAGTGATCTCAGTCAGTCAGAGCAGTTAGATGGCCGACCCCAATTTACTGTTTTCATGCAGTATCCCAAGCTTTGAACATCTCAAAGAGATTTGTGTAATCCATATAGCAAATAAAGAACAATGGACACGCACACACAGACAACCTACCTTGTATGTTTTTAAATTGTGGGTGGAATCGAAAGTAACCAGCGAACCCCGTGCATACAAGGAGAGAACACACAAAATCAATGAAGAAAGACTCTATGCCTGGATTCAAACCCAGGAACTTTTAGCTGCTAGACGAGTATTAACAGCCCAGTCTCAAATTCATTTGAACTATGGTTTTCACAGAGTAATCTGGTCTAATTATTCAACATTTACAGTTTAACTGTAGAAAACATATTGTACATTTGAAAATCTACCAAGAAGTGGTTCCCCTTAATTGAGAGGCCAGGCAATAAACTAAAATAAAAATAAAAAGTATAATTGCTAGGAACAGCCAATGAGTGGGATAATCTGTTGACCAAACAGCTATTAGTTTCGCACTCCATAAATCTGCAAGAAAACAACTGTTAGCAATCCCATTTCCCATTTGCTGCAAGCAATGTAGGGGAACTGCCTTATTCTTATGGAATAAGGTGCTTTTGTCAGATGATACCAAAAAATACAAAATAAATTTTTAGCCAAAATGCAAAAAACTATGTCTGGCAGAAAATCTACACAGCACATCAGCCTGAACACTCAAGTCCCACCATGAAGCACAACGATGGCAACATCAGCAGGGACATGAAAGTCCTCACTTGTCTGCTTCAACTAATGTGCTATTGAAAAAAAGGTTTAGATATGAGCTTTCAATTATAAGGACAAGCATACGTTAATAAATATACAAACCCTCCGGCATTTCATATAAACAAAGAAACTGCTAGCCTACTCCAACTGGGTGCAAGGTTTCTTTGTTCATACAGTATATTTCCAAAATGATCATGTTTAGAGGATAGACATTTAAAACGATGTAAAAGGTACAATATCACAGTTTTAAAAACTTTGATAAAATTATTAACTGAAAAGCTACAAGGTTCTGGTCCTTTTATTTAAGCAAATGCAAAAACCTCAAGAATAGTTATCCTTGTTCCTTTGACTTGAAAGTGATGCTAATGTTACTACTACCCTCTAGTGGTGACATGGAGAGGAGAAGCGGAACAGTAGAGAGAAAGGTTGAATGTTAAACAATGAAGATCTGTAAAAAAAGATATGTGGATACTAAAGCCTTTGTTTGGGCTACAAACTCATAATTGTGGTTTAGTAACCAGTTAGGACTCACTAGATTACCTTGCAGGGGTCCTACTGTTTGCTTTATGAATGCGACAATTATGCATTTCTCTCTTCTTTCTCTCTTAACTCCTTCATTTTTCACTCATTCCTTTGTTCATCTCTTCTTTGTGTCTTTCCCACTTTCGACCTTCCTTTCCTCTCACCTGTTTACATCTGTCATCTGTGTCCCTCTACCATTTGTTAAATACTTGGCTGCCTAATGTGAAAGAAAGCCAACTTCTCAGAGACAGAGACTGTGAGCTTAGTAATCACACAAGACACCTTCTCCCTTCAGCTCTGGTAAAGGAATCACATCAGATTTGTGTGGTTAATCACACTAAGACATTGTTTTCAGGAAACCATTTAGGAGAATACTTTTTTCTTTGTTTTGACCCACTGGCCGTCTGACTTGCTGGCTGTAGAGGATGTAGTCCAAGTTGTGATACAGAACAGCTTTCTTGGCTGGTGAAGCCGGGTAGTGCTCCCAGCTACAGACAACAAAGAGAGGCAAAAAGGGACGGAATGGGGGGGTGCGGAATCGATCCATGCATTTTCCACAAACAGAATGTCCCCTGGCAACAAAATGCTTCTTCTGTGATTAAAGCAGCTTTGTTTAGGGAAGTCATTAGAGACTGCTTATCATTGCGCCGTTGCACTATGTGTCACTGCTTGGATAAGTGACATCAGGTAAAGACGTGAGTAGTTTTGTTTTACTCCTGCCTCAGTTTCTGATTGGTTAATGCAGTTCAGTACCAATCAACAGAAGTTAAAAAGTATAAGGATTCTGCTTCTTTGGTTCTCCTTATCTGTAATACGTCTCTTCAAACTTCTGCTATTGTTGTGCAGGTACGAACTTCCTCAGTACGGCAGTCGCAGGAAGCTGATCTCACCCTCCGGTCTTTATGATGAGTATGGAGAAGTTGTGGTCGACGATGATGGTAGCTACTACTACAGCCCTCAGAACTCTGATGGAGAGGTAAGGTCGTCATCCTAGTCCGAGGTCTAAGACAAATTTACTCTAGTTTTGTCTGCAAGTTTCAGAATGGCAGCATTTTAAGCAATATATTTTCCACTGCAAACACGTGAATTACAAATTATATCTGCCAGAGAAACAGAATTTTCAAACTCTTAGAAGCATTTATTAGTCTCTATATATTTTTTCAAAAAGTTAACCCTCAAATTTCCATTCCACTCCTGTTTCATTCGGCATGCCAAGCAAAGTCTTCCTCAACACGTGCTTACCAAATGCAAAAAATGCTAACTTTTTAGCAGGATGTAAAGGAAATTACAATTGTGACATGAATTAGCTTTTAAGCTATTCATTACTATTTCAAAAACTTTTGAATGTAGCAAGAGTATGTACAGCCTACACAATTGCAGAGCCAAACCTGAGGTTGTATTGTACAATAACCAGAATTTGATTTCTTGATCTAAATCTAATTTCCCACTTAGAGCTACAGGACAATTATTTATTTTTTTATTTCTCATTATATTGGAAATTCTTATAAAGTAGTTTCATGGTTAACAAGAAAGGCACTCGGAGAGCACAGACCTCTGCCAAGGGAGCTCAGTCACAAACTAACAAACAAACAAACCCTGCGAAAACATAACCTCCTTGTTGGAAGAAACTAGAGATCATTTATGAGAGAACATATAGGAGCAGGCTGATTTGCTGATAGGTGCAAAACTATTACATCTAACAAACTGTCTGTAGCACTTTGAAAAACAAAATCTTTCAAAAACAACAACAACTAACTATTCGTAAATGAAATTGGCACCTCAGATCACAAAGACAGTTGGAAATCAGCCCGCTGCGCTGCATCATAAAACTCCAAACTGTCTCAAGCTGAGAGGGGAAAGATTTAATCTGTTGGCAAAGTGCTAAGCATCAGTAATCAAATGTTTCATATTTTATACCTGCATGACAAGCAAGATACTACCACAGTAGCTGATATGGACATTTTAATTAAACAGTAAAAATATAAATTACATACAAACATTTAACAAATGCTGACAATGCAGAGCCAGCTTTAAATGATTCAATTATCACAATCAAAAAGACCTAAAATGTTGTAGGAAACACCCATATTGTTATGAGAATAGGAATAAAAC
Source organism: Apricaphanius iberus (assembly GCA_028564705.1). NCBI lineage: Eukaryota > Metazoa > Chordata > Actinopteri > Cyprinodontiformes > Aphaniidae > Apricaphanius > Apricaphanius iberus. The sequence goes on from JAPXFQ010001240.1 coordinate 553,787, forward strand.
ATGTGTAATGTAATGATATCATGACATCGGTTGACGTTCTGTGTGTGTGTGCCTCAGTCAGGATGACTCACAGTTAACCAATGAGTAGGTATATACGTGTTATTCTAAACATATTTGAATCAACAATGTGGAACTGTTCAGGTTCAAGTTTTTCTTTTTAATATTCTCCAAATGTCCTCTGCTGAGGACAGGTCGGGACTCCAGGCACTCAGAGTATGCTGCCTTCGTAATCATGCATTCGTAAAGTGTGCAGAATGTGGCTTTGCATTGTGTTGTTGACAAGGTTAGACGAGGTGCAGACAAAGCATCCTTTCTGCAACTTTTAATTGGAACTTGTGGATGTAGCTCTGTCTTGTTGGGGTTCACAAAGGATTCCCTTAGTAATTCCTAACCCATTTGATTAAATCACCTATTGATGAAAGGCTGCTGATGATGCACCAACAGACTTTAGATAACATTTTGATGATGTTTTCATGTTTTTTGTCCACAAATTATAATTAGTGGCCGGGGAGGGATTCCAAGTTTTCTACTTTGTATTCGTTTTTGTTGTTTCATACCAGGATTATGGATGATGATTTTTGGGGGGGTTGAGACAGGAATTTTTTTTACCCCACCATGAGTCAATTTATAGCCGGGATACCTTTTGTGTCTGCTTTTGACAGTCAACCAATTTTAAGTAATTTTCTTTAATCTACATATGCTTTTGTATGAAAACAATATGACCCTGAAAAAATTATATTTATCAATAAGATGCCCCTGAGAGATATTGTGGTTTGATCAGCGGTCATAATTGCTCATATTTCATCCGAAATGGGATCAAAACCAAAATCAAAGTTCTAACTTGAATCAGATGGATCATGTTTGAATTAAAAGCAGTATGGAGTAAAATTAGCAAGATCATTTGTTCTGTGAGGAAAAGACGTGTCAAATACAAAGCTCTTATTTAAAATGAAGGCTGCAAATGTTAAACATTCTAGTTGTGATGCATACATCTCCATGGAGCTGACTAAAATGAGTTGTTCGAGATAGGCAATGTTAACTGGTTCATACATGGATTAAAACGTTAACTGGAGAATGACTAGTTTGATCTCAAATTTTTTAAAACTTAGCCCCTAATAAAAATAAAAAAACACAACCAGAAAATAAACCAGGGAGAAAAGTTAAAACAAACGTTCAAATGGATTAAAAGAATATCCAAAATGTCTTGGAGTCAGCATATGATCTACTCCAAAGCCATCAAAGAATGCTACCTGTAAGCGTCGTAGTAATTACAAGACACCTATAGCCTTGATTACACGGTGCGGTTTGGTATGTTCCGGTCTGCTATTTTATGGTCTGGTGTGTTCAGGAGAACGTTACGAAGTGTTCACAGCGTTTCAGCTGGTCTCTCACTGGGCAGGTGTCGTACTGTGCCGTCAGACTAGTGTGGCGAGAATGGTGACGCAATAAAACATAGTAAATTAGTCAAGACACCAGCTCAGGGTTGGTTTTGTTTTTTCTTTACACAAACCATATTGAGTGTGTTTATGAGTGGGCTTAGTCAATCGAAGAGGTGAGATAAAAACCGTACCACTGTTGTATATGTTTTGTGCTTGGGTAAGCAGTGATGTTTTTCATTCCCACAATCAAAGGACTTTAATGTGTGACGCCAGAAGCTCCACCCTAAGTGTACCGAACCATTGTTTTATGGACCTATGACAGAAGGGGGGCCATTAATGGAGCAGTACAGGCCTGTAGTGTGGGGCGATTTAACAATGGAAGCACACAAATAAGCAGACCGGACCAAACCGAGCCACGCTGTTTTGCTAGTGTAAATTAGGCTTATGTGAACCCTAGCCCGTAGTTAAAGTTGTTACAATGAGCAAAAGAGCAGACCAACTGGCCTGAAGGAAAACAGTGCAACATGTTGGGTACAGTTGAAATAAAGTAGGTAAATAGAGGTTGCAGTTTTTCAAAGAATCCCCAAACACTAAATTTAAGACAATGTACAGCATGAAGCACAGTAGTTAGCTGTGGGGACTTGTTACTATTATACTATTTATTGTGTACCTTATTTCAAAAGTACTTGTCTTATGCTGAAGAAGCAATGTCCTTGAACAGAATGTTTCAGTGAGAAAACATCAAGCACACCTATAAGTGAGTAACATCTTGGTTCTACAGCATCAAGGTTAATGTTATGGAGTGCCTGGCACAATCCACACAAAATTCCTCCAGAGTTCTGAAATTCAAAGCAGTTTTTTTTTTATGTTTTGAACATGTACTGAGTGTGTAAAGCTTTCAGTGTGCTTGTATTTATGGAAATAAAAGCTTTTATTAAGGTTATAGCTTTTCATATTATTTTTAAACATTTTGATTTGAACGAACAGTCCAAAGTGATAAAACATCAACTGCTTGGTATAAAATGGGGGTAGAACTGATAAAGCCTTATTAGGCATTGCTTTTGCTACAAACCAGGGTTACAAAGGCCAGTTCAAAATAAGATTATTTGCAGTGATTATTTTAGTTGTGTGCTCCATATTGTGCACATTTGAGCGCTCTCTGGAATGTTCTTCAAGTGTAAGAATTAATGTGCATTAATAAAGACTTTTGAGAGTACACATGTTCCATTAAAGCCGCCTCCGTGGAAAAATAAGAAAAAGCCGAAATAAGAGCAGAGCAGAGATATCATCATTGTGTTAACAGAGAAATATTTCTGGAAGATTTTAGTTCCTGGGATCAATAGTGAAGAAGTTTTCAGGATCATAATCAATAGAGCACTGTTATTGTAGGAGGAAGCATGCAAACCAAAGATTTTTGGAAGAACAATCGCCAATATTACATTCAGAGAGGCAGCCTCGTCTCTGCCAGTGTGTCCCAGGGCAGCTGTGGCTAAGATGTACCTTGCCATCATCAGTGTGTGAATGTGTGCGTGAATGGGTGAATGACGCTTTGGGATCTGTAGGGACTAAATAAAGCACTATACAAGTACAGACCATTTACCATTATTAAGACAAGAAAAGTTCAGTTGCCTAAACTTTCCAGTTTATTGGTATCTACATTATTATTGGTATCTACACCAACATATGGTAGCAATACATGCATGGTAATCTGTTTTGGCCAGGCCTGATACATTTTGGCCCTTTACCATGATACCATTAACTATAATCCAATGCAAACAAAAGTAAATAAAGTCCACCTATGTGAAACTGAACCTCAGTTTAAATCCATCTGTTCTGTGATGGCCTCAGAGGTTTCTTAGAGAACTATTATTATTGTTATGAAACACAAGGAACACAGCAGACAGGTCAGGGAAAAAGTAGTGAAGTTTGAAGCTGGGCTATGTTATAAAACAAGATTTCTAATGTTGCCTCAGAGTAGGACAACATCAGGGCTGAACATTCTTTCAATAATGTGATTGTGATAATATTGGAAAATATATGACAGAAATAGTTACAATGAATGTTTTGCATTTCACATACTGTGATCATGTTCATTGCATTACATCTAACAGGCTGAGTATCACATCCCCTTGCAGCGTGTGAACTTATGACACTTAAGAGCAGCACATGTCAACAGTGTCAGACGTGTGTGAAAAAATATGTCTGTTATTTTTTTATCAAACAGTGGACACCACCTGCTTGGCTGCCAACTCTCCAAAGTGCCAGGCCCAGCAAACGTTTTAGAACCTGTTCTGTTCAGAAGAGTTTCATAACAAAATTGTCTAAACCTGTCTGATAATATGCAGTTTATGCAGATGATACTGTAATTTATTGCTGCTCTCGTTCGATTGCTCAGGCGTTTGAATTTTTGCAGTCCGCTTTTGATGCTATACAGGTTCGATTGGAGAAATTGAAATTGGTTTTAAATGCTGATAAATCCAAAATGATGATTTTTTCAAATTCAGCTGTTCCTCAGGAAAATCTCCCTTCCATCAGAACTGTCCGGGGTGAGACTATAGATTTGGTCACCAGTTATAAATATCTGGGATTCATTATTGATGATGCACTTTCATTTAAATTCCACATCAAAAAGTTGATCTCTAAATTAAGGGTAAAGCTTGGTTTCTTCTATAGAAACAAATCATGTTTTTCACTCAGAGCTCGAAGGTTTCTGATGTCAGCAACTTTCATGTCTGTCCTTGATTATGGTGATGTGGTGTATATGGCAGCTTCATCTAGCTGCCTCAAATCTTTAACTCCGGTCTATCACTGTGCGCTAAGGTTTATTACTGGTTGCAGTTACCTCACCCACCACTGTGAATTATATGCAAAAGCTGGCATGCCTTCTCTCAATGTAAGACGCCATACACATTGGATGACCCTAGTTTTTAAGGCTCTTCTTGGCCTGGCTCCCATATATTTATGCATGTTCCTTCAGAGAACTGGAAGCCGTTATGCCTTAAGGTCAAATGACATCTTGCACTTTTCTGTTCCTCGAGCTCGGACTGAATCAAGAAAAAAAGCATTCAGTTTTGCTGCCCCTTCTGCTTGGAATGCTCTCCAATCTGAACTGAGATTATCAGAACTTGTTTCATTGGAAGCATTCCGCTTTATTTTAAGAAAACGTCAAAGGAAAACTTTTGAACAGTGCCTATGTTTTTAACTTGTTACTGTATCTATATCCTCTGGACTTTTATTTGCACATTTACTTGCACTTTAGTATTTTCTTATTCACTCGCTTTTTAGTATTTTAATATTTTAATGTTTTATGTTTTTTGCTGCTTGTTTGTTGTTGTCTGTTAGTACTGATTGTCATGGCGTGTGCTGCTGCCTTTCTTGGCCAGGTCACCCTTGTGAAAGAGGTTTTGATCTCAATGGGTTTTTATCTGGTTAAATAAAGGTTATATATATATAATATCTCTAGACACACTAAGGCACCGCATTTCTATGTGGGTTTGACAGAAATTTATGTGCAGTAAAAGCCAAGATGCATCACAACGCATTCCTCCATTAGAATTTATTTGCCAATTATTGGTGCATAGAGCAATTTTTTTGCAAATTGCTATTGAACACTTTAATCTAGTGATAACTGTTTAAATTCCTTCCACGTTTCCAAAATTTCATGAAAAAACGTTGAAGTTTATGGTTGTAACACGACAAAAGGTGAAATAGTTCAAGGGTACGAGTACTTTTGCAAGGCACCATATTAATCTCTTCTATGTATTGTCACAATAACAGGTGAAAAGTCAGTTTAACGGAAACAGACTAGATCCTCAATCTGGCCACCAAAATCCTCATCCTCCGCCTCCAAGAAAGACCCCAGGACCCACAGAAGCTCGGGGTGACAAAAAAACACAGGAAGGAAGCAAACTGAAAAGCTCGAGCACAGCTGCCAGGTTGAAGGCTGTAATGGGAATGAACATATCCTCTGAACCTCCAGCCATCCACTTACCATGGAATAAAGCCAGAGTTAGACCCACGGAAGATGGAAGAGCGGTACAACACGTGCATCCAGGGAATGGGGAGGCAGGGAGGATGGAAAATAAAAAAGGAAGAAAGAATAAGCCAATGGAAAGGACTGGGAAAAGGGAGAAGGGGGGAGAATTTGGAATTTGGGGAAGAGACAGCAGACACAGCGTGACTAACAATCCGATGAGAAATTCAGCAGTGCAAGGAGGAAGCAACAGGCCAGAGCTTGGAAGAGAGCTCCCTGGCTTGGCCAGGTTGGATGGAGGCTTGGTCATCGATGGGAGTTACTTCCAGACATCCACCGAAGCAAGTATGCCTGCACCAGCAAAACAAAATCTGAGCAAGGCTCTGAGTCTTATCTCCTTGGCCAGAAGGATGCATGGGCCCACAAGGGTGGGTGATGAACACTGGAGCAACAGGAAAAGCAGGGACAGAGGAGGCAACAGCAGGAAGATTTACGGCTCTATAGGAGATATAAGCGTTTCGGCAGCAGTGTCTGCCAGAGGAGGCAAAGGAAGGAGGTGGGAGGGAGGGGAGGACAGCAGCAGGGACAGTATGACCGAGCAAAGTGACTCAGAAACAGGCAGTGGCAGCAGAGAGTCCCAATCAGAATTCAGTCTGTCTGAGAGGAGCAGCCCAACCTCATCAGCGACGGCAGAAACAGAAATCAAGGAGTCAGACTCGGAAACGGAGTGGGACGATGAAAGTCAGGGCGAGGAAAATTCCCATGAGGAGTCGGGATCTGAGAGTGAAGACGACAGGGCAGAATATAACAGAAAAAGGGCAAAAGTTCATACATATGCTTCAAAAAGTAGCAAACACAGAAACAGCAACTCTAAAAGCTTTAGGCATTCAAGTTCTACAGCTCACAGGTCCAAAACATCCAGGAACTCTCACTTTTATAAAAGGTCTGGGCAAGAGAACGAAGAAAACAGTGAAGAAGAGGAGGGGAATGGGGAAAATGTCAGCCCTAGAAAATCCTCAGTTAGCAGGCGAAGTTCAGGCCACCCCAAGCTAAACATCAGCTCAGGTGTGATGGACACCTCTGATGATTTGTCGCCCATAATGGAGGACACAGAGGAGGAGGAAGAGAAAAGCCGCTCCCAAAGAGGGGGGAGACACAAAAAGGAAGAAGAGGTGGAGGAGAACGAAGTTTGGGGAAATGAATCAGCTGTTTGAAATGCTGATGCAGCCTTAGCCCCCCTCCTGAGATGAAAAGGTTTGCCCCCAAGTAAGGACCTGGTTTGGGTGTGCAGTTAATAACTGAGTGAAAATTTGTTGCTCTAATCTGTCTTCCAAGCTTTTGTGAATTATTCTCACAGGAGCTTTATTTTCTAGCATGTCCTATGTCTTATCTGCTGTTCTCCATCTTTTATTACCTTTTAACTTTGAACCCCTTTTTTCCAATCAGCTTTTTGAAAGAAAAAAAAATATGTGTCAGGTTAACATCCATATTTGACAACCTGTCATTCCAATACAAAAAAAAGCCCTGGTACTATCTATACAAGACTCGGCGGCAGCTACTGCAACTCCAGCATATTTATTCACTGATCTCTTTTTGTAGCAGAGTTTTTCTCATTCTTCATCTCTGCTTCTGCGTGCGTCATTCTCCCGGGATCAGTCAGCTCTCCCCACATTTGTTATCTGCAGAGCGAGAAGATGCTGCCGCTCTAGAGAGAAACAGAACGTATTCCTTCTCGTATGCTATCAAGGTTAAGTGGAAAAACTGAGGGGTTACACTGTGTGAAAGCAGATTGGATTTATTTTACAAAAGTCTTTTTCATTCTGCAAAGTGTTTACGTGTGTGTGTGCAGTGTTGGCTCTAATCCCCAACAGCAAAAAGGATAAAATGTTAACATGTTCTATATGGCATATTCTCAAAAGAATGATACTGTGGGGAGACAACCAGTTATCACAAGCACAGGAATTTTGTTAAAGGTCGTATACAATCACTTTTTTTCTTCACATTTCCAAAATCTGGTCTCACTTTCACAAAACCTTCTGTTTTATTCTTCCTGCACTTACTTCTATCATGTGTATTCTCTCACTTCTCCAGCCGCGCCCTCTCACTTCCAAATTTGTCCAGCAGTGATGTCAACGATACAGACTAGACTAGACGATGCACGATTTTACATCCCATGTTTCTGGTCTGCTTTTACTGTTAAGTTAAAAAGAAAAGCATGCTCATTTTCTCATATTCGTATTTAGGATTTTTGTGTAATTTCTTACAAAATTAGCTATTATTGTTACAGTTTAATTTTATAATACAAAATGTAATTGCATCAGTCAAAAACTTAAGTGTACAGTGCGGTAATTAGTTATTATTATTATTAGAAGTGAGATAGCGCAATGCTCAAAAGCAAGAGGGCGCACAATTAAATTAATTTTCTTGTCATTTTACAACAATGTTACCTGACACCATAGACTTCATGTCTGTACATTTTCCGAAGGAATAGTGAGCCATTTGACTTTAAAACTCTTTACCTAGAAGCTAACAGAATAGAGTAAAATAGAAGCATCCTTAAATGTCCCACATTGGGGAAACTCAGCTGTAAGAGCAGCAAAGTGACAGTTAATTGAAGCATTTAGTTTTACAAAGATATAATTTTAATAATAAGTGAATTAAGAATAATAATATATGTAGAGTAAGGATAAAAGGACTAACCTAAAGTACTGTGCAGTTATTAAAAAATAAAAATGGCAAGGGTGAAAAGCTGAAACATTGAACTATAACTGTACAACTGTTATTTCCCATTCGAATTTGCATAATTTGTATCATGTTTTTTTCTGATTTGTGTCTTCCCTCAGCCTGGTGGTAGAAAGCGTCGGATCAAGTTGGTGGTTGACCGAGAGTGCGAGACTAGCTCCACTGGTGAAGAGAGCATACCGGAGACCCAACGTAGCCGTTTATCCTCAATGCATAACAGCCACATTAACGTCAACGGGGGCATCTATGTGGCCCAGAACGGCTCCATTGTACGCACGCGACGACCAGTCAACGCTTCAGGACCATCCCAGAGCTCCGGCTCCACAAAGAACAATCTAAAACCAGGCTCCCCCATGTTCAGTTCACGGCTGGCCAAGCACTTTAAAAAACTGGATAAAATGACTGCCACGTTGGAGGAGAGAGTCCCTTTGAACACCCTCAAAATGCAAGATGGAGGTGGCCGCAACACACTGAGCACTTTCCAGAGCTGCAGAAGGGCCGCCTCAGCAACGGCCACCTCCTCTTTCTTTAACACTGACAACAAAATGCAAAACGTGTTAAATACTCGACAATCCAGCGTGTCTTTGGGGTCAACCAGCACCAACAACACAGGCCCCGAAAGCGTAACGTCTAAACCTGACGTGCTCCCGGCAGTGCTGGGTGTCACAGAGCAGCCCGAGAGCACATCAGGGAGAGACGGGCCAACAGAGGGTGAGCTCGAGTCGAAAGTGGACGGAAACAGCAACATCGAGGCTGTTTTGAGAGAACCTCTGGAGTGCCCAAGTGACAGAACACAATCGGATGAAGAAGAGTTGTGGATGGGCCCCTGGAACAACCTTCACATACCCATGACCAAACTCTGACTGAGTCCAACGTCACTGTGCTCCTTATTGCCAAGATCATTTCATGTTTTCAACATAATTTATTTTCTTTGTGAAACTAATTGGGATGCACCAGTACAGCAAAAATATGTATCGATGGATTTATGCTTGCTAAAAGTGACTTGGCATACTCTGTCACTGGTATCACAAAAAAGTTAATTTCTCTTTTAATTTATGTTCAGTCAGAGAGACTATGAGACATATAATTAATCGTTTGCCACTTTCAGCATTAAATTGTCTGTTTTTGCAATGTCTGTGTTTCAATCTGTGCATCTCAGAGCTGATCTCAGAGCTGTAGCACCTTCAGAAAGCTGGACCTACAGTTGGAATAACTAATATATTTCACTTTGATGGTGAAGGGGGGGAGGGGGGTAAAAACTTGATATATATTTTTAACAGCCCTTTAAGCGACTGGTGTCTGTATGGAACTGTGCTTGTTTCATTCAGGTTTATGGCCAATGGTGCAACTTGACGTAAATTTGCCTGATGAATTTCATTGACACATGCAGTCTTGTATTGTTCACACTTGCCTTTTTATTCTTGTCAAGCTGCTTGGCAGAGTCGATCCAAATAAAGTTTTAATCTGTTGAAAAATTAAGTTGTGGCTACTGCACAAGTCAATGTTCTGAAGAACAGGGTAGACTTGATGTTTATAAGATGTTACAGCTAATCTCAGCTTTTAAAGAACCTTAAACTACATGAAGAAAAATAAAATAAAAATTAGCCGGTAAAAAAATAATCGAATGATGCCTACAATATTGTGGTTATTTTTACAATTCAACTAATTAGTTTAATGAATATTGTAAAAAAAAATTACGTGGGGAAGACCGGGACTGGTTGTCCCATTGCTTATTACAGCCATACTAGAAACAAATGAAGAAATGAAGTTTGATTTTCATAGCAAACATTTAGGTTAATATTTAGGTAGTTATGCACATTTTTTTCATCTTTTGATTTGAACAGGCAATAAAAAAAATTCACTTGCGGAAACATATTAAAGTTCCAATACATTTTCATGCATTTTGAGCATTAGAAAGAGTTCAATAAACTTTTTTGTGTGTTCATATGAAATATAACTAATTCCTTGGTTCAGGGCTATAGTTTTGGGAATGAACACAAAGAACATTGATTATTTGTTTCTAAACCAAATGTATGTTATTATTTTAACAAAAGTTACCAAGTTTCATAACAGTTAAATAAGGACAACAAAGCCCAACATGGAGCAAGTTGTGACAGTGGGTCAGTATCTTTAGTAAGTATTTATTTTATCCCAAATAATTGTGGAAAGGAAAAGAGTTCAACTCAAGCCAAGAGCCTAGGCTATTGAGTTCTAGTAAATGAGATCAATGACATTGTACACGGTTTGTAAAGCAAACAAACTGATAAAAATTAAGTTATAGCTTTAATATGTAAAACTTCTGGAAAATAGAAAATAGAGATCAAATCAATATATATATATATATATATATATATATATATATATATATATGTATGTACATATATAGTTCTCCAGCTGACTGTATTTCGTGAGGCTTAAGTCCATGCTGACTCCTTAATTTACTGTGGGATCCACTTAGCTGAACATATCTCTCTTGTCGAGGCTCTTTATGATAAAGGTGGCCTAACTTTTTAATTGTGAAACACATTACAGTGAATTGTTTCATCTGAAGTCTCAAAGAGAAAGGATCATTAACCTGCAGAATTACCAGGTTTTAAAACTGGTAATTTAATTTGACGACTGCATAAATTTTACATTAAGGGACTCAAAAGACCGAGCTGTACTGGGACTGATATTTGACACAGAGTGCTCCTTATTAAACAGAAATAGCTGAATGAGCCACAGAGTAATATTTCAAACCCTTTCTGGAAGGCTAGGCACGTCTGAGCAACTGCTATGGATTCAACCAAACGACCTGATTATGTCACTGATAACTGTGTCCACTGTGCCATACTGAGGAAGATGGCAAACTAAGTTTGGCTCATTAGGCTACAAGCTGTGATATTAGCAAAATGACGTTTCACCAAAACCTAAAGCTAAAATAACCATGTTTACTATGATAAATGGAACATTTTTGTTCAAAATTATAATGTAGAAATAACTCATACAGGAACAAATAAATTGAAAAACTATGACAGGTGTGTCCAAATGGCAGCCTGGGGTCCATTTGTGGCCCTAGGAATAATTTTGTGCAGACACATTTAAGATTGGTAATTAGTCAGCATAGGCAGTTGATGGAAACGTACACTTTTAGGTTGAATAATAAAACTCTTATAATGGAAAATATTAGCTAAAACATAAAGTATGAGGTGTATGATGCTATTATCCATGTTATCTTTCTTTCATTCTAGTGTCATATTAAGTAGAAACACAAACATCCAGTGACTTTTACTCAATGGCAGTTATTTAACACTTTAGTTATTTGTAGAAATAAATAACACCAAGACAGAATCTAAATAATTTAGTCCAATTTAGTATGAGCCAATGAAAAAAACTAGATGTCTATTTGCAAAGAATATCGAAAGATTGTTTGTCAACGCCCGTTTACATGTGACGTCATGTGCCAAAGCTCCCGCCCCTAAGCTACGATTGACTACCATTGTTATTAGCTGTCAGTTTTAGACAGATTGTGCTTAGCAATGATGTCAAATATAGTCCGTATGGTTAACAAGCGCAGCACATGGCTGTATAGACAGACAAAAGAACGTCAGTAATGTGAAATTTCATTGGTTTCCAGCTTATGAAATATGGTTAATGGTTAATAGCCATCAAGAAAGTTGGATTGGATGATCAATCCAGTCCATCACGCGAACCTTGACCACTTATGAATGATTAAAGACTCCCCAAGTGGCGCCATTATTTTATGAAACACTCCCTAGAAATACATATAGCTGACAAAATGAACTTGTATATCAATGTAGAAGTGTACCAAAACAATGTTGTTGTTAATCAGATAATTGTAAATATCCCCATACTGAACTGGCGGCCAATTCTGATGACTGTCATCCCAAAGCTTGATAGCTACTGTAATTGAAACTGGTCTGGAAGCTTTGTGGTAAAAACAGCTTTATGGTGATCTAAATTAGTAATACCTACATACATATGTTTCAGTTGTTGGCAGAATTGTTCAACCTCGGCAGCTCAGCAGCTCGGCACGGATAGCAGATGCAGAAGTTATTTTCTGCCCTCCGGCATTGGGCGCATGAGCTCTATTTCCAGATTAAAACAATAGCTGGCATTATAAGTATACAGTGTATGCAGAATTGTTCAATTGGGAAAATTTTAAACAATTTTAGGAAAGTTTACACTTTAGGCATTTATAAATAGAGAGTTAGTGGAGGTAACCTTAAATTCATGAGAAGTCATGAGAACTTTTAATTCTCCAAATTATTTTGGCTTTAAATGATGTTAACTGTTGGCAAGATACTTAAAACTCATAAGTTCTCCACATAAGCCCAGTTCAAAAATCTTCAAATTGAAAACTTCAGTATTTCCAATTTTAAAATAAACTGTATTTTTTATTTACCTCAGTTGAGCTTAAATAAACACACTGATATGCGGCATCATTAAATATTTGCGTTTTATTCAGATTTTGCTATGTGACAAATCCATCATTAATTAACCATTCAGAAATTCAAGTAAATAGAAATGTGCTTATGACAGTTCGGTTTTACACAGATTGTGGGTGGTAGATGATATACTGAATGTTTTATGGAAATAGTGCTAAAGATGCAACACAGCCAACAATAAGGAAACACGTCAAGTTCAGTGGATATAAAGAATACATCAAAATGTAAATAATCTTTTTTTCCACATTAATGAAAAATATGACAACAGATACTACTGCGTAACTGCAGGATAACATGCCACGAGAATGATTACTACATTTAATATTTTACGCAAATAAAAATATTTACATGGCTAAATAAGTTCGATTCAAGTTAAAGGAGCAGAATACACCCACTCTCTAACTGAAATAAATAAAAAAAACTACTGACAGGAACTTGTACAGAAAAAAACATAACTGCCAACCAGGGCTTCACATTAAAATAAATAACACACACACAGTTCTCTCAGGTTGTAAAAAAAATATTACATTCATAAATGAGGTCTACAGGGTCAGGAAGAAGGAAAGCAAATGTGAATGCATGAAAAAGCAGATTGCTCACAGATTTTACAGCCAAACACAAACACTTCTTACCTGCACTGTGCACTGATACCGCTTTCATCCAGGCAAGGGTAGCTGTATGTAATGGTCATTGGATGAAGTATTACCTTTTGCTTGCCTTAATGGATTTTCTTTGTGTTTAAATTGTAATCCGTAATAATAACAGCAGTGTGATAGGATAAAAGGCTTAAAGCTTCATTATCGCTGACATGAAGTTGTGATTTCTGGGATCAGTGTTTCATCCAACTTAATAACCATACACTTCTGGGACCAGACCTCCCCACTGTCGGATGATAATCAGTGCGTGTGGATGAAATAAATTCTGACCAATTACAACAATAATTCAAGGCCAACAGTAAAATATATAAAAGAAATAAAAGAAATTGAAAGAGAGTGAAGAAAGCAAGATTCAATATTGCACTAAAAGTTAAACTAATTACTTGGCACAATGTAAATTCAAGATAAAACTAAAGGAGAAATTGTCAGGCTTTTAGGAGTATAAACACTCCACTTTCAACACTAATAAATCAGCCCAGGATGTCAGTCAGTAAAATGTTGGAATGTGATATGAAAATCTTAGTAAAAAACTTGCAAACTGTGCTACAACAGCGCAATTCACAGATGAGATAGTAAATAATTGGTTCCATAAAAACCTGATCACTTACTGGTTTGTTTATGCAACTCCTGCATGTTTTTTCAGGTGATTTAGGGTTGGTTTGTTTATATTTTGTTGTTGTTTTCCTGATATGAAATTGCACAGACAAGGGTCATTCTGTCATTGATGAAAGTTAGGTAAAAATAAAATATATTAAAATGACCCTTTTGGGACCATATATCCTGTCCAAATTTAGGCAAACGTAAAGGCAATGAAAGTGAATTTTTATTAGCCCAAGAGATTAGCTAACAACTAATAAAGCATATTAAAGCAACAGAGACCATAATGTGGATGGCTTTTAAGCTTTTACGCTTTTTTCTACATTTAAACATTTTTCCCAAAAACATTTTGCTTGGGGAAAATTACTGACTAATTATTGTTTCATGTCTTGACTTAATTTTACCAAAAACATAAAAATTTAAGGGGACTTAAGGGGGGGGGGGGGACCCAACATACCTACAAATCAAACATTAAAACAATGTATTTTCTTTTTAATTACAATATTAATAAAAAACGAAATAAATATATTTTTAAACGGAAAAGGTACTGATGAAAATGGGGCAAACTGGCCAGAAGGGATTCTAAGTTGAAATTTTGTTTACAGAAACATGTCCAACAACGTTAAAATGTAAGCTCAGATAAAAGATTGATATGAACTCAAACGAAATTTATCTCACATTTTCTTCAATTGTAAATAAAAAAACAACTAGGTTGACAGTAAAAGTGACACAGAAGAGTCAAAGTCAAGAAAACAAAACACAATATGAATGTCTAACAACAGTGAAAAGAAAATAAATGTGCAAAATGTGGTTAGGAGAATAAAACCACAAAAAATGTAAGAGCTGAAGTCTGCTGCATTAAAATGAAACAATAACCTGATTGAAACATGCTTACATCTGGCTATTTATCCACTTCAGTTCTTTTGACAAGAGATTAAGAAACTGGAAAATGGGAGGGTAGGATTTTTACAGATTTTGTCGTTTCTAAATGTCCTTTCTATACTACTATAAACTATTTATTTTCTTAAAGGCATTCTATTCATTGCCAAAATGATAAATAGCAAGAGATGTGCGCTCTTAGATTTTCTGTGCAACGGCAATCCTACCTTTAAACAGCTTCAAATCGAATTTACAGGCAGTTTTACAACATTCTTCAGCCACATTAAAGTTAAGCGACATTAGCTTGCACAGTTACACCTGAACAGAAACCAATATTGTCCACCCACGCTGTTCTAGGAGGCTGCCGTGTGTACTGTCGCTTTAAGTGCAGGTATGTTAGTGTTCAACAAATGTTCTAGTGCCTCGCAGCTTCACTTAGTGATTAACTAGCTAAAGTGGACAAATGTACTGCACTGCCTCAAACTGCGCTCTTACGGCACTGCAGAACTGAAACAGTAAGAGAAGAACCAAACAAGCCCGCTTGTCTGCCTCCTTTATGATGTCTTTACCCACGAGTGGAAGAATGAAATCTCCTTACTTACAATTTCCTTCAGTTTAATCCAAGATTTTCCTTACTCTTAACACTGGAATATCATTATATCAAATCAGTTCCCACCTTTGAACCACTATAACTATAAAACAACCCTGTGGATGGTTTGGGGCTCTACATATGAAAAAGGAAAATCATTTATTCATTATGCTGCATATTTAGCAGTTTAATCTCATACGTATTTTTCCAACGAGTGTCCCTCAGGGATGTTTTCCTCCTGCTCACCAGAAACAAGAGGAAGACTTTAGTGCTATTTACTGTCCCTGAAGACTGCGATTAAAAAACAGCTGCACATTGTACTATGGACCTTCTATGGAGCCACAATGATCACTTTAAACCAAGAGGAACAGGATCGGACGCTTGGTGGATTCCAAGATCCTGTTCATCATTCAACTTGGTGTACAAACCCTGTCGGTATGCAGTCCTCATTTCAAGAAGAATCTACCCAGAAATCTACAATTCTTCATGGGAATACTCAGAAATTGTAGAAAAACAGAATATTCTTCAGAGTTTCCAAGTAGTCAGTGCAAGTTTACCCTCCTGGATCTCATTTGTGGGTCTTCCAGTTCTTAAGGAGGTGAAGCTTCAAGCCTCGGAGAGTCAGAGGACAGTTGGGGAGCTGCAATAGTTGGAGATCTCCATTATAGGTGGAGGAGGAAGAGGATGAGGAGATAAGGGAGCCCCCACCCTCAGTCATCCATGCCTTCAGACCTGCAGCTGCAGAGAGATACCCTGCAGAGGACATAGTTGGAGTTTTATTTCTCTTTTTAACTTTTAGAACAGAAAAGGAACATGATGCTTTGATACAACTGCAGAGGTTTCACACAGATGCACTGTAGTCAAAACAACACAGCAGATGACACAATGATGAGGAATGGATCGTTGCTACCAAGTAAAACTGTGAAAAGTTGTTGCAGTTGCTCAGTAGTGTACTAAATTAGATTTTGAGTTGGTGGAATGAAAATGGTTTTATCCAGCAGGTTTGAATCAGGACAAAACACTCAAATATTATTTTGAGAGTATTTCCTAATATAAACTTTTTTTCAGACCACAAATCACAACAGTGTGATTTTAAACATTAAGGCTTTTTTAGCTGTGGAGAAAAAAAACATTTCATGCTCTGTGGGGAATTCAGTAAAAAAATAACCCTGTGCACAAACAGCACATTTTACACTTAGTGGCACTCCTAGTTAAGATGTGTGAAACCCCTTACCGCCATGCTCACTGAAGAATGGTGGTTTCTTTGTTACAGGAAAAACTTAGGTCAAGCGTAGAGGCCAGAGGCGAACGCCTCATTCACACTAAACTATGATGTACTAAACCTCATTCACACTGTGCGGTTTAAGTGCGGATTGCTGATTGTCTCCAGAAACGTGCTCCAGCCAGAGCACGAAATCTTGGTGGTTCACGCGAAAACAACTAAATATATAAAGGATTGTAAACACAAACCAGACTCGCCTCCTGCTGCTTTTGTTGTATTTACTCACTTGGGTTATTGTACAATGGGTAAGTAAGTACCCTCCCTTTTTATATAGTTTAATGTAATGTTAAATAAAATCTCATGTCGTTTTTTTTTTGCCTTTTAAATATCCAAATTGTGTTAACTTTAGCAATGGAGCTAAGGTTATGTGCTTCAATCACTTTCTTTACAACTAAATGAGCTTGTTATTTCTTAAAGTTAATTAAAAAACTGATCTGGCGTCTGCAAAAATAGACTTAATGGTACGGAAACCCACAATGCGCGCACCACAGTCAGTGTGAATGCTCTGATTGGACTCCATGTTCTTTCGTCCGTGCTACAGCCTTATGGATTCGCTCACACGCATACTGCACACGGTGTGAATTAGGCGTAGGAGAAATGGACCTCTATATTATATGCAATTTATATCCTGGGGACATTGGATTTAATTGATTATTCGTTTTAAACTGATCAACTTAAAATAAAAATTAAATACATTTTTCATTTACTGTGGTATTGTAAGGGAGACCAGTAACCGAGTGGATCGTGATTTAAACCAGAAAAATAAAACAGAATACCCTAATGTGAAACTGAATAAATGTATGTCTTCAGTAGAATACTTCACTTCAAATTCACGATTTATTAATCCTTAAGGCATTTTAGACATTCTTACCACTGGTGGTAATAAGTATGGATACAAGTATAACTTCTCTGCTAACACCCACTTCTAGGTAATGTTAGAGGTTAAAGACAACATACAGTACCTCTGTTGCCTCTCCATGCACAGGCACCAGGCAAACTGTGAGCGTCACTCCTGGAGCTCTGTCAGAGCCACACAGCATGCAGCTCGCTCATCCTTACTCTGCGTGGGGCCGTCCGCTGCCATGCCCGTCGTCATGCTGCGGCTACGACTGGTTAATTTCTTCAGCTCACTGGCAAAGGAAATCACTTTCTTTTTATCCTCCCGCACCAACTGGAAGGAGAAGGGGATTTGTGTTAACAGCAAAGAAAAAACAATGCCCCTAAAGTTTATTTGATTCTCATCAACATAAAGGCAGAATCCAGGTTAAGCAGAGGTACATGCTCTTCATTGGTTTCTCTTCCATTTTTTTAGTAACCTTATTTATTGCTTATTTATTACTGTTATTTTTGCAAACCTTGTGTGAATAAAAGCACATTAAAAACAGATTAAAAAGTATTGCAAGCTTTATTTAGCAAGTTTTATTTCCAGCGATTTACAAATAAATGTGTCAGATGCTAAATAATGATAAATACATAAATCATTTACAAAGACAAAAAAGCAGCAGACAAGCTCATTAGAAAAAAAAGCAACAACAAAAAAACATTAAAAAGCAGAGCACAAACAAGATGGTAAAGCCAAAGGCAGCAGTGACAGGTATACAAATGTTAAAATATAATAGTCAGTCTGTATTTAGTGCTGTGAGAACAAGCAGAAGAACAAGCATGAAGAGCACATATTGCAGTTGCACTTATTTTCCATTTATAAAAATAAAATAAAAAACTCAAAAAAACACAACTGTGCAAAGATAAAATCATCACATGAAGCACACAAAAAGTTAGAAAACTAAAAAAAGGCTCTCATTCTGGAAATATATGATTGCGTTTAGCGCTACCTGCTCTTTGGGTTTAAGAATGAACTTTCCAGCGCCCCGCCAGCGGTTCTGAGCTTGGTAAACGCACTCGTGATCCTGCAGGACCCGCTGAAGGGGCTTGGTGGTGGAGGACTTCTTTGAACCAGCTTCTCTGGTGACCTCCTCAACCAACACATAGTCACAGGGATTGGGATTGCTCATACTGTAGGAATACTTTGCCTTTGACAGGGTCTACTCACAAAAAGAGAAAGAGAATAGAGAAAATTCTAAAAATCTAAAAATCATAAAGCTGGAATTCGGTGACTTTAATAATTTCTTAGGGGCTCACCTGCTGGATGATGTCCTGGGCTGTGCTATATCGTGGGGCTTTGATCACAGTGTGAGGCTGTTCTGGTGAAACTTCATGGACCTGAACAAAGAACATCTCGTCCTCTCCTCCACTGCCAACACCACCACCTCCTGCTACTTCTTTACCCCCTGCTGTTGCCTCCTCCTCTCTCTCCAGGGTAGCGTTTTTGTCATTTAGTGTCTGAAATAATAAAAATAACAAGAAAAAGACTTTAAAATAAATTAACTTATATCAGAGTATTATATTAAATTACAATATGTTTCAAAAGTTTACTTATTTTGGAAGTTTAAAGAAAGAAGTAAAAAAGAGAAGCTCAATTTTCATATAGATTTAATAGCCTGTAAATCACTCCTGAAAACAACAAAAAAGCACCTCCGAGACGCACCAAACTCACAGAGGAATAGCGCTAGCGATTCATAACAAAATATTAGTGAAATTAAGAAGTTGATTGTTGATGTACTAAACAATCATGGGAGTTTTTCCCATGATTGTTTAGTACATAAGAATTCTACTAAAGATACAGTTTTCATTGCTGCTTTGTAATGAAAATGTAATTTTTAATAATTTCCCTTTTTTAAATGAACTGCTGCAATATGGAGGACCAAAACCGACCTAATTACAAATCAAAGCAGATATGCACACACAAACACACACATATATATATATATATACATACACATACAGTACAGACCAGAAGTTTGCACACACTTTCTCATTCATTGCGTTTTCTTTATTTTCATGACTATTTACATTGTAGATTCTTACTGAAGGCATCAAAATTATGAATGAACAGATATGGAATTATGTAGTACTTTTCCAAAAATTGTGAAATAACCTGGCCTCCGTAGTCACCGGACCTGAACCCAATCGAGATGATTTGGGGTGAGCTGAACCTCAGAGTGAAGGAAAAAGGACCAACAAGTACTAAGCATCTCTGGGAATTCTTTCAAGACTGTTGGAAAACCATTTCTGGTGACTACCTCTTGAAGCTCAAGAGAATGCAAAGCAGTAATCAGAGCAAAGGGTGGCTACTTTGAGGAATCTAAAATATAACATGTATTCAGATTTTTTCCCCTTTTTGTTTAAGTACATACAGTAATTCCATACATCATGTTTTCATTCATAGTTTTGATGCCCTTAATTGAATATCTACAATGTAGTCATGAAAATAAAGAAAACGCATTGAATGAGAAGGTTTGTCCAAACTTTTGGTCTGTAATGTATATATATACCCAACATTTTGTTGTTTTTTTCTTTTCGGTTTTAAGTGCATGTTTGTCAAATAATATGTATATATATATATATATATATATATATATATATATATATATATATATATATGTATTGCTTTCCCTTATATATGCCTCCCTTGTTTTTACATTCCCTCATCTCCTCTCTTTACTTTAGCATTGTGCACTTCTGCCTCAATATGCAAATTAGGGCTATCCTTCTTGGTCTAACTCCTCTACTATTGGTCCATAAACAGGAAGAGGTAGGAGCCACGTGCAGCTTGATAGTGCATGCCTGCGCTTTTGGTTGCAGACATGGATATCAAGCTGACCCGTTAGTTTTCCAGATTTTGGAGGAGGTGGCTTGTTGCTGGCATGCACAATCAATCTGCACAACCTTCCTGTTTATTGACCAAAAGTAGAGGAGTTGAACCAGGAAGGACAGCCCTACTCAGTTGCATAATGAGGCAGAAATGCATAAAGTAAAAAGAGGAGATGAGGGATTGTTAAAACAAGAAAAGCATGCATAAGGAGAAGGAAAAACTTGTTTTCCAATAATGAATAAATAAGGAGAAAGAAAAATACTATACATACATATATATATATATATATATATATATATATACACTACCGTTCAAAAGTTTGGGGTCACATTGAAATGTCCTTATTTTTGAAGGAAAAGCACTGTACTTTTCAATGAAGATAACTTTAAACTAGTCTTAACTTTAAAGAAACACACGCTATACATTGCTAATGTGGTAAATGACTATTCTAGCTGCAAATGTCTGCTTTTTGGTGCAATATCTACATAGGTGTATAGAGGCCCATTTCCAGCAACTATCACTCCAGTGTTCTAATGGTACAATGTGTTTGCTCATTGGCTCAGAAGGCTAATTGATGATTAGAAAACCCTTGTGCAATCATGTTCACACATCTGAAAACAGTTTAGCTCGGTACAGAAGCTACAAAACTGACCTTCCTTTGAGCAGATTGAGTTTCTGGAGCATCACATTTGTGGGGTCAATTAAACGCTCAAAATGGCCAGAAAAAGAGAACTTTCATCTGAAACTCGACAGTCTATTCTTGTTCTTAGAAATGAAGGCTATTCCATGCGAGAAATTGCTAAGAAATTGAAGATTTCCTACAACGGTGTGTACTACTCCCTTCAGAGGACAGCACAAACAGGCTCTAACCAGAGTAGAAAAAGAAGTGGGAGGCCGCGTTGCACAACTGAGCAAGAAGATAAGTACATTAGAGTCTCTAGTTTGAGAAACAGACGCCTCACAGGTCCCCAACTGGCATCTTCATTAAATAGTACCCGCAAAACACCAGTGTCAACATCTACAGTGAAGAGGCGGCTGCGGGATTCTGGGCTTCAGGGAGGGGCAAAGAAAAAGCCATATCTGAGAATGGCCAATAAAAGAAAAAGATAAAAAATTAAGATGGGCAAAAGAACACAGACATTGGACAGAGGAAGACTGGAAAAAAGTGCTGTGGACGGATGAATCCAAGTTTGAGGTGTTTGGATCACAAAGAAGAACGTTTGTGAGACGCAGAACAACTGAAAAGATGCTGGAAGAATGCCTGACGCCATCTGTTAAGCATGGTGGAGGTAATGTGATGGTCTGGGGTTGCTTTGGTGCTGGTAAGGTGGGAGATTTGTACAGGGTAAAAGGGACAAAAACACACCCACAACCCACCAACCCAACACCAACCAACACCACAACAACAAACCCAAAACACACCCAAACAAAACAAAAAAACACACACAAAACCACCACACCAAAACCCACACACACAACCAAAACCCACCAACCAACCAAATGGGAGCTGCTTCTAGAAGCGTGGGGTGCAATTTCTCCAGATTACCTCAACAAATTAACAGCTAGAATGCCAAAGGTCTGCAATGCTGTAATTGCTGCAAATGGAGGATTCTTTGATGAAAGCAAAGTTTGATGTAAAAACAATCTTATTTCAAATAAAAATCATTATTTCTAACCTTGTCAATGTCTTGACTCTATTTTTTATTCATTTCACAACGTATGGTGGTGAATAAGTGTGACTTTTCATGGAAAACACAAAATTGTTTGGGTGACCCCAAACTTTTGAACGGTAGTGTATATATATATATATATATATATATATATATATATATATATATATACACATATACATTCATATATACATATACATCCATATATATATACACATGCATACATATATATATACACATGCATACATATATATATACACATACATACATATATATATACACATACATACATATATATGCACACATACATACATACATATACACACATATATATATACATGCACATATATATATATATACATGCACACATATATATATATACATGCACACATATATATATATACATGCACACATATATATATATACACGCACACATATATATATATACACGCACACATATATATATATACACGCACACATATATATATATATATATATACACGCACACATATATATATATATATATATATACACGCATACATATATATATATATACATGCACACATATATATATATATACATGCACACATATATA